>CAJQZP010000333.1:65000-665000 GCA_907164705.1 Parnassius apollo | reverse complement strand
TCTAAGATAGTCGTCAAATTTATACAAATAATATTACAATCGTTTTATTAAAAATGTAATATGTATGTTTTTACTCTAAGCTGATTGGGTAACAAGCTATATTATGATCTCAGCGCAAAATGAAATGAATGGTATAGCAGACATGAACTGTCAATTTGCGGCTTAAAAATAATGTGCGGTATCACATGAAAGGAATTAATGAAGACATTCAGATATACATAATTTGAAGTCGTGTTCTTTCTGTTTTGATAATTTACTTATTGCAGCTTTTCATTCACTTCTTTTAGTAACGATGACTATTTTTAGGTGAACGTAATTTTCGCAGTAACAGAAAGTGTCAAATATCACTATGATAGTTTGCACCGGCTGTTAGAAGACTACACGTATGTGGCTAAGTTGGAAAGCGACAGTTCAAACATATTGAAATTGGTTAAAATGGGTTACGAAGACATCGTGAGCGTCGTTGATTTTGAAGATGACTCCGAATCGGGTCCGGTGAAGGTCAAATACTTTACGGACTGCGGAGTGAAAGGCACATTCGTGGAGGCGACGCGTTGCACCGGTGTCGAATATGGCATGACCCTAAATTATGAAGCCTATGTCAGTTTGGATTCTTGTCCGGAGTACAAAAAGGTTTGTTACATACATACACATCGTTTGTTATCGACGTATTCTTTTTATCACACAAGTAAAGGTGAATTATTAGAAGGCTTTGCCTTTACCTTCAAAGAGGTACTTAATTTAAAAAAAATCTGTTTGGGAAAATGTATAAGTATTAGCGAACAGATGGGGAGGTAAAAAATAAAGTATTTTCAAGTTATCTTAGTATTTATGTGTACTAATGTTAAATAGAAGTATGACATGGGTTCGACTGCTGCAAGAATTGATAAAATGGTGCCTGTAACTACGCAATTCTTATAATATATATATATATATATATATATATATATATATAATATATATAGGTATATATATATATATATATATATATATATATATATATATATATATATATATATTCAGTACCTGGTTGACCGAGCTTTGCTCGGTATTTTTTGCTCGATTTTTTTTTAATTCGTGTGTTTTGGAAATTATATTTAGATACTAATTACATACTGATGAAATATAAATAATATTTTTCGATCTTAGCGACATAACAGAAAAAACGGAACTGGTTATTTGAATAAAAATCATAAGTGCAATTATTTTAATTTAAGTTTTCGTGTTTTTAAAAAATACTGGTTGCGCGGAAAACCATTCGTATTTATTTATTTTGACGGTAGGCTGCCAAATCGCTTATCCCTTTCCAAAACGATATCATTCATACCCTCCTATCGACACATCGGGGTGGTGGGGTGGAAGGGGAAAGAAGATGATTCTAGAATATCACGTAATCATCGCAAGCGAAGGTATAAAAGGCACGCGCGACCGACGCGCACCCTCTTCCCGCCGCGCTCGTTGTTGCAACCACACCGCTGTGAACCGCTTTAGCCTGGAAGCAGTCGAGCTCCAGGAAACCCGCCTCACCCCGTGTGAAAAATAGTTCTAGAAGAAGTTCCAGAAGTCGCAGCTATAGTGCCCAACAGCATAGTAGAAACACCCCGGTGAGTGAATATCAATCAATCAATTCAATCTTGTGAAGTGGACTAGTAATTCGCGTCTGGTTTTAGATACAGTCCCACTATCACACCGTCTTTCGGCGATAAAGGAATTCGACGATTCTGATACACACAAGGTGCTCGGTCTGTGTTGGTCACCAGAGTCCGACGTGTTTAGCCTTAAGGTAAATCCGCCCGTAGAGAAATGCACAAAGCGCACAATACTGTCATGCGTTGCTAGATTATGGGACGTCATGGGTTTCGTAGCTCCGGTGGTATTATACGCTAAGCTTTTGATTAAACAACTTTGGTTATTTGAATGCGATTGGGATGACTCGCCGCCTGACAGCATTGTTTGGTTGGGGCAGCGTTTTAGAGAGGAACTTCCTTTACTAAGAGAAATTAAAATACCGCGTCATATACACGTCGATAGCAATAGCGTCATAACGGTCGTTGGGTTTGCAGATGCCAGCGAGAAGGCTTACGGGGGCGTTGTATATTTCCACGTTCAGAATAATGGTAGAAATTCGATTAGCCTCATTAGTTCTAAGTCGAGAGTCTCCCCCCGTAAGGTTGTCTCTCTGGCGCGCTTAGAGCTTTGCGCAATATTAGTACTCACCAAGCTTATTACCGCAGTTATCAGCGCATGTAGGGATAGAGTTCACATAGAAAGGATATTTGCCTTTTCCGACTCCACCGTCGCCTTACGCTGGGTTCATTCTTCACCCCACCGTTGGGATACGTTTGTCGCGAACCGAGTGGCCAAGATCCAAGACGAGTTAGAAACGCGGAACTTTTATCACGTGTCCGGTACGGAAAACCCTGCCGATTGTCTATCCTGTGGACTCACCCCGATGCAAATAATGGACCACCCGCTTTGGTTCCACGGACCTTCTTGGGTTCACTTGGATCCCTCGCAATGGCCAATAACCGATTTCGAACCTTCGTCAGTGTCACAACCGCCGGAAGAGAAGAGACACGCTCTAGTGGCGAACGTTTCGAGCGAGGTTTCTCCAATCATTGCTTTGGCGAACCGCTTGTCCTCTAGGTCGAAATTATTGCGTAGCGTAATTTACGTTTGTCGATTCGTGAAGCTTTTACCGCGACTTTCGTATGTCTTAGCGTCCGATTACAACTATGCCGAGTCGCTATTATTACGTGAACTTCAACGTGCACACTTCTCTGAAGAAATTACATGATTACAATCGAATAGAGCTTGTAGTCGCGCCTTTCAACGCCTTAAGCCATTTTTACAGGATGGGATTGTAAGGGTAGGTGGACGCTTGTCCAACTCGCAGTTGAGTTTCGACCAACGGCACCCTATAGTTTTACCGCGCAAAGACCATATCATGAATTTATTAGTCGATTACCATCATAAATTGAATTCGCACGCTGGCCCCGACTTGCTGATGTCGATCTTGCGTCAGAATTATTGGATTCTTTCTGCACGTAGTTTAATATGCAATCGGGTGCACAGATGTATAGCTTGCTTTCGGGCACGCCCCAAGCCGTCATTTCCGGAAATGGCGGAACTTAGATCTTGTAGAGTAATACAATCAGTAAAGCCCTTTACGCACACCGGGTCTGATTTCGCTGGTCCGTTTAAGGTCACGCTCACTCGCGGGCGTGGTATAAGATCCACAAAGGCTTACGTCTGCATTTTCGTATGTCTAACTACTCGAGCGGTGCATATAGAACTCGTTGGTGATCTAAGCACAGCAGACTTTATGGGTGCATTTATAAGATTTCTATCCCGCCGTGGCCCTGTAAGTAAATTATATTCGGATAACGGTACGAACTACGTCGGTGCAAAACGTATTTTATCAGAACTACATGAGCTTTTAGCTAGCAAGTATTATAATTCGGAGTTCGCTCACATTCTAGCCGAGAACCGCATTGAGTGGTCTCTGAACGTCCCAGCCGCGAGTCATTTTGGGGGCAATTGGGAGACTAATATTAAGAGTCTAAAGAGTCACTTATACCGAGTAATAGGAGATCAAATTTTGTCCTTCGAAGAGCTAAGTACGGTGCTCGCTCAAATTGAATGCGTAATGAATAGCCGCCCACTTTGTCGTACGTTGTCTAGTGACCCCTCGGAACCGCTGGCTCTAACTCCAGCACATTTTTTAAATTTAACGCCTTTAAAGTATTTGCCCGCCGTAGATATGGATGAGAACAGACTTAGCATTTCCGCACGCCACAAATTATTAGACCGGTTAGTGCAATCGTTTTGGAAACGAT
The DNA here is from genome assembly GCA_907164705.1 of Parnassius apollo. Lineage (NCBI taxonomy): Eukaryota > Metazoa > Arthropoda > Insecta > Lepidoptera > Papilionidae > Parnassius > Parnassius apollo. The sequence goes on along the minus strand of CAJQZP010000333.1, from coordinate 661,161 downwards.
GGAGGATGGAATACTTGCATACTTTGCAGTCTCGGCAAAAATGGAACACAGCAACTGAGCCTTTAGCTGTAGGAACTGTAGTTGTGCTCACCAAAGAGAATACGCCGCCTCTCCACTGGCCGTTAGGAATTGTCGAAGAGGTCTTTCCCGGTTCCGACGGAGTAATTAGGGTAGCTCGCGTTAAGACCACGGTTGGGTCTTACCTGCGTCCTGTTGTCCGTTTGTGCCCCCTGCCTCTTCCATAATTTAAATTAGCTTTCTAGATTAGAAATTGTAGTTGAATTTAGGTAATCTTAGCGTTAGTTAGTTATCTTGTTAGTTTGATCTTAGCTCTGGTTGTTTTAGTTATTTTTTGAAGGAAATCCTTTAAGGGCGGGGAGATGGTTGCACGGAAAACCATTCGTATTTATTTATTTTGACGGTAGGCTGCCAAATCGCTTATCCCTTTCCAAAACGATATCATTCATACCCTCCTATCGACACAACGGGGTGGTGAGGTGGGAGGGGAAAGAAGATGATTCTAGAATATCACGTAATCATCGCAACCGAAGGTATAAAAGGCACGCGCGACCGACGCGCACCCTCTTCCCGCCGCGCTCGTTGTTGGAACCACACCGCTAGTAGAACCGCTTTAGCCTGGAAGCAGTCGAGCTCCAGGAAACCCGCCTCACCCCGTGTGAAAAATAGTTCTAGAAGAAGTTCCAGAAGTCGCAGCTATAGTGCCCAACAGCATAGAAGAAACACCCCGGTGAGTGAATATTCCTAATAATATTGCCTGCTTGATATAATTGTGTTTTAACCCGCTCCAATTTGTTTTTCTCCTAATCAAGCAGGATTCCTTTCATCGATTTGGCAAATAATAGTTCGTTTTAGGGAAGAGCGAGTGCATTGTACCGCGCGCTATAGTCGTCGTTATATAAGCGTAGAAGCATTTTGTAGATACAGTCCACTTTGATTAATATCTCGCGTAATAGGTTTTAAGGTTCGACCGGGGAATTAGACTTCGGCAACCTTAGGCTCGACGCTCCAACAAATACTAAAAAAAGGGCTCGAAAAAATAGATTTTCTCAAAAAAAGAAAGGAACTTGAAAAAAAAATTAAAAAAAGTCGGTCGGTCGGTCTGAACTCGAACCGGGTTTTTACGATTCCATTATACCAATTAAGCTATTTATAATCATTAACAATCTGTTAAAATTTACCTTCTTATTCTAACGATATTGTAGCAGTTTTTCATTGCCTAAAACACGGACAAAAAGACATTTTCCCCTAGATCGATTTATTATCCCCGAAACTCCATGGACACTAAATTTTGTGAAAATCATTGGAACCGTTTCCGAGATCCCGATTATATATATATATTATATTATAAGATAAGAAAGACACATGTTTGTGCGTTTACCGCTAAAAATGACCTATCCTATCCCTTCAATTTCAGGCCACTTTTCTTGCTATCTTATTTAACATCGAAATCCTTGGAGTCGAAATTTCTAGAGATTTACAGTTCCGCAGTCACTTGGATGGGAAGGCTTAACGGGCGTCTAAAAAGCTTGGTGTACTTATCTTATTAGATCGAGACGGTATTTCATGCCGGACCACCGCTTGCAGCTGTACATAGCACATATTCGGTCCCATATAGAATACTATTCTCATCTCTGGACCGGGGCAACCCAGTTGAGTTCCTCCCACTTGACTGCATTTAATGGTGCGCGGCCCAAATCGTCGACGACCAAGTTGTTTCTGATCCGCTTGATCCATTGGCCTTGCTAAGAGTTGATGCATCTCAGTACGTCTTCAATCGCATATATCACGGGAACTGCTCAGAGGAACTGTTTGGATCAATTCCAACTGCTGAAATTTACCAAAATTCAATACTCATCATCTCGATAGTTAGCGGCCTACTACCGTGCGATTTGCGCGGAATTTTTTGTGGAATTAACGGTCGCCAGAGGTTTTTCTGGACTTTAAGGTTACCTTACCTTAGTTACCTACAAGAAAAGAGCCTATTCCTTTCTAAAAGCCGGTAACAAAAAAATCTTAATTGTAAAAATCTAAGAAACCACCAAGTGAAATAACTTCTATTTCTAAACAGATATCGGTGACCCTAAAATTGGGACCTTCACTTGATCTAAGCCACTCCTGAAGCTAAAGCACTCCGTGTAAATAAAATGCATGATTAATATTATATGAAGTTAAAGTTACCGCCTATATACGTCCCACAGCTGGGCACAGGCCCTCGTTCATTTCTGGGAGGGTAGGGCAAGGAAGTGTTCGTCGCGCTGTCCCAATGCGTGTTGGCGAACTTCACATGTCTTCGAATTTTTTTTTCTTATTTCTCAGACATTCAGGTTTCCTTACGGTGTTTTCCTTCACCTCCGAGCACATGGTAAATCAGCACTAAAATTGCAATTGAAAATTTCATTGGTGCCAGTGTGGATCGAACCCGGTTTGCTCGCGTACTGGTGTGTAATTTACAGCGACCGCTAACGATCTGAACTACGTGGCTCTCTAACATATAATTTTAATATTATATACCTATTATTAAATAAAAAAGAAATAAGAATTCATATCATCTTATTTTAAAATAACAAAACGTATCTCTACAGATGAGCCAAATAATAAAAATATCCGAAAATCAACTGGGACAAGACTCTCTGACCCTGGAAGTGGATATACAATGCGGTTGTGAGTGCCAAGGCGACCTGCAGAAAGACATATCCCTGACGTGTCCGTTCAATTCGCACATCGTCTGCGGAGTTTGTCAATGTAATAAAGGATGGTAAGTTACAAAACACATCTAGTACAAGGCCTAATACAACAGAAGGTACAGTGTTATATATTCTGTATATGTTAGAAGTCAAAAAATGTATGTAAAATGTTAGTACATGGACATTTTTTTATGAAATTTAGGGTGATCAATGACAAATCAACTATAAAGCCCAATCTTTCCGCTTCGCGTTCGAGGTGTGCAAAATCGTACTACGTGGTGGCGGTTTAAATAAATCCATAACCCAATTTTTATAGAATAAGGCTGACAAACGAGTACACAGTCCACCTGAAGGTAAGTGGATGCCCATAGGCATCTATATTTATCCTCGATTAAGAATCAAAATGCAAATACACTGTTACCCTTGAGGATTAAGATGAAAAATCTAGTTACCAATAATAAGGGTCTCCAGTTATCATCACTCACTATACAAAATACAGCAGCGTTATGCTGTTATTTCACGATGGTATTCATTTCGACCGTGGTCTATCCCCGGTCGAGTCAACTCATTCGTGCTGCAGCTATTATAAGCTACAGCGTGGCTGTCACACATACACTATTTAATTATCATTTGTTGAATCTTATCATAATACCGTGTGGTTGACACATAAGAATCGTTAAACCATCTCGGCCACTGGAAGTCGTTATATTTGCATATGAATATAGCTATAACTATATCATAATTGTTGCTTATTTTGCTATTTTTAAATTCTTTACTATTTGGCTTTGGCAAAATGTGACACGATATTCCGTTAAGGTGGGATGCTTTATCAAAGTTTAAACAATGTGATGCAACTCTCTGTTTAAGATAAGATTATTAATTATGTTACGAAAATTCTGGCGTTTCTTTACAATGTTGGATTTTTTGGGTACAGGTTTCCCCCGGTTTGTAATGTACATATATATTTTGGTGTTTAAGACAGGTTTATGTAATATATTTAATATTAATTAGGTTGTGTATGGTTAGAATTAGGGTTTGACACAGCGCAAAGAGCCGTGGTAGCTCAGATGGTTAGCGCTCGTTATTAATATCATAGTATGCGAGCAAACCGGGTTCGGTCCCCGCCGGCACCAATGAAATTGTTAATTGCAATTTTAAGTGCTGATTTACAACGTGATCGGCGGTGGAGGAAAACATCGTGAGGAAACCTGCATGTCTGAGAAATAAGAAAAAAAAATATATTTCGAAGACATGTGAAGTTCGCTAACGCGCATTGGGGCAGCGCGGCGGACACTTCCTTGTCCTAAAACCCTCTGTGAAATGAGGGGAGGCCTGTGCCCACCAGTGGGACGTATATAGGCTGAAACGTTACTTTTTTACAGCGCAAAAACTATTCTTCGTATGACCTATAAAACTGATGGTTATCTCATTATTTTAAACATACGAATGTTAATTTCTTTTCACATCATTTTAGGTCGGGCCCGTCATGCGACTGTTCTATCGAAGATGAATCGGCCTCGGCGATATTGATGTCGCAGTGTCGAGAGCCGAATTCAACGCGAAGTATAGCGTGTTCCGGTGCTGGCGACTGTGTGTGCGGGGAATGTCAGTGCGATCGCGGTTTTAGTGGCCGCTACTGCCAGTGCAAAGCTTGCGAGTTGAGTGTGTGAGTACATCTATGTCTTTAAGAAGTAAAACTAATGATGGTGTTGCGATGGTCTCTTTTCTAAATGGGTTTTGGAGCAATTAATCCACGGCATTGCTCTAGTGATTGTGGATGAAGTTATTTTAACAATTATAATCCGGATGCTTGATTACTATACCACCTGATGGTAAGTATGTACTATGTACTAATGAAGCCGAAGATGATTAAGCGCACTAACTTAGCATAAACTTAACGTACCCTTATCTACATTCAATCTTATTTCTCTTACATGCATACCTCCTTACGATTTCTTTTGAAATTTGAAGGTAGTACATAGCCCCTGAGATATCACGGCTTTCTTGAATCAAAATTTAGGTTTTAGATAACTTCGATTAGTTAGTGATTTTGCTGGTGCTGTTATACAGGCTGATCTTAGTATAGATTCTCACAATTTATTGTATTATCTTTTTTTCTCTGTCATTAAGTGAAAGTCCCATGTTAGATATGAATCTTTACCGTTATAGGAAGGATTTGCCTTAAGGCGCTACCTCCAGCGAACGACCTTGAGCGTTTGGTCTGTCGAAGCTCGCTACAATATATCGCGGAAGAAATCGCCAAAAGACGCCACCTACTGCTACGAACGTGGTATTATTTTTTCGATGTCAATGAACTATTCTATGGAAATAGACACGGCGTACAATGATAAATGTATTTTAATTTTCTTTATTCGGTATATTAGTTGCATTATATTAGAATTATGTATTCTAATATATTATCTAATTAATAAAAAAGACTATTTTGATTATTTTTAACTATATACTATACTGCTAATATTGAATTAGATTTTATAGTGTAAGTTATAATATTTGTCGAAATATTAATTATGGATTCGAACTTTACATGCTAATGGTGCTTCATTTTTGTTATTTTCATTTACTTACATATTGAAAATATACTTGAATAGTAGGTATTATTATTTTATTTAGCTACTGAATTTTAGGATATGTTTTACCTTGAGGTCAAATATAATTTTGAGGAGCAATAGTTATTACCTACTAATCTTTTATCTGCTATTCCTTATTTAGGAACAATATTAGTAAATTGAGTTTGAGGGAGATTTACTGTTTATAATGCTACATCTATTATTTTAATATTTACCTACTGGGTAGGTAATTATTAAAATAATAAATATAGCGTTAGTAACTAAATAGATATTTTTTTTTTATAAAAAAAAGTAATTAGAAATACACAAAAAAAGAAAAAGGGAAAAAAAAAAAAAAAAGGGGCGTTGCTTTCTGTTTTTTTTTTACCTTTCTAAATAAATCCAAGCTTTCGTCGCTAAATATCGTTGGAGCCGTATAATTTTCTCATCTGGTTTGGTTATATAAATATTTAAATATATAAAAATTATAAATTAAAATGAAAGGATAAATATACATAAATATCAATAAAATAAAATAAATACAAAATAATATTATATTATTACTGTTATTATTATTATTATAAGTTGTGGTTCGGTGAAGCTGCAACCTAATGGACCATGATCTGAAATTTTTATGAAAAGAAGTGGCTGACGTCAATTATTATTATTCTTATTATTTTTTCATTACTGCACTTTTCAACCTCACAAGATATTTGTAACTGCAAAAAAGAAAACTACGTATAAGTAAGTAAATCAGTAATATAGTGTTATGTATGATTCAGACTAAATAAAGGTTCCTAAAAATAGACGTAGATAAAGAAATTGCATAAAAAATTACTCAAATAAAAATGCAATAAACTTGTTAATTTTATAGGTACTTAGTAATATATTAAAATAATAAGTTTTTTAGGATATTTATGTAAAACATAAAGGTTATATTATGTTCTAACTACGTTCACGCTTGCGCATATAAAACCGCGGAATTTCACTAGTTTTATTATCAAAATTATAATTGACAACCCTACCCTAACTTTGCCTTGATTTTATCAACTCAAACTCGTTTTAGGAGATCAAAACATAGAGAGAAAGTTAGGAGACTATTTTTTATTTAATATGGTTGGATCTTTATTTATTTGTATATTTTTTGTATTTATTTTATTTTATTTTATTGATATTTATGTATATTTATCTTTTCATTTTAATTTATATTTATAAAAACCAACCAGATGAGAAAACTATACAGATACCCCAACAATAATAATATAATAATAATAAAAGGCGTAGGGAAGTGACGACCCCATCGCCCGCTGACGAAACAGTTAAGTGACAAAACTGCTACGTCGGTGCAGTCAGTCAGCGCCTTGCCAAGAGGTGTGAGCGCCGTGCCTCGGCAGTACTCAGGGTGCAAAGGCCCGTTTGTGCTTACGGCCGTACAATGATACAATGAAACGGTGCCGGGCCTGGGCGTCTCCCGCTAATTGGCGCCCAAAAATGGATGATGGATAAGATTGGAAAACGTATAGGGCCGCTGCCTGGGGGGTCGCCGGGGCGCGTCTGGAGCTGGCGCTGGACGCGGCAGCATGCGGGCCGCCAGCCGAGCGCGAGGAGCTGCAAGATCACCTAACAGCGCCCCGCATCCATCATCCCCACCAGACGGCTTGATGTCGGCAGGGTCCTCTCGGACTCGGCAAGCGGCATCCGCCGCTGGTGGAGTGCGCCGCATGCGTTGGACAAGGGATATGAACGCAAACGCATTGCGGGCGTACTATAGGGCGAAAGGGGAAGAATCTGCGGGGATAGCGTATCGGGCTCGGATGCATTGCTTTTTTGCTGAGCTGGAGCCGTCTATTCCCGTCACGGAACAAAACCTGGCAGACCGAGTTCGGTACATCATGCGCTCGAAAATATTCGATGATGCCGAGCTCGAACGACTACGACGTGAGGTCATTCGCTCATCGAATGAGTTGGCTACGGCTGGGGATGAGGCTCCTCAGGTGACAGACCAGCTGCCACGCGTAGAAGCCGCCATGGATCTTCCAGTTGAGGGTGATTCAGACGATGATGAAATGGTCTCCCACGAACTAGAGCAAATGAGGAGTATATTGGAAGAGGCGATTTTGGAAACGCGCAGCATGCCTCTCGAAAATCGACCGCGACTTCCCCCGCATACCCCTAAGCAAGCGAAATCGGGCTGTCGTGAGGGCTCTTAACTCAATGCTGGTAACCTATTTGGAAGCCAGCCGGGACCTTTGCGAGACGGACTCAGTTCTTTTTGGCGCCGCAGTGGCAGCTTGCCGTATTATTGGCGCCAAACTTCCCATGGCTGGACGCGCTACTAAACAAAGTAGCGCCATCCCAGCCTGGAGAAAAAGAATTGAGGACCGTATCGTAAATGCAAGGGCCCTTATCGGCAGACTGATAAGCTTCAGGTCGGGTAATAATAGACCGAGGGTTGTGCGCACCGTTAGAATGGCGTTTGCTGGGACAAATATCAGTTTGTCCCAGCCGGATATCACGCAGAAACTAACGGAGCGCATAGACGACCTGAAGCAAAAGATTGCTGCTTGGGGGAAGCGGATTCGCCGATTTACCGAGAGTTCAAGGCGGTTCAACCAGAATCGTTTCTTCCAGAGTGATCAGAAGAGGCTCTACAAATCATTGGAGCGACCAGAGTTATGTGGAGCGGGCCCAGGACCGGATCAGGCTAACACTGTCGCATTTTGGCGTGGCCTGTGGTCAGAGCCCGTAAACCACAGCGAGGGCCCTTGGACGGAAGTTGTGGCGAGTCAGTGTGCGAGTATTACGTCATCATAACGCCGGATGACGTAGCTGAGGCGGTCCGTAGAGCCCCGAACTGGAAAAGTCCGGGACTCGACGGACTGCATCACTACTGGCTGAATGGGTTCATGGTGTGTCACGCTGTGCTCGCCCGTCAGTTTCAAGAGGCTCTCAACCAGAAGTCGCTCCCTAGCCTCATCACTACTGGGATCACTCATTTGGTTCCTAAAGACCAGGTTACCACAGACCCGAGCAAATACCGCCCCATTACGTGTCTACCCACCATATATAAGACACTGACATCCATTTTGAGCGCGAGAATCACTCGTCACCTGGAGCTAAATCAGGTGTTGTCACGCGCTCAAAATGGATGTCGGGGCGGTGGTCGTGGAACTAAGGAACCACTCCTCACTGACGCGGTCATTGGCAAAGTGGTGAAACGCAACCGTCGGAACTTCTCCGCCGCCTGGATAGACTACAGAAAGGCATTCGACTCGGTGCCCCATACATGGCTAAAGAGAGTCCTCGAGCTGTACAAGATAGACTGTACAGTGAGAGACTTCCTCGAGCAGTGTATGGGGCAGTGGAGTACGATCCTTTGTCATCTGGGTGAGCGGATGATGGCTGCGGAGAACCACATAAGGATAAGAAGGGGTATCTTCCAGGGCGATTGTCTGAGTCCAATCTGGTTCTGCCTCTCCCTGAACCCTCTCAGTACCTTACTGGACGGATGCGGGAGAGGATTTCAGCTACGGAAAGGAGGGACAAAAGTGACCCACCTTTTCTATATGGATGACCTTAAGTTATTCGCCTCCAGTCGCTCCCATCTTGTGGAATTGCTAAAAATCACTTGTGAGTTTAGCAGTTCCATTGGAATGGAGCTGGGGACGGATAAGTGTGCGGTCCTCCATGTTGAGAGGGGAAGGGTTGCTAACTCTGAGGGCATAGATTTATCTATGCCCGTTAACTTAAGGACCCTTTCCGAGGCTGAAACATACCGATACCTGGGTATGTCACAGAACATCGGTATCGATGAGGATGGTGTGAAACATTCAGTTTGCGACGTGTTTTATGCACGCTTGACCAAAGTGCTTAATAGCCTTTTGTCCGGTGTGAATAAGACACACGCATATAACGGTTGGGTCATGCCTGTCCTTATGTATACCTTTGGCATACTCAGGTGGAGTCAGACTGAACTTAACGCCCTGGATAGAAAAGTCCGCACTACCATGACGTCCCATAGGATGCATCATCCGAGATCGTCGGTAATGAGGCTGTACTTGCCGCGAAAGCATGGTGGGCGTGGCTTTCTGAGCGCGCTCACTATGCATAATCGTGAAGTGTGCAGCCTCCGTCATTACTTCCTGGCGAGATCGGATGATCCATTCTATAATGACGTCATTTCTAGTGATAAAGGGCTTACCCCTCTATCCTTGGCCAACGAGCAATGGCAGGACCCAGCAGTGCTTAGCATTTCCGACCGGGAGACCGTATGGAAGGAGACGGAGCTCCACGGGAGGTACTACAGGGCTCTACATGAGCCCTTCGTAGATACAGCCGCCTCCCTCAACTGGCTACGTTTCGGTGACCTCTTCGGGGGAAACCGAGGGTTTTGTCTGTGCAATACAGGATCAGGTTATTAAGACCAACAACTATCGGAGATACATCCTAAAGGATGGCACCGTCGACGTCTGTCGAGCTTGTCGCCATCCCGGGGAGTCACTTAGACATGTCATCTCCGGTTGTTCGGCGCTTTCTAACTCTGAGTACTTGCACAGGCACAACCTAGTAGCCAGAATTCTACACCAGGAGCTCGCTCTGAAATACGGTCTCGTGGACCGGAAATTGCCGTATTACGAGTACTTGCCGGAAGCCGTGCTCGAAAATGACCGCGCCAGGCTCTACTGGGACCGGGCCATCATCACAGACAGGACTATTCTTGCAAATAAGCCTGATATTGTGCTGATGGACCGGGCACAGTCAAGGATATTTTTGGTCGACATTACCATTCCGTATGACGAGAACCTCGTGAAAGCCGAAACAGATAAGCAAACAAAATATCTGGACCTGGCTCACGAGGTGACCGACATGTGGGGTGGTCTGCCGACCGAAATTATTCCTGTAGTCGTCTCTGCAAACGGGCTAATCCCAGTCAGCCTCTCGGGTCATCTGAGGCGACTGGGACTCCGTGACGGACCGCTCCGGGCTCAAATGCAGAAGGCAGTGGTCTTCGATACCGCCCGCATCGTCCGTCGGTTTCTTTCCCTTTCCCTCTAACCCTCAGCCGTTTGGTCTCCCCTGCCGAGGGCTTCCATCTGGTTGGATCTTTATTTATTTGTGTATTTTTTTGTATTTATTTTATTTTATTGATATTTATGTATATTTATCTTTTCATTTTAATTTATAATTATATATTTATAGAAACCAACCAGATGAGAAAACTATACAGATACCCCAAAAATAATATTCCACAACTATCACACAACGCCATCTAGTCCCAAGCTAAGCAGATCTTGTGTTATGGGTACTAGACAACTGATAAACATACTTATATATTTCTAAATACGTAAATATTATAGATAAATTAAACCCAGACACAGAACAAATGATCGTGCTCATCACACAAACATTTGTCCTGGGTGGAAATCGAACCCACGACCTGCAGCATAGCAGTTAGGGTCACTAACCACTGGACCAACAGGCCTGACGATAAATAAAATAAAGTCCGGAGTGGTAGCTCAGATGGTTAGCGCTTGCTAAAATTTTCACAGTGTGCGAGCAAACCGGGTTCGATCCCCGCCGGCACCAATAATATTGTAATTGCAATTTTAAGTGTTGATTTACCACGTGCTCAGTGGTGAAGGAAAACATTGTGAGGAAACCTGCATGTCTGAGAAATAAGAAAAAAAAATATTTCGGAGACATGCAAAGTTCGCCAACACGCAGTGATAATTCCTTTCCTAGGACCCTTTCAGAAAATAGAATAGAAATAAAACAAAATAATAAATCCAAACTTCATTTAAAACCAAACATGTAAATTGTAAAGTAGCTGCAGGTATCTATAACCAAGTAAAAGATATTCCTTTACTCCAACTTGTCCATGTTTCCCAAAACAATTTTTAATTAAGCTTTATATTATAATGCGGATTTTTTATATTTAAAATTTTAATGATAAAGCATTTCGTACGTCTCAGCCGAGGCGAAATATTTTTCGGGCGCAAATTTATAAGACCGATTTGTTATTCAAACATAAACATGGTTTTTTAATTAAATCTACCAATCATAAAACGACACGCATTTTTATTGAACACTTCCTATTAAATTCTCAAAGTACCTATTATATATTTGTTTATATAAAAAAAGTATATTTAAGTACAATCATAAAACTAAATGGAAACACAAAGTAGGAAAATGCATTGAGTTATAAAACACATAAATCAATGGGCAAATGTAAAAATGCTGGAGGCAGGCATCCCTATCGCGTGTTTACGTACCGCACGGCTGTAAGATGCGCATCGGTTGGTAGGTACTCAAATAATATTATGTTTGCGGCGAAACACGGATGCGGCGACCAGCGACGCGGCCACCTCGTATGAACGCATACAGCGTAATGCCGCCCGCACTCTGCGCACGCCCCTTTATCATAGAAGTCACACAATTTTCGGAATTATTTCAATTAAAAGAGACAAAACGAACTTAAAAATTTAAATAAAACGTGGAGAATATAGATTTTTTAATTATCTATCCATTAGTGTTATCCTCAAATGATTAGAGCGTTGCGTTTAGCAACAGATGCATGTAATCAAGAATTTTAGTAATTTTTTAAAAGTTGATTTTAAATGTATTTATAGCACATAAAAATAAATTAGAACGTGGAATGCGATGATAAGATATCGAACATTAATAATGTACTTTTAGATGTAGTTTATTTTACATAACTAATGAGATAATAGAGTCTGAAAAACGCACTTTCGCAACATTATGGTCAGGGATTCACCTTAATGAGGGCTAATATTATTTCGTTCACCAGATGTCGCTACTTGACAATGAGAAAAAGTTTTTTGTTACGCAATGTCATTTAATTGAGAAGTTTGATTTACATTAAAGTTTATCAGTTTCTAGAGTATTCAGAATACATAAAACACTGACTCAATTGTTTAATTTTTAGCACATTTAATCTCTTTTTTTAATTTTCTACTTTTATGAATATCTGTGGTTTGGTTTATTTATTTTTAATTTAATTAGATCAAGGCAGGCAGATTTGACTATCATAGTACGCGACATGTTACAACACTATTGACACTTGTTCACACGGTTTGACTGTTTTACGTCTGGCGTCCCGTCGCCGGTCTGGTTATATTGAGTCTATAGTAAGTAAACGAGATAATTAAAGTGCCATCTACCGCAAGCTATTTTTCCTAGCATTTCTCATAGTTGCCGCTTACGAGCTTACGACACCCACATGACGTAATGAAGGAACACTCTATATATCTACTAATTATTATTTATTACAGGTGTTTCTTTTTTATATAAAAGTGACGTGTAAGGACATAAACGAATTGACAGTCTATTAGATGGTTTGTGGCTCCTGCAATCCATGAACACCTGCGTTACAGATGTGCTGTCACTTCTGAGGTCTAAGAAGGAATGCCCCACAGCCTTCAATTATACTGGCACTCTTTTACTACTTCGTTGGTCTAGTGGTGGTAAATTGGATTATCGATCATGTGGTCCTGGGTTCAAAATCAGTTATTGGGCTTTTCTGTCTAGAAATTCTTAGTAGCAGCCTATAGTAAGGAAGTTGGCCGTGATTCATCTCCGTGTCGTGGAAAGCACGTAAAGCCATTGATTCTGCACCTGATCTCTCTACGATTGTGTTGGATTATCGTATCATAAGATTCGAGTGAGGGAATAGAGAGTGCACCGCGCCTAGTTGCAGTAATGAGACTGGCCACCATGACCGGAATTTGGTCTGGTGAACATTATTATTACTGGCTCCCTTTGCTCTTTAAACCGAAACACTGTAGTGGAAGAATATAACACAGCAGTATTTTAGCGCCAGAAATAAGTAAGAAGATGGTATTTGCCATTTAGTAACTGAGCGTGCGTATGTTTTGCAGCGAGAACGAGATGGAGTGCGGTGGCGTGGGACGCGGAGTGTGCGTGTGCGGGACGTGTGCGTGCGCGAAGGGCTGGCGCGGTGAAGCGTGCGACTGCCCGGACACCGACGACGCCTGCCTGCCGCCCGGCTCCGATCTCGTCTGCTCCGGACACGGGGACTGTGTGTGTGGTGAGTAGGGTTGCCAACTGTTTTATATCGTTTATAATATATAGCCGAGACTTTCATCTATGGAATTATACTAGATTGCCTGCCGCCCGGCTCCGACCTCGTCTGCTCCGGACACGGGGACTGTGTGTGTGGTGAGTAGGGTTGCCAACTGTTTTATATCATTTATAATATATTGCGGAGACTTTTACCTGTGGAATTATATTAGATTGCCTGTCGCTCGGCTCCGACTTCGTCTGCTCCGGACACGGGGACTGTGTGTGTGGTGAGTAGGGTTGCCAACTGTTTTATATCGTTTATAATATATTGCAGAGACTTTTACCTGTGGAATTATATTAGATTGCCTGTCGCTCGTCTCCGACCTCGTCTGCTCCGGACACGGTGACTGTGTGTGTGGTGAGTAGGGTTGCCAACTGTTTTATGTCGTTTATAATATATTGCAGAGACTTTTACCTATGGAATTATATTAGATTGCCTGTCGCTCGGCTCCGACCTCGTCTGCTCCGGACACGGGGACTGTGTATGTGGTGAGTAGGGTTGCCAACTGTTTTATATCGTTTATAATATATTTCAGAGACTTTTACCTGTGGAATTATATTAGATTGCCTGTCGCTCGGCTCCGACCTCGTCTGCTCCGGACACGGGGACTGTGTGTGTGTGTGAGTAGGGTTGCCAACTGTTTTATATTGTTTATAATATATTGCCGAGACTTTTACCTATGGAATTATATTAGATTGCCTGTCGCTCGGCTCCGACCTCGCCTGCTCCGAACATGGGAACTGTGTGTGTGTGGTGAGTAGGGTTGCCAACTGTTTTATATCGTTTATTATGTATTGCCGAGGCTTTTACCTCTGGATGTGTAGTAGATTGCCTGGCGCTTGGCGTCGATATCGTATACTCCTGACACGGGGACCTGTGTTTGTGGTGAGTAGGGTTGCCAATTGTTTTATGTACTTTATTATGTATCTCCGAGGCTTTTGCCTGTGGAAGTGTAATAGATTGCCTGCCGCCCGGCTCCGACCTGTTATGCTCCGGACACAGGGACTGTGCCTGCTGTGGGTAGGTTTGGTAGGTAGGTTTTTTATATCAATTATAGTATGTTTTTTTTCTAGCCTTTAGTCTGTAATTACAGTAGTTGGCGAAAAAATGATAATCATACCATCATCATCATTACAGTCTGTCGAAGCCCGATTTTGAATACAGACCGCTCCTATATTGCCTCATAGTGGGGATTTGCCATAGATGCCACGCTTGGCAGATGGGTTGGCAACCGCAGTGTTTCATTACTTTGAGTTTTTATAAGGAAGATGCTGCTGCCCACCTCCCGGTTCAGTTTCCCTCTGTCGCCTCTTACGATTCCCACGGGAGGATATGAGGTAGTGGATATTCTTATACTACCACTTTACGGTTATTTTATTCACTGTGTTACCTCTATTCAATCGTGGTGTTATTTTATAAACTGTAAATAATTTAGATATTTACTCAGTCGAAGTAGTGAGTATTAAACAGGCATTTTAATCGTATATTAACAAAATTATTGCGGTTCTTTAATAAATTAACATTAGAAAATAGCATTAACATTAGCGATTAGAATTTTACGACATTATTTACGCATTCATTACCATTAGTAGTGTCTACCCAGGCAGATTCTTATGTTGAAATGAAACTCGGCAGGTTCATGTCTTTAGACTATATAACTCTCTGACTCACACTGATGATAATAATAGTAATGTCCTCCAGACCGAATTTTCGGTCACGGCGGCCAGCCTCAGGGGAGACTAGCCATCGGCGCAGGACAGGATTATAGTGCCGAAGTGTATGCGCAAGCACAGGTGCACTCTCTATTCCCTCACTCTCATACATTCCGATGGGACGGTGAACCGACACGACCGGAGAGAGATCAGGCGCAGGATCAACGGCTTTACGTGCTTTCCGAGGCGCGGGGGTGAGACACCGCCAACTTTCTGACTCCGGGCAACTACTGAGAATTTGTTGACGGAAAAACTAAATATTTAATTTTTTGGCCCGACTCGGGATTCGAACCCAGAACCACATGATCAGTAGTCGCACTACTATAACCACTAGACCAACGAGGCAGTCAAAAAATGATAGCGAACATAATAATATCAGTGTATAATATAAGAGGCAAACACAAAAATTGCAAATCCAATAGATTTGTTGACAACACGCTAAGCATAGGAATAAGTAAAATAATGATCCTTTTTTACTCCAGGCCAGTGTCAGTGCTCAGTGACAGAAGAAGATGGCAGCAAGTATATCGGCGCGTTTTGTGAGACGTGCGCGACCTGTGTGAACCCGCTATGCGTTAACGCGGAGCCTTGTGTCCTGTGTCATTTGAATAGCAGCTGTACTGACCTGTGCACCATTGGAAATATTAATTATACAGTCAGCGAACGAATGAATGAACCAGGTAAATGAGAACAACTGTCTTTAATGAATGTGTGTGCGTGTGTATGTCGGGGTGGTTAAAATATTTATTTATATTTATGTATATAAATATATAGACATATTGGCTGAGGATCGTGCTTTGTGGTAGTTCTTGGGGTAGGCCTAATGTTCAACAGTGGACTTGAAAAGGGGGACATCATGATGATGATGATGATGGTATAAACATTTTATTCGCTCGGGTGACATAAACTTTATTTCGAAACACGGTAAAGCTCTTCTTTGATAAAATAGAACATCGGAAGATGCTATTATAGTCATCATACCCCATGTATGATGACTATAATAGCATTTTTCGATTGCATTTAACATATAATAAGCTTTAATTCCTAAACAAATGAAATTTTTGCCAGTTAATTTCAAGAATACAATTGAAGTGAAAGATTTGTTAATATATTTTCTTGATATTAAATACATTTTCGGTCATCGACTCCCACAAAATAAACGAATAGAAAGTTGACACGCTTAAACGTGTGTGATGTATTTCCTATAAGAAATAAAGAAAGTCTTGTTTGTCTGATGTAAAATCTGTCCTACGCATGACAATTCACTTACCGCTAAGTTATATTTTCGTTCTAAAGCAAAGCGAAAGTGATAAAATATGCTTGTGACGATATTTGCATCAATAATTGATTTCTTCCTTTAGGTAAAAGTTAAAATCGTAAGGGCAACCGAATACTATCGGAAGTAGGAGAGAGTATAGTGTAATAAGTCTACACGCTTACACAAAGGTCTTCACTCTGTTTAGCCTACCCATGTCAGATAAAATGCTAATTTGATTAGTCATTTTTAAAAGAACATAAAAAAAATAAAAAGTTTGCGGAAGTTTAGAGCACAGGTACAATCACAACTTACCTATACGAAGACAAAAAAAATTAAAATATTGGTTGACAAACGAGCACACAGTCCACCTGATGGTAAGTTGAAGCTGTGGCCCATAGACATTTATCCATCCATATTTATTAGAATCAAAATGCAAATGCGTTGTCACCCCCGAGGACTAATAAGGAATGCTTCGATTCCAGTAAAAAGGTTCTGCGGTTCTCTATACGAAACACAGCATCATCATGCTGCTATTTTGCTCTGGTATTCTTTGAGAGAGTGGTCCTGCTGCAGTCGAGCCGACTCATTCGTGCTACAACTATAATGTAGCTGCAGCTTGGCTCTACCACGTAAAAAAATATCGTGTGTTAGAAATTTTCACTACCTACACCACTAACTATTTCTGTAGTTAAATAGCAGCGCTTTCACGGCTGTATATAATTAAAGGCTGTATGGAATTCCATCTTAGTCCTCATAGGTGACAGCGCAGCGGTAGGCTTCTTTGTTCGAAGATAGCTGCAAGTGTCCTTGATCCACTTACCATCACCACCATACCAGGATCACTTAATTAGTTCTTATTTCAGTTTTTTTTAAAGAACAAAAATATTAATTTGAGATTGAGGTGATTCGATTTGAGATAAGACCTCAGGACTAACAGCGAGTAGTTGTGATATCTGTGTCTCTGATCACTAAGCCACAACGTCAGATCAATTATTGGCCAAGCAATACTTAGTTCCGCAATCATTCATTTATTTATTATATCTTTGATTGTTAGTTAATTCTAAAAATCAAAGATATAATAAATAATTTAAATTTTACGTGGTAGAGCCATGCTGCAATTATATTAGTTGTATAGTTATAGCACGAATGGGCCGGCTCGACCGGGGAAGGACCATGCTCTCACAGAATACACTGTTGTGTCTCATATGGTGAGTTTAGAGAACCGGAAACCCTTTTTAATGGAAACGAGGCATTCCATCTTAGTCCTTACGGGTGATAACTCATCTGCATTTTGATTCGTAATGAAGGATAGATGTAAATGTCTATGGGCCACAGCAACCACTTACCATCAGGTGGACTGTGTGCTCGTTTGTCACCCTATCCTATAAAAATTCGAACTCAGTCTTATTAGCATGGTAACTAAATTTGTAACGTGAGATAGCAGTATAACTGAGCTGAACTCTTACTTAATCTCGATCCGAGGGTGTCGTGAGAAGCGACTTTGTATATAGAAGATTGATAAACGGGCCCGTACTCCACCTAATGATAAAAAAATGCTTTCGCCCACAGACACATCTATTATCGATTAAATGTCAAAATTATCCTCAAGAATGTAGCTTTGTCGTTATAAGATGCAATATCTCGTTACCAGTAAAAAGGATCTCTTATTTTCGTCACTCCATACAAAGCACAGTAGTGTTGTATTGTTCAGGTTGGTGTTCTGAGCGGGCGTGGTCCCCGGTCGACACGAGCTATTCATGCTGTAGTTATAATACGCTGTAGCTTCGCACGCGAAAGATATCGTGGCCTCGGGCTAACGGTATATTTTCTTATTTTAGCAAGTGCTGACGAATTTGAGACTTCGTGTATTCTACGACGCTACGAAGATGGTCTTGAATGCGAGTACAAATATACGTATTACGCTGGTGCTCAAGCTATGATTGCTATGGAAATCGTCATCAGATCCAAAGAGTGTTATCAAACTACTAGTGCAAGATTAACGATGAGTGGTCTAGTTATAATTGCATGTGTTGTAGCAGCTGGTGTTGTGGTGATTTTGGGAGTCAAAAGTGCGCAAATTGTGTCTGATAGACGGGCGTACGCAAAGTTTGTCCAAGAAGCACAGGAGAGTAGAAAAAATATGCAAGAGCTCAACCCATTATACATTTCACCCATTTCAGAATTTCGAATGCCTGATTCGTTTCCTAGAGATAAAAACGATTAAAGCAACTTTTCTATAATGGCGAACAACTAAGGGCCGATCCTCATTATAACGCCGTTCACAGTTCGTTCTCGGTCCGATCTCGGTCTGATAAAATATTATCAAGTAAAAAAAATATGTGTGCATTCATACTATCCAGTAACAGTCAAGTTTCGGTCGAATTCCATTCCATTATAATAAATCAGACCGAGATCGGACCGAGAACGAACAGTGAACGACAAATGAGGATCGGTCCTAAATGTATTCATATATGACGCCAGTCCCAGTATGTTTATAAAATGAAATAGGTGACAATGTTATTTTCCAAAGACTGTTTTTTATAATGAAACAACGAATAAATGAATGGTTTGTAAAAAACCTCAGATGTTAGAGATATGTTTTTCCATTGTGTTCATATAAAACTATTAAAATTCTATCTGCCTGCTCACAAAAGTTTTATTACGAGTAACTTCATTGTGACAAAATCAAATAAAAGTTTAACAGTATATTATTTTGGTAACAAAAATATCATACTTTGGTTTTTATGCAAAAAGCTGTATGGATTATTTTTAACTCAAGTGATATCTAGAAATAATTTGAAAGACAGCTATTATTAAATATTTAAGATCACAGCGGAACCCTATCATAATGTGTGTACTTCACATCGCCAGTATTTTTAACGTGTTTTAATGTGAAATCATAACGTTTATTATCCATTGTATTTTTGAAATATTTAATGTTATGTTTTATAAAGTTTGAAATACTTTTGTAGTTCTGCTAGTCGTTTCTTACTTAGTATTGTTTACTTACGAAGTAGATGTAGATAAAAATTGTACTTAGTTGAACTTTACCTTTTAAGTTCCTATGATTAAGTTTAACGTTGCTTCACCTCATCAGTGTTATTTGTACAAAATTAAAACTTAGTAACTTGTTATAAATGTGTTTAAATAATGTTTTGATAATTCATAATTATATGTTTGTAATGTTTTAATAATTATTTTCCACTAGATAAGATTCCCTAATAAAAATGATGGTCCCCGTCCAGCCCGACCCAAGAAGCTAAAATGTTTACTACATACCACATTTTTTAACATAGATGCACTTTAATAAGTGATACAACATTACATATACACATAATACATTTTTTAGAAATAAAGAAGATAAACGAACACGTAATGATAATTAGAAGCTTTCTGTTAGGAGGTGGTGGATGCTGTGATCCATGGGCTAAGTGCCCTTTCATTATATTAACCCTTTCCCTATCCCATGAATCAAACATGAATATTTAGATTGTTTAACTATTGTGACCGTTTCGTGGACAGGGAAACAGTTCAAAACCAAAATGCAACCCATTCACGCTGCAGTGTTTTTTATAGTATAAGGGATCCACATTTATCGACACGGAATCGACTTCAGCCGGTCAGAAAAACCTTTATGTCTACGAAATACGGGTGTTGATAATGCCATTCTCATTGATTCGGCTCGGAAGACACATCCACACGTTATTATTTAGGACTGATCACAAAACGAGCGGTTTGCCGATTAGTTGATTGCATGTGTACGGCGTTGAAAGTAGCAGAACGCCCACGTCGACGTGTTTAACGAACGCCGCCGAAGTTTTTAACGGCGCCGGAGATCCGCTCGCTTGATTTTATCTCCGACAGCAACCGAACAGCGTTGGACAACAGTCGAATGATCTGCTCGGATGCTTTCCTCTCCTATGGCAGTAGAACGGCATCGTAGACAGCCGAATACTGATGTTTGTGACCATAGTAAATCGGCCCATGGTTGACGCGGTTTTCGCTACGATAATTAATCGACGCAACTATAATTAATACTACGCTTTTATCGCGTTATTGTTAGTTATTAAACTCAAGTTTGATAACTAACAACTTGATTTTAATAACTAACAATGACGCGATGAAAGTGTTTGCGGATATTCTGAAGGTCACATGACTGCCAGCAAATCTCGACGGCTTTCTGGAGGAGTCGACGGCCGAACAAATGTGAATAGCCGTCGCAATGACCGTCCGAAGGACTCGACTGCCGATTACTCGTTAACAGCCGTCGCAACAGCTGATCGGCGTTAATTCGAGTAGAGTGGTGATACGCACCTGGATTAAGCCGATTCCGCGTCGATAAATGTGGGGACTCCCTTAGGGTGACAAACGAACACACAGTCCACCTGAGGTAAATGGATACTGTGGCCCATAGACATCTATATCCTCGGTTCAGTACCAAAATGCAGATGTGTTGTCACCCCTGAGGACTAGGATGGAATGCCCCATTTCCAGTAAAAATGGTCTCCGGTTCTCTACTTGATAATTTATTAAGTTCAAGTTAATTAAGTTCGACCCCCACTGGCATCAATGAAATTATTGATTCCAATTTCAAGTGCTAATTGAAGCTGTATATCCAAGAATAAAGAAAAATATTTCGAGGACATGATTCTTCCTGCAAACGAGTGTGGGGGCGTTTTTTATTGTCTATGTGTTTAAATTCTATTGGCATTACTCATATTCCCGTTAACCACTTCAAGTAAGCTTAAAATGCTTGTGTTAAAATGTTATGCTTGTGACAATAGTCGAATGGTGAACTTACCGTATGTATGCTCAGTGCTCTTAATTTACTTTTTTTTTCAAATTCTGGGTTAATATTGACATTAAATATTTTAAACATCTCAGTTCCACCGTGAAAATGGCTGATAGGTGCAGATAGAGCAACCGAAACGTCAGAAATTACACACATTACTTTACTGGTAAAAAGAGCCGCATTACAACTCTCCGCTCACCAAACCGCTCGAAGAATCGATAACAGATTTTATTTTTTATTTTTGTAGAATGAGGGTGACAAACGGGCGCGTGCCCGTCCAGTGCCACCTGATGGTAAGTGAATGCTGAGGCCCACAGACATCTACATTTATCTTTGATTAAGAATCAAAATGCAGATGCGTTGTCACCCCTGAGGACTGCGGTGGAATGCCTAGTTTTCATTAAAAAGGGTCTCCGGTTCTTTGCACTCTCCATACAAAGCAAAGCAGCGTTTAGAGAGGTGATTATGGGAACTTTTTCAAGTTGTGTTTGCCAAACAGCACTTCAGCAGTGGACCTAACCTATGGCTTTTGATTTTAGTAGTATGAATCTGATGACAACTAATAATTATAATAGTTGTCTTAAAAGACACGTTATGAAGAAATGTGCAGTAGATATTAATTGTGCCAAATTTAATCTTAAGGCTTAAATTTTGTAATTTTTTAAATGAAGTCGGGATAGAAAAGAGTGGATATCGATACGACAAATAAGCGATATGATGCGATACGATAAATAAACAACAAAATTTAAATAATTTATAATAAATAAACTGTTATGTAGGTAGTAGCTGTAACAAATATAATATGATTGTAGGCCGTAATTTTTTTATTAAAAAGTACCGCTGCGTTTCTTGCTGGATCTCCCCAGGACAGAGGTTTTTTCCGAACCACTGGTAAATTAAAAAAAGAGGAACTTTCAATAAGTATTAATTATAATCTACATTGACTAAAAAGTTTTTGTTTCTGTTATAGTTTCTTTTATAATTTTGGATTATATGTCTTGGGTTTCTTGCTGGATCTCCCCAGGGTAGGTTCTATCTCAGGACAAGTAAAAACTGACTTTTAATAACTTTCTTTTAAATATTCTATATTGAACTAAAATTAATTTATTCGAATAGCGGCGTAAGAGGATTTACATCATCGGATATCGTCTCGGGGGTGTGGTCTATATGTAGGCGACTGTAGGAAATGCCAAAGATCTTATGATTTCCGACAGATGGCGGTACAAATCTCTTTTACGCCTTTATAAATAAAGGCATAGGGCAGCGGCGTCAAAGGTGAAAGACTTCTGTTCCTGCAATCGTCACCATGACGATTTAAAGAAATTCACCCTACCACGGAGGATGTCATGTTCAACAGTGAAGTTTTGACGTGCTGATGATGCTGATGAAGATCAAAAACTAATATATCGATATATAACTTCTTACATAATATTCCCAACAATTAACCCAGAATATACTTGGTAGAGCCACGCTGCAGCTATATTATGGTGGCACGAATGGGCCGTCTCGACCGGGGAAGGACCACGCTCTCACAGAATACCAGCGTAAAATAGTAGCTTGATGCTGCTGTGTTTCGTATAGTGAGTGTTGAGAACCGGAAGCCCTTTTTTACTGGAAACGAGGCATTCCATCTTAGTTCTCACGGGTGACATCGCATCTGCATTTTGATTCGTAATCGAGTAGATGTCTGTGGACCACAGCATCCACGCTTACCATCAGGTGGACTGTGTGCTCGTTTGTCACACTAATTCTATATAAAAAAATTACGCAATGCGTGTAGGTACTACGTACTATTATTTATTTTTGATGCAATCTTCATATTTCTTTGTGGCCAGGTGTCAGCTTCTTGCAATCTTCCAGGTAGGTCTACTCATCGCTTCCAAGTGCGAGTAATTTGGATTTGGGTATAATGGTTAGGTTTAGGTTTTTTGACAAGAAATATATATGGACATTTTCTTTTTTATAAAAAAAAGAATATTAACAATGCTATAAACATTACTAATATTCCCCTTAACCACTCGTGGTAAGCTTAAATTGTTTGTGTTACGAGTGGTTCACGCCAGTAGCCGAATGGCGGATTCGAACCCACGACCTTTTTAAGTTCGCGGTCCGCGCCCCGCCATTAGGCTACTGTCGCTTAATACATAATCGTATAATGTAGTTTGGATGGATATCCCATCCATAAATCTAATATAAATGTTAAAGAATGTTCTGAACTATATACTCGTATGTAGGCTTTAACGCTAATAGACTTTTCTATGTTATGAATATTTTCAATACTGATTTCCTCGACTGGATATAGTGAAAAGTTATTCTGCAAATTACTAAGTTTCATGGGCTTATAATACTAGGGTGTATTATATCTAATTGCAGGAATGCCATAGCATCTTCTAGCAGCATTAACTTATCTAAAATAATCTGTAAACTAAAACTTATTTGAACTTATATCTCTAAAAAGTGCAACTGGTTTCTTACTGTATCGGAATTAATCGTAATGTTTTTCAGTATAGATTTTAATCTCTTTTGGTTATCCTCTATCTCGCTTTGCTGTTTTGAAAATTCCTTTATAGTATTTTCAGCCAAAGATAGCGTTCGCTTCTTTGAGCTTTGGGTTTTATAAACCGAATGAAGAATTTTATTGATTTCGCTTTCAAATCGAATAGCGCCTTCGTTATCTAAATTCGCGGTTATTAACTTCACTATTGAACCTAGTCCATTTATAATACCACGCCTAAATCTTATCCTAGGTGCAAAAATATATTTTCTTATTAATTAAATCTAACTTATTTTCTATCTGATCCCTATATGTTTTATGTAATTCTTCCGACGTGGTGTTACTTTCAATTGTCTTAGCACTTGCGTATAATGCCATTAATTTTATCGATATTAGATTCAAATGAGTAACATTAAAAACATAAGCATGATTGAAGGGATGGGCCTGTTTCAGAATATGACCTTGTCTAAGTAATAGGACTCCGTTCGTATTGTCTACGGGTTGAAATATTGTGTCGGATCTTGCCTGGAACACAAAGGTTCCGAAGATGGTTGTCCTGGAACAAGATGGGGTCTTCGTAGAAGCTTGAAATGTACCCGAACAGACTTATAATTACGATGATTTCCTACTATTTCTGCTAAATTATTAGGATGTAAGTAAATAATCCTATACGGTCCTTAAAATACCGCTTTAGTTTTGTCGTTTCTCACTGTTTTTGCCACCTGCTTATATACTGTTTCACCAACCTTGAATGTTATCTGGCCTGGTTTTGCTTCGCTATTACCTGTTCCATGTTTTTGGCCACGTGCACTGACACATATTCCTGAACGGCTTTCGCATGTATTTTGTGCTTGATAACATGGTCCTGTTAAGACTGCTTTGGATAAAGTAACTCTAGTGGATTTTCAGAAGCTGTATGTCCGAATAGTAACTCGTGTGGAGTATATTCTGTTGCCGAATGGATCGAGTTATTGTAAGCGATGACTGAAAATTTGATAATTAATTGTATGGCATCATCTTTATTCGTCATCCGTTGGATCCTGATAATCTCTCATATAGTTGAATAAAAACGTTCTATGGGTGAGTTCGAATTTGGATTTTATGGAGTCGTGAAGTGAATGTTAATACCATGTAAAGCGCAAATCTCCTTTAGAACTTCATTGTCAAATTTACTGTCTGACTCCGTTGTAGTTTTATGAGGAATTCCTAAAAAAGAGAACACCTGAAATAAAGCTTCAGCTATATGTACACTACTAGTAGCGTTCAACGGTATTCATTGGGAGAACCTTGAGATATTATCTACTACTTATAGTGAGGAAGGTCGCATCGCCTGTATCAGATCCATAAATATATGTTGCATTGGTTTTGTAGGCGTTTCTGTTAAGGCTACTGAAGGTGTAAGAGGGTTTCTTTTTTATTTGTCTTGTGAACAGATACTATATTGATTTATGGATGCCTGGATTGTGAGTAGTATGTGAGGCCATAGCGGTTTCTATGGATTTGATAATGTTTTTCGGATACCACGATGCACAGTTTTGCCTTCATATTTCTTAATTATTTCTGGTTGTTCTGTCTTGTTTTCGACAAGGGTAACGCGTGAATTACATCTAAAAAGTTTAGGGCCTCTGTCATTAAATACCGTCGTGTAAACTCTAGAGAACGCTAGGTATGATTCTTTGTTATAAAAGTAGCAGTAGAATACGCGATTAGCAATAGTGTGTTCTTTTAAGAATTGGATAAATTCTTGTTCTGTGTTATTGACTTGAATAAATACATTTTTAATTACTATTCTAGAATTTGTAGACCTATTTTCTACCCTGTATGTTGATCCTGGAGTTGACTTGATATGGAAATATTTTAGTTGTCTGTCGATCGCCTGACGCCTCCGATAAGATTTTTATCCCGTTGTTTTTGATTGTCAGGTTACGTATGGTTTGTCGATACTAAGTGATCAGGATCGAATGTAACGATACTCATGCTATCGGATTCAGTGTCTGTTAGAGGGGGTTGTACGTTGTGTCTAAAAATATAATTAATTTAATTTTCTGAAAAGTTACAAAATAATAAATTCAAATAAAATGTAAAATTACAAAAGTAATTAAGTGCTGCGTGGATTGTTTCAGACTGCAAGACAGTTCCATTGTCCACACGGTGATACTTTTCACAGAGCATGCAGCATTCCACATTTGCTGATTGTTCTTTCTAACTGCTATGCCAGCGCGATTCTTCGAATTTTCCGATAAAATTCCGAACTTCGGACATATCTTTTTTTTCGTCTTTTTTTTTCATTTCGCCCACTTGGACAACTTTTCACTTTACAAACTTTTCCCATTATTGTTCGTATTTTTTTAAGCTTTACAACAGTAAAGACAATAAAATCACGAAAAAGTAATATCAAAAGCATAGAAAACTGTATTATAGTCAATGGTATGTCTTTCCTAGTGTAGTGGTGTTGGGAGTAGTAGTGTTGAGAGTAATGGTGAAAAAAAAACGAGACAGCATGAATGATATCTGTATCTTGTCAAAACCACGCGCGAAGCTTAAAACATTTATGGTGACTGATTGAGTCCGACTGGTGAGGAAACATGAAAATATCATAAAATATGAAAATGTAGTAGCAGTCTACAGATGTAACAATTTTTGCTGTTAAAATTATATGTCCAAAATACAGATTAAGGACGCCCCGACCAGGAGTGAATCGGGACTTGTCGCCAGATCCCTAAAAATCGGGACGTCCCGCGCAAATTGGGACACCTGGAACACTAAGTATGATGTTTTACAGGTTTTTACAGGAAAAAGGAAGACGCTGTCAGAATTAAAACTATTGTAGAATTACATATAAGAGGTCAATATTATTTCCAAGTAATATCGTTACTAATACAAGTTTGGTTGAAATAGTTTTTTTTAACTATTCAAGATCTGTAAACATCACATCTGAAATCCCTTAATTCGACTTAATACCACTCTCCTGTCTCTCCTGTACATTACTTAGCGCAAGTTAATACAAATAAACTAGGTAAGTAACTAAAATAAACTTCTATCTCCTATACTATATAATACCAGGATGGTCTGAAAAATTTCCGACCTCAAAGTGAAGATGCCAGCACTCGTCAATGAAAGCTAGTGAATGTGGTTGTATATCTTTTGCCAGTGACGCACCAAAATTTCAATAATTTTTATGCGAAGTTGTTATTTGACAGTCGCTTGAGAAAGTCGATGTGAGTTTTCTTGTGAAAATGAAAAAAAAAATTGAGTATAGAGCTGTCAATCAATTTTTGTGTTTGAATGCAATACGCCTACGCAAATCAAAGATGAGTTGGACTCAATGTATAAGGACTCTGCATCATAATTTGCAAAGCTGAATACAAACGTGGCCGTGAGAGCATGGGAGACAATGAACGTTCTGGAGTCCAAAAACTGCAAGTACTGACGATAACATCGCTAAAGTTTACCAAATGGTGCTGGACGGCCGCCGAATTAAAGTGAGAGAGATCGCAGAGGCTATGAAAATGTCCAAAGAACGTTTTTGTGAAATATTAAATTAGTAACTGTATATGAAATTTGGATACACCATTAGAAACAAAAATACAGTCAAAACAATGGACTGCAAAGGGGAAACCGCTCTAAAAAAGCAAAAAAAAACTGTTTTTACGACTGGGAAAGTGATGGCGAGTGTTTTTTGGGATAGTCATGGAGTTATCTTAGTGGATTATCTTCAAAAAGAAAAAAAAACATTACAGGAGCATACTACGCATAATTACTTGAGAAGCTGAAGGCAGAAATTCCGGAAAAACGGTCATATTTGCAGAAAAAGAAAATTCTGTTTCAACATGACAACGCGCTGTCTCACACCTCAGCGGTTGCCATGGCGAAATTCCACGAATTACGGTTTGAACTGCTTGACCTTCCGCCTTATTCACCAGATCTAGTTCCAAGCGACTTCTTTTTGTTCCCACATCTAAAAGGAGACTATGTAGAAAAATAAAAATAAATTTTAAGAAAAATGTCTCGTATCTTTGTTAGGTCGGAAACTTCAGACCACCCACGTATATTACATTCAAAGCATAAATTTTCTAATATCCATTCCAGTTCCATTAAAATTTAATTTAATAATCACTGTTTTCTCGATACAAATATTTTATACTGAAGAAATCCATCCTTTTAGAAAAATAAAAGTTGGATTCATACATATAATGCCATAGATTTAAATAATTTACATTAACCTTGAAATTCGGTACAAAACTATATTTTATTTAAGTTTAAGTTAAGTATATTTTTTATTAATTTATTATTTTCTTAATCACAATTTGTTTAATGAGATAACGATAAGATGGACTTCCGAGGAACAGAGAGTATCCCTACGTCCGAGGAACGTTGCTCTGAAATCAGTTGCAAATCTATGACAGAACAACAATACTACGCACTATGGGAATGTACGAGTACCTAGGTATGTGGATTTAACAGAGCCGTGCCTCGACCCCGTAAGAATAGTCACGTAGCGTAGCGTTATGTTATATCTTTTACAATAAAAATAAAATAAATATTACTTTTCTAATAAATTATGCAGCTGATTGGTCAATTTCTATAACGATATAACTATACTACAGAATAAGAATTAAATGGCGGACGTCCGGTACGCTAGAACGCCACAACTAAACGTTGAAACATGGAAGTGATTACAATTGACCCCCGATAATCTGGCCCCTATCTAATCCAGCACCCCCTGTAATCCGACATGGTCTATTATTTATTATGAAATATATTTTTGACAATCTTCGAACAAATTATAATTTGTACGCACCACCACTACTGTGCTCGACGCGTAGGGTATTGTTTTGATTCTGATTGCTTAGTTTGAATTTGACTACATGTGATGAGGATAGCGGTGCGACCTAGCGTGTGTTCAGAGAAGATAACATATAGAATCTTATCATTGGATCTGTAATTTGTCGGATTACAAGGTACTCTTTTGTAAAAAAATCCGGACTATTCTTATGTGTCTATTCTACTATTCTAGGGTGTCTTAGGCAGTACATACGACAAATTCGATAGTTCGACACTGCCCTGTAAAATGTTTGTTGGAATACTGGGGGTCTACTGTATACTATTTACGTTGGAGCCGTGTCACTCGGAAGTCGATCTTGCGAGCTTGCGTGCCACGCTACAGCCGCAGTTGAATTCCAGCCACAAATAATAATTAAGTCCATACTTTAAAAAATAACCTTCGTAAGGTTATTGACTACACATTACTATCTATCCATACCCAAAATTACATTTTAAGTAGCTTGCCGAAACATTTAACGAGAAACTTTATCAAATTTTTGTCATAGTTACAAGGCCATTAGGTACTATTTTGCCTTAAACTCGATTAAAAATAATCAAATAAAATTTTGGTCTTCTAGAAACTTTTTACAATATGGTTTATATACAATATCAGGAAATAGGTAAAGAATTAACAAAAAGCCCGTGCTTTAAATATTTACATTAGACTTGATAAGTCACATTAAATTTTTGATGCGTTTTAACTGTTTTTAAACTAAGGACTTTTAAAACCTAAATAATATCACAAGAAATTGATAGTCGGCACATTTTCATTTAAATGTACCTACAGCTTATTTTAAAGAAACAAATAATGTCGCAACAAATGACGTCTCTGTGACAAAATTCCTCGTCGTCGACGGTTCATAATTTTCTGGGGCAGCGTGACGTCAGACGTGTCGGTCGTGACGCGCGGGCGGCGCCAGCGACATGGGGCGCGAGTCGAGCTTGCTCTTGTGTGTGCTCGGTGACAGGGACTCGGACTCCTGAGAGAGGGCCGGCGTTACTGGTGCCGGCGCAGCGTCCGGCACTAGCTTACGGATGAACTCCGATGTACAAGGCCATGGTACCAACCTGTAAGAGATTAATAAATTAGATGAATTTTGAATATTTCTACAAAATATTGATAATGTGCACGCTATAATATATTTTCGGGATAGCGATGTTTGTACAGAGCTTATTCTTCTTCTTTATAAGTCCATAACAGTGATTTGGTGGACGTGATCCAATATTAGGACAAGGATCACGATAAAGTTTTTCTTATAGAAGAACTACTACTCAATATCTAGGCTCCAAGTCTGTCTATAGAAGTCCCAGAAATCAAAGCAACTACCAAGCGAATCCTTTAGAGGTCGTTACTGTGTTGGTTTTTTCAATAATTAAAAATACCAACACACTTGGTAGGATTTCCTTGCGCCCAACCATCAAAACATTTACTATTCCACTGCATAAATTTACATATTCTGAGATTCCTTTACTACTTCGGTCAGTTTAGCGGTTCTAATAAAATACTCTTATATTATACATAATTTAATTTAATTTTATAATTGTTCATTTTATTACTTTGAATTTTTGACTAAATGCTAACATGTTATTCATTGTATTTAATTTCATTAACATAGAGTTGCAAAAAGCATTTTATTAGCATGCGAGAATGGGTTGAGATAGTTGCAAAAATAAATATGACCTCGAAAATTAGTAAAAGCTTTGAGTTGAAGGTCCAATCGTTATTTGTAGTAATGGACACATTAACATTTAAAACCGGTTTCATTTTTCGCAAGTTGCGAATATAAAGTATGTAAGTAACTATACGCATAATACCATGCTTTTTACATCAACAAATTTTCAGACTTACTATTAAAAATGTTATAGACAAAATTGAAATATTACCAAATTTATTTTTTATTATTTCATTACTAATATATAACAAAAATATATGGTAGTAAAATTATGATTAGAAATAATAAATAATAAATTAATCTTACTGTTCACAGTAGTTTTAGATTTATTTACAATGTTTACCTTTGTTTATTGAAGATTAAACGCATCCATATATCGCAATTAAAACAATAATTTGTTACATTGTGTAAACTAAAGAGTATATAGTGTTATTTTCAGAATAGATAAATTTTAAACTTAAGTTCATTAAAAATATAAAAAGTGATATACCGGTAATGCAGTTTTAAAAAGTACTAGTAAAAAAAGACTTCTACTTTTATTTGAGATTATTCCAAATTGAATGTGATTAACGACTGTGTGCGTGCGCAGTAAAATCATTTAAAATAATGCATTACCACGCATTTTGAATTTAAAAGATAACGTTTGAGATTTTTTAAATTAATTTTCCTTCACCAATTTTGCCTGTATTACTTATTCTGAAACTCCTCTGCAAATTGGGCCGGTTATTCCAAAATAACCCTGTATAATCACTAAAACAATACGGTAGCGACATAGAATATTATTCTATTTTTTCTTCTTCCCCATGATGTATGGAAATAATAATCCAACCTGTGATAATGTATTAGAGAAAACAGTGCAATTACAACTCTTGTACAGGGTTGGGAGTGTTTTAAACTAATAAATAAAAGTAATAATAATATTTCGACATGAGTAACAGAGTTCTCGTATGTATAACTTACTTAGTAGGTACATTTACTCATTCATTTCAGACTATCAAAGTCTACGGTTCAATTATTTACGGTTAATTCCATAGATTGCCTCTTAGGGGGAATATTTGCCATAGCTGCAACGCTTGGCAAGCGAGTTGACAACCGCAGTATTGTAGTAAAAACTTCTTTAGGTCCGGTTTACATTTTGAGAAGTGACAAGTTCGAGTAGCAAGTGCAACTGACAAATGACAAGTGCTTAATGCGTGTGAACTGGCAGTGAAAAGTGATGTGGGAATAAAATACGCACTTGTCACTTCTCACTTGCCACTTCTTACTTGCCACTCGCACTTGTCACTTCTCAAAATGTAAACCGGGCCTTAGAATGGTTGTGATTTGAATCTCGATGAAACGAAAAAGCGACAAACATATACATCTATAAAATTTAGCCTGCGATAGAATTAATTAGATCCTTTTTATGGGTACGACACATTCAATAGTAGTCCTCAGTGGTGACAAGCATTTTAAATGTAGATGTCTATGTGCCACAGTACCCACTTACCATCAGGTGGGCTGTGCGATCTTTTATCTCCCTCATTCTATAAAAAAATATAGTATACATTCTTACTTATTATCTCGGTATCATTTTTGAAGTTTTCACTTCTACCGCACGTGAACTGCACAGATTTTTTAAAAAATATTTATGTTGTTATGTAGGAAGATGTTGCTGGTCTTCTCCTGTTTTAATATCCCCCTGTAGCCTCTTACGATACACATGGGTGATATGAAATACTGGATTCCTATATGCTGCCACTAAACGGCAACGGCTCGGCTGCTTGTATGATCTGCTAGTCAGAGTACCTGGCTATTTGATCACGGACCCTAGGTTCTAACTTCAGCTAAATCCAACATTTATATTACCGATTCAATTTTATATATTTATATTTTGTACTTTTGTAAAAACATAATTTGTTGGTTGGTTGACCCTGCATAACTGGGATAATGATAACTGCGATTTTGTTAGATAAAAATATTACTATCAGCACGGATAAGTTGGAAAAAGTGAGCATTTAATATTGTTGCACTGTAATATTTTCTGCGCAGTTGATTACCCATCATTTATACGTTTCTATTGAAATAAAACAGCCAAACTCATAAGTTATGGGAAAAACTTACAATTGACATTTCCTCACATGTTTTCTTGTTCTCACATAGGATAAATATAAAAAGCTGGTTGACTACGTAAGATACACTTTTATAGCGTTTCGTCTTGTCGGCCAATAAGAAAAGATAACTAAGAGATGGTAGAGATGGCGGTTTAAACATAACATAAATACCAAATAAAATACGTACACCTGCAATTAATTGAGAAAAGTGTCAACTGTGCAAAATATCTTGCAGTTCTTCTCATCGAGCTGTATACGATTCACTGCGGGATATTATGAGCTTTTTGCGTGTTAGAGAGATCAATTAATGAAAAGTCAATATTTGCGATAGCCAATTGAATTGCTAACCGTGATGATTATGATATTTTTTCTGGCTACAGAAGAGTCCCACACCCAACTGTGGACTGTTAAATGTTGCCAATGAAATTGGTTCAATATTTATTATATTTTTTTACGTTTTAGCTTTAGCTTGTTCATATTGTCAAGGTATGAATACAGTTACATTTAATTATTTATGACAAAAGATTTATATTACCATTTAAAAGGCATCAGCAGCCGGAAGTAGCCCGGCATAACGGCGAAGTGCTCGTTGGTGCGGATCGCGTACACCACACGGTCGGCTACCTCGTTCGAGTTCAGTAGCGGCACGAACCTGTTGATGTTACTGCGTTGGTACTCATTGTCTCACACATGCGATTCATTTTTATTAAGTTTATTACGCGGTAAAGCCACGCTGCAGCTATATGGTGGTTGTAGCACGAATTGGTCGGCTCGACCGTGGTAGGACACAGTCGAGTCACAGAATACCAGCGTAAAATAGCAGCTTGATGCTGCTGTGTTTCGTACGGCGAGTGTAAAGAACGACAGACCCATCTTACTAGTAACGAGGCATGCTATATCAGTCCTCAGAGGTGAAAACGCATGTGCATTTTAATTCTTAATTGAGGATACATGTAGATGTATATGGGCTACAGCATTCACTTACCATCAGGTGGACTGTGTACTCTTTTGTCACCCTTGATATATAAAGAAAAAAATATCTATTGATTGAACAAGATATTTTTAATTACATTATCACCAGAAGCTAATAGGACTTAAGTGCTAGTGAAGAGTTGATTTACTTTAAATCTTTATTTTATTTACTTACTTGTTTACTAACTTGTTTGATACCTTAAATAACCAAGTAATAGTACTGATAATAATTACATTATATTACACAAATTTAGTTAATTCTTTTATTTTATAAATAAATCTGAGTTTGTAAGCTAATAAACTCAGATTTAGTTAGAATTAATATATATTTTATTTTTATCGTATTAGTCAACAATAAATCCATTCTAAACTTGAATACTTGATCGTTTAGAATGGAAATAAGGAACAGTGTTGCCAGTGTTTAGTATCGGTAGCCAAGTCTGGCAATACTGCTACCAACCCACCTATTCGGCGTGAGTATTATTACAAATATCTCAAGAAATACATGGTGGTAGGTTCAATCTTAAAACGGAAGGCAGCTGTTGGCTTGTAAAGATAAAGATAAAGATAAAGATCATTTTATTTGTTCAAACATGAGTATACATACATATGCATGCAAGATGTTAAAAGAAAATATCTCGACAGTCATGTTTAGCATCTACGGCGTACAATGTTAAAAAAAAAGTTACAATTCTAATTGGCCTTCGCCTTATTCAGTATTAATAAATAATACAATAAACATTAAAACAGAAAACAAACATCATTAGAGAAGAGAATCTATATATTTAAATATACTTGTACTTAAAAACATACCTTTATTTACCTAAATGATTGTACAAATTCTTAGTGTTACATACTTACATTAGTCAATTTCGTATATTATTACTTTCGAATATTTTATGAATTCTACTTTATTATGTTCAATTAGCAGTAAGATAATGTGTAATAATTTATATAAATGTAGATATTATATGTCATAGCAGTTAGTGGTCAATGTTGTCTTGCAGAAAGTCATTAATATTGTAGTAGGCTTTATTTGCAAGGAAATTATTTAATTTATTTTTGAGTATGGGCCTATGCAAAATATGCTGTTATTCAAGTAGTTTTTGATTTATGTAGACGAATTTACTGTTATCACGTCTATTACGAACGACCGCATCAGACATGCGTGGGAATAGGTTAGGATTGCTCTTAACGAAAATTGCGCTTTCCAAAATATAAAGTGAGGGTAATATCAATAATTTATATTGTATGAAAAATGGTTTACAGCTCTCCGTGACCTTTAGTTTGAAAATGGTCCTTATGCATTGCTTCTGGGCTTTAAATACTAATTCCTAATTCGTAGAGTTACCCCAAAAGACAATGCCGTATCTAAGAATGGAGGAAACTAAACCATGGTACGTTGTGAGAAGGGCATCGATATCGATATGTAAAAATGGGTTATTACGTTTATCCTCCCTAAAAAATCCATCCTAGAGTAGATACTCGGAAATGCGTGTTCGTTCATCGATCCTAGACGGGGTGGATAATCGGACTTCGTATTTTCTTCCGATTTTCTACCTCGCCTGTGTACAGTCGTTTATAGAAACATGATGGCTGTTTGTTAAACACTTTTTTGAATAATTTTGAATAATGATAATAATATGACGTTTGTGAAATGTTTTGAAAAGACATGGCTGAAGGATAAAAATTATATGTCTATTTAGAATTCATTCGGAGTGCCTCGTAGGACTACAAATTCTTTAGATTTAGAATCTTGGCATAAAATTTTCAAATGAAGTTTCATTCAAATTTAGTAAAATTATTGAATTGTAGCAAAAAAGCCCATTTTGGCTAACACATTCTGTTGTACACAGACTTTTTCATTTTTACACACAAAAAAATTTAGAAAACGATTCCAAATGTTAAAAGTGCAAATGCTAAAAGTGACAAATTTATTAAGTATATACAATTACGTCCACTCTAAATGAAACTAATGTCGGATTTCCTGGACGTATTGCAGAATTTATAAATTACTTATTATTATTAAAAACGAGGAAGTTTACTTTGGTTTAAATGCAATACGTAATATGACTTTTGTTTAAGTTTTTGATAATTAAAAATTAACCAATAATAGGTATAGTAAAGTACGAATACATTTTCTATTGAACTGTACTTCGGGTAAAAAGGCGGAACAACAATGAAAAAGTGAATTTCGATTATTTACCCCGTCTGGGGGTGGAAACAGAATAACCCGTAAAAGCCTTTACTTTTATTAAGCCGAATATTTGGAGGTTACAAAAACATACGAGAGTAGTAAACAACTCGATTAGAAATTGCTTTTTGTTTTTTTTTTACCACGTTTTCAATGTCATCCGATTCCGAGCTGTGTTCAAAATCAATTAATTCATCAATGAAGTCTCTAGTCTAGCTTATCGGAAAGTTAGTTTAAAATCAATAACTAAATTCGAAGAGAACAGACATACATGAAAGCGAGTTATTAAAAACGTGGTAAAAACAGTTTGGATACTCACCTTGAATTAACTTCTTCAAACATGCCTGTCGAACGGATGAAGTAGGGGCATATGACTGAAGTATTAACTCCCTTAATGCCGCGTACTTCAAGTTCGATTCTCAACGCTTCGTCGAAGCCACAAGCAGCGGACTTTGACGAACAGTAATCTACCAGCTTGGCCACGCCGACGTGACCAGCCATTGAAGCTATGGTGACAATATGGCCATTATTTTGTTCGATCATGGCTGGCAAGAAAGCTTTTACGGTCTGAAAATTAAAAATTATATCATGAGATCTAATAAATGATCTTTCTTATTCATGAAACGTAACGTTTACGTGGTGGAGCCATGCTGCAGTAATATTATAGTTGCAACACGAATGGGTCATCACGACCAGAGAAGGACCACGCTCTCACAGAATAGAAACTTAATACTGCTGTGTTTCGTATAGAGAACCGTAGAGCCGGAGACCCCTTTTACTGGATACGAAGCATTCCATTTTAGACCTCAGAGGTGACATCGCATCTAAATTTTGATGAGTAGTTGAGGATAGATATAGGATAGATCCGCTTACCATCATGTGGGCTATGTGCTCATTTGACAGTTTGACACCATTATTTTAATTGATAGAATCAGGCGTTGCTTTGCGGAAATCCATTATAATAAAGATATTAATTGTTATTTTGCAACCATCCGCTAAATTAAATAAAATAATGTGTCTTCCCTAGTTTGAAGAGCACCTCCCGCCCTCCCTCAATTGCGTGCACTAATCCCGTCACCACCAATCCCAGCACCACTACTCCAAACACCACTATTCTAGGGTCTTTCCTAGACACACAATTGACGATAATACGACACGTGTTTTGCCTCTACACGAGGCATCTTCAGGTGATGTTGACTCTACGGCGGCTGGCCGCTAAGAGCACGCAATTGAGGGAGGTCGGGAGGTGCTCTTCAAACTAGGGAAGACACATCATTTTATTTAATTTAGCAGATGGTTGCAAAAAAAAAACTATTAATATCTTTACCCCTATGTTATAAAAAAGGTAACAAAATAACAAAACAATTAATTCGTTAAGTGGGTGCCCATTACACCTATTATACCTAAATCGATTTACGATTTAATATGCGCTGTTACCCCTGAGGAATGCTACGCTAGTTATCGTTAATACCCATACGAAAAACAGGAGCATAAAGCTGGCTGATATATATGTGTATTCATGCTGTAGCTTTATGAAAACTCTAGACTAAATTATCACCTTGGTAAGTATGAAATATGACAAAACAAGCAACGGTATTGGCAGCGAGATACATCTACGTTGCAAATTACTGTAATCAATACGCTGCTGAGTGTCCATTATAGTTTTCCAGTTAGAACGATGCCCATTAATAGCAATGGGTCTTTAAGCTCTGAAGAGTATAACGGACAGACGTTTAGGCTAGTTATTGATATTATTTGTTACGCGATAGTAGTTGAATAGCTAAGAGTACCTGCGGACTGTGATACTCAAAGTTGTGAGTTCTAATCCGCCATTTAACTACTGCTGTGAACGTTTCCCAAGTATTTCAAGCTTAGCTGGAATTGTTAACAGGAGTAAGCATTTCTAGAATAATTTAAGAAAAAATGTTACATATATATATACACACACACATATATATATTAACAGTATATTTGTAACGCACCCAGAAATGAGCTAACACGTTGACGTCAAAAGTCCTCTTTATTAGGTGATCGGGCGTATCCAGTAGGTACTGTCCGGACACAACACCGGCGTTGTTGATCAACAGGCTTACCTGAAAAAAATATGTTGATTTATATAATTTATTAATTTTTGTTAAATATATTTTAGCATATAGTTTTAATTTTTATATTAAAGCCCTAATTTTGACCCTTCTTGCCAATACAGGGTTGCCATTCTAGAATCTTTCTTCTTTATCAGCTGTCAGTTCATCAAGCTATATTTAAAACTACCCTTCCAAGTCATAGCTCTTAATACCTATTTGATTTTACTTGATTTCAAGGTAGAGTTACCTTGAAAGACTATTATTATCATATAAAATATATCATTGAATTATTTTAGTAATAGAAAATAGAGACTTCTATAAAATACCGTAAGTTGTATCTTCGAATTTTGAGGAAATTATTTTGTAATATGTACCTGAATTTAAAATTGGAAAAAAAGGGAAATTATATTAAGTTGCTGCTAATTACACCGGTTCAGTTACTCAAAATAATGTTATGACTTGGAAACGATAAACAATGACACAGTAATTTAGTTGAGCATTTTTGTTATTCATTTTCACAGTTATCACATACGCATATTCGTATAATCACCCATGTACAACGAGCTTTTTCAATATATTTTTTAATAAAAATATTTCTTCACTATAAATTTCTCCAGTATCTTAGAGGCGTTTTACATACATGAATTACACCTAGACCTTATTTTTATTTGTAGTCTATATCAACACTTGTTCCGTGCGGAATTTGAACCTGTGGTAACGCAGCGTCGCAGCCGAGTGCCTAACCACTACACTATTATTATCGGTAATATTTGTCCATTCTTACCACGTAATCGATTTGCTGATTACAGAGTCTCATTGTAATGTCATCTTCCGCTCTCCTTCCTCGTGTCTCCGAATTTTCGAATTCGGTTTGATTGTTGCCATTAGTGGGAACTCTAAATAAGACTCGGAATAAGATGTATCTTATTTATAACATTATTTATGCCTAACCTATGGTTTGAAAGCAGTCAGATTCGTTAGTTACAAACCTTCACTCATAAGTTATATTATAAACTAGCTGTTCCCCGCGACTTCGTTCGCGTGAAATTTATTTTTATTTATTTTATTTAACAAGTACACTTACAATACACATATATGACAATCACGAAAACATACACATTTCTATACTCTCTGATATTGATATCAATAACAAGTGTACATAACATTCACAGATTGAGTCGTGCAATATTTGGGTTAATTTGAAGTACAAATATCATCCAATCAATACAATGCAAATTAGAATTATTCAAATAAATTATATACGTAAATAAGAAAAATTTAAAGATAAAAAACAGGTTTAATTATTAAAGTGGAATATGATAGATATTATATTCTCTTCAGGAGTATGTATATTTTTAATTTAAGTTTAAGATATATTATATCGAAAATGTAATTTATATCGGGAACTCGACGATAAATGATTTGTAAGTTTAATTTTGAATGCAATATAAGAGTCGGTAAATATGAAGTAATTTAATAAAATTTATTACGATTGAATTTCATAGATTTGATTTTTTTTGCGAAAGACCCCAATTCTCTTTCTAAAATAAAAATAAGACTAAGTTACTCCTTATAACATCAGCTATATGTCAGTGAAAGTCCTGACAAAATTGGTTCACCCATTTCGGAGATTAGCCGGGACGAAGAGAAAAACAAAAACAAA
Organism: Parnassius apollo; assembly: GCA_907164705.1. Taxonomy (NCBI): domain Eukaryota; kingdom Metazoa; phylum Arthropoda; class Insecta; order Lepidoptera; family Papilionidae; genus Parnassius; species Parnassius apollo. Next base: position 622,026 of record CAJQZP010000333.1, on the reverse strand, counting down.
AATTTTGAAAAATGTTTTTTGTTTTGAAAATATTTCATATAGCTGTACCCCGCGGCTTCACCCGCGTATATTTTACGTGCCTGCGCCGCGCGACTTGACATGACACCTCGCTAATTTAGTTCAATTATTTTAGCTAAAAAATTGACTAAATTAATGTGGTTCTTTTATCTATTAGCATATGTATGTTATATAGCAATGTTAAATTTTATCTAGACGGGGTGGATAATCGGATATTTATTTGAATAAGAATTAATACTATTATATTACTGTAACCGACTTTTGTTTCGACCGGTGACCTACTTAAATTTTAAAACACCAAAGCGTGTGACGTGTGACTTAATTATGATAGTTAAATTTATTTCTTGCGCGGACTTTTTTGCAGGAAATAATGCGTACTTTAATCATGTAGCACATAATTTTTATGTATCATAAAGTTTTCTCAGTGCACGTCAAAGTTAATTTTATAGGCAAAATTTTGCTACAATTTTTCGGCGTTACTATTGCACATTTTAACATGAAAAAGTAGTTATTGTGAGATAACTGTAATAGTTAGACATATGGTATTGCGGACTATCTTATAGATATTGATATCTTCTATAAAACTGTAGTATACCACTTTGCTTTATTGTGAATAGTTTCCGCAGCGCATGTGATATAAGGATTTTTCGACGTTACTATTACATATTTTTATATGAAAAAGTGGTTATTGTGACATAACCATAATAGTCGCCTCAGATGACCCGAGAGGCTGACTGGGATTAGCCCATTCGCAGAGACGACTACAGGAATAATTTCGGTCGGCAGACCACCCCACATGTCGGTCCAGATATTTTGTTCGTTTCTCTGTTTCGGTTTTCACGAGGTTCTCGTCATACGGAATGGTAATGTCGATCAAAAATATCCTTGACTGTGCCCGGTCCATCAGCACAATATCAGGTGTATTCGCAAGAATAGTCCTGTCTGTGATGATGGCCCGGTCCCAGTAGAGCCTGGCGCGGTCATTTTCGAGCACGGCTTCCGGCAAGTACTTGTAATACGGCAATTTTCGGTCCACGAGATCGTATTTCAGAGCGAGCTCCTGGTGTAGAATTCTGGCTACTAGGTTGTGCCTGTGCAAGTACTCAGAGTTAGGAAGCGCCGAACAACCGGAGATGACATTCCTAAGTGACTCCTCGGGATGGCGACAAGCTCGACAGACGTCGACAGTGCCATCCTTTAGGATGTATCTCCGATAGTTGTTGGTCTTAATAACCTGATCCTGTATTGCACAGACAAAACCCTCGGTTTCCCCGAAGAGGTCACCGAAACGTAGCCAGTTGAGGGAGGCGGCTGTATCTACGTGAGGCTCATGTAGAGCCCTGTAGTACCTCCCGTGGAGCTCCTTCTCCTTCCATACGGTCTCCCGGTCGGAAATGCTCTGTACTGCCGGGTCTTGCCATTGCTCGTTGGCTAAGGATAGAGGGGTAAGTCCTTTATCACTAGAAATGACGTCATTATAGAATGGATCATCCGATCTCGCCAGGAAGTAATGACGGAGGCTGCACACTTCGCGATTATGAAGCCACGCCCACCATGCTTTCGCGGCTAGTACAGCCTCATTACCTACGATCTCGGATTATGCATCCTATGGGACGTCATTGTAGTGCGGACTTTTCTATCCAGGGCGTTAAGTTCAGTCTGACTCCACCACTCCATATTATTATTATTATTATTATTAATTATTATATTTATTATAAATGTGTACACACATACATACGTTGCGTGTTGCTTGTAGATTTCATGTAAAAACCGTTTGTTTAGCTTTTCTTTTGTGAACAAGTGTGCAATAGGAAACCAATCAATTAGGTGTTACGATGCTTCCTCGCTTCTTATTTCTTTTTTTTTGCAACTTGAACACATTGAACATTTACTCAAAACATTCGCTGATTCCGAAAGATAGCTATATCCATTTACATGCACGACAAATTTAACTATCAAGATGTAAAAACAAAGTAATGAGGTTACTTTGGAAAGTACACGGCCGAAATTTAAGGACAACTGCTTTAATCTCGAGACACGGTTTTGTGAAATATCTCCAAGTATTAATTACGTACTATTTTTATAAACCTGAAGTGAATAGCGAACTAACAGCCAACCTGAAGATGCAGTATGCATCATGGACCTTACCTGTGGGTTTACATGGACAACTGCAACTAACATTAAGGAAGTATACAGATTCGTTATCATCAATGAGGAATAAGATGGAATGTCTCACAGCCGGTTACTATAGTGACTCCCTATATCCTTCAGAACGCATACGCAACAGGAGTGCATACTACTTCTCGGCGGCAGAGAGATGTGTGACGGTGGTAGCTACACAGACGGACTTCTAGATAGAAAGGAAAGAAGCTATTACCTTATACATTTACAATGACCGACTGGTCAAATAAGGTATATTCCTTCCTGTTTCCAGAACGCATACAAACTTTCCAAATAAATTGATAGTTTTGCAGTAATTTATTAAATTCGTATGCTCATGTCGTTTGTCCATCATCTAATTTTCAAAATATTTACTTATTATAAATTCGGAACAACCATTTAGATAATACAGTAACAAATCGCTTTGCAGAACTATTAAACATTTTCATATAAAATAAATGTTTCTTCGTTCAGGTTTCTATACTATTCATCCGACTATAATGAATTGGTAAGTTGTTATGTGCACGTTTTAAAAGATTTGTCACAAAAAATATTGGTTTGTCTATTTGTTCGTTTTTTATGTGTGTTAGGTACCATTCATTCGATGAAACTTTAATGAGTCGTGTGCGCGCTTGCGAATGTTTTTGACAAAAAAGGCATTGCTACGTATTTCGGTCACAGCTAGTGCTATAAGTGTAGGCTCCATAAAAGGTGTGACAAATTTTTTAGAATGAAGAATTAATTCCTATAGTCATTACAGCCTGTCAAATGTCAACCGCTAAAGGTATATACGCCTTTTTCTCCTACATCTCATAAGACATCCATGAGATGATTTAGATTAATGGATTCTCATACGCCGCCACTACATGGCATTAAAGAATAGGTAACACCAACACACCAATATACATTTTTTTAAATAACGTAATTTATTTATTTATTTATTTGTCACACCAACAAGATATACACTACAAGCTTTCTAAGAGTAGACAATAAATAGTTTAATGCTCAGTGATACCTCTTTTATAGGTGTAAACTACATGAATATTGAGCGTCATACTCACATTGCTTTTTGCTTTATAAATAGTTATATTAAAGAGAACATTACAATAAAAACAGTACAATCAGATTTACAAATACACAGTTCTTAAACATTACGTTTTGCTTACGAAAATATAAAACAATACCAAAATTTCAATGTCAAAGAATTAAAATGTTATTATATAAGGAAAAAAATGTTTATGAATAAATAAAGATGAAAACAATGTCAGTTTAATGTCAATGATAATATCAATTTGAATTACTAATTAAAAAATTAAAATACAATTATTAAAATTAAAATTATTTTATACAGCAATAAAAAAAGAAACATTAAAAAGTAACACAATAAATATTTTAAAAATCGTTTATCATTTGAGAGACTACCTTTTAAAGCGACGTAAGGGGTCTGAGAAAATATCCAAAGTTTGTGTCTTTCGACGTTTTTTCGAAATACATGGGCGATCTTTGAATATAATTTGTTCACTCCCGGTATTACCAATATCTTTGTTATGTATCTCGTTGTAACTCCTCATTAATCTGTTTAGAGGAGCATAATAGCCTAGATGCGACCGTGCTAACTTTGTGACGAATGGAGCGTATTTCTTATACCTGGGCGATCGTCTGGGAATAGCAAAATTAATATGAGATATAACGTCTGGAGCGTCGATGTAACCATTTATCATTTTATAGAGGAATAAGATGTCCGACATCGCTCTGCGCTCGACGAGAGGTTTCATATGAAAGTATTTCAAACGATCATTATAGCTAGGCAAGAGTTTTGCTAATTTACAACTGTAAGTCAAGTGCCAGAGGAATCTTTTTTGTACACCTTCTATACGCTTTTTATATACGTCGTAGTGCGGGGTTTCACACCACGCTGCAGTATTCTAAGCTACTACGCACAAGTGCCATATAGATTGCGATTTTTGTGCTCGGATTTTTAAACTCCCTACAGTTACGTAAGACAAACCCCAAGGTCTTGAAGGCTTTTTTAGTGATGCTATCTATATGTAAGTTAAATCGCAATTTGGTATCGAGAGTTACACCCAAATCTCTAATATGATCAACCTCTTTTAATGGTACATCGTCAATACAATAATATCTAGTCACTGAGAGCTTTTTTCTAGTGAAGCGTACCACGTGACATTTGTCAATATTCAAGCTCATACTTCGATTTATATACATTCGATTTGCACCATAATACTAGATTTTCCAAGTCATTTTGAAGCAACAATACATCCTCTAATGAATTTACTAATCTAAAAAACTTCAAATCATCGGCGAACATGTGAAACTTAGAATTTTGGAAATACTTACCGATATCATTAATAAAAACGTTGAACAGCATGGGACCCAGATGGGATCCTTGAGGAACTCCGGAAAAGGCAGTAAAAAAGCCAGATTTGAATCCCCCTGCTACCACCACAGACAGTCTATTTGTTAGGTAAGATCTGAACCAGCGCAAGAGATTACCGCCTATACCGACACATGATAATTTGTGCAATAACATATCGTGATTGACTTTATCAAAAGCCTTACTAAAGTCAGTGTATATGACATAGAAAGACAGCGCATGATCAACACCTTCGGTCAGGCCTTCAACGAAGGATATCAGATTAGTCGCGGCAGAGCGGGCTTTCATAAAACCGTGCTGTTCCAGTACAGTAAAGTGTCTTAGATGCCAAGACATTATAGAGCACAGTAGTTTTTCAAAGACTAGCAAACACCGTTATAATTGATATTGGCCTATAGTTTTTCACTAAGTTTATATCACCTCCTTTGTGTTTTGGTATAACAAGAGAAGTTTTCCAAGCGCTGGGAAAAGTTCCGGAACAAAGAGATTTATTAATTATCAAGGATAGAGGTAAAGCTAGAGCACCAGCACATCTTACAGCAAAGATAGATGGTATTCCATCTGAGCCAGCGCCTTTAGTGGAGTCAAGTCTCTTTAAGACCCTAAATACTTGGTCTTTAGTCACTGAAATATTGGTAATAAAGTTAGAAGCGGGGGATTTATCTGCATAGTGCTCGTCTGGAATGGATAGTTTGTCAATATTGTAGACTGAAGAGAACTGTGAAGCAAAAAGTTCGCAGATATCCGGGCCAGTAGTGGCAAGAGTAGTTCCAGAAGACATTTGGGCAGGGTAGGTACTACTACTGCCCCTTTTGTGTTTAATGAAACTCCATAGTAGTTTAGGATTTGATTTCAAAGATGTCTCTAGTCGTAGCAAATAAGTTTCATAATTCTGGCTAAGTAATTTCGTACATCTATCTCTAAGGAGTTCAAAGGTCAATAAATCCCGAGGGTTTTTAAATTTACGGTGTTTAGATCTGTATTTATATTTTTCCTTGATTACCTTAATTAACGTGTGTGAAAACCATATGGGGTATTTCTTATTATTACGAGGTTTGGACTTGGGTACATGTTTAACTATGATGGATTGAAGTACTTTATAGAAATGTGCTACCATGTCATCTACGTTTTCCTAACGCGACAATTCGTCTTCCCATGATACACTATTCAATTCATTTACAATTTTAATAAAATATGCTTTATAAAACATAAATTTGGGTTCAGGCTTGGTTAGGAGATAATTGTCACATTTAAGTCCCACACAGAATTCGATAGGAGGATGCAACGGGTCAATCACCGATAATGGGTCGGTACTTACGTAGAGACTGGTGATATCCAGTGTACTTATTATCAGATCCAACAGTTTGTCTTTATTGTTAAAACAGGAATTGTGCTGAACTAGATTATTAAGAGACATGAAATCAACGAGCATGTTATTAAGTAGACTATTGGATGTTACAGGTTTGAGTGTGTGACTAACAGTCTTAGTCCAACATAAGCTACTCAAATTGAAGTCACCAAGTATAAGAGTGTTTCCACTGTGGTTTTCTAATATGCGATTTGCATTACTAATAAATTGCTTAAGTATATGCATTTTTACTGGAGGATATATACGCCACAGATGTACAGGTGTCTGTCTTTATTAAAGCTATCATATATTTCCACTTTAACCCATAAATCTTCACAATCCGACTCCTGCGCACTCAAACGGCACGATTTAAAGCGTTTAGAGACAGCAATGAGAACACCACCTCCCATTTTTTCACCATGGAACCCGCTGTTTTCGCGGTCGCGTCTGTAGACCGTGTAACGGTCATCAAATAATTCATTATCGAAAATTGTGCCATTCAACCATGTCTCTGTGAAAACAATAATTTCAAAATTACAACAAACTACATTATTAAACATTTCAATAGTTTTTGTCCTCAGACCCCTAACATTTTGGTAGTAACAAGTAAAAGTGCCTTTTAGTACAAATATAGCAGATATAGCGTAATCATGACAAACGATTTAAAAGGTCGAGGTTCTTTACATGGACGTAGTTTGATTCTTCATTTTTGCGCATGTATATCCTACCATCACGCACCCATAGAAATTTGTAATTCAGTTCGCGAGCTTTGGTTCGCGCAGCAGCGTGCAAGCTCTTATTTTCCGGGGAGAGATGCTCCATGACGTAAATAGCAGTCTTCTTATCCCCTCCGATGCCTAAGTGGCTCGAATTGAGTTTGTCGTCCCGATTGGTTTTGTTAAACATGCAGTCGCATCGAGAAAATCGTCTCACAGGCGGGGACTGCTGAATTTTACTAAGATGGATCGAAGCCGCGGACTTGAGCTATTCATTTTGGCTAGTCGAGAGCAGTAATGAATGTGTGACTCAGTGATGGGGCATTTTATAATTTTGCCCAGTTGCACTACAGTGTTGATAAGATTCTCCTGCCTATTTTCAGGTACACACTGGATTTCAATATTTGAGCAGCGTGATTGTTGGTCTATTTGGGCTATTCGTGACGATAAGGATAGATTATTTAATAATAATTAAACAAATATTCTGTCTCAGATCTTAGTTTCTCAATCATGCTAACGTGTGCGGCATTGCTAGCCTTGATTTTTTCAAGTTCCTCGTTAAAATGAGCCATAGATGCCTCGAGGGAGGACACTGCGTTTTGGACCTCTAAAAGGTGCGGGTGAATCTGGTGGTTGAATAACTGTTGCAATTCTTCGCGGATGATGTCTCGAATGCTACTAGCCGACAGACAAGAGCAGTTTGTAGCGGTGGTGCGTGTCTTGCCGCGCTTTGTAACGTAATCAGGCTTCGGCGATGGCGGCGGGTTATTATGGGTATTATGGAGTGTTTGTGTTGTCGCCTTTACGTTCCTTGCAGCGGCACTACGCAAATCCAGTTTGATTTGTCTTCCTGCGACATCTTGTTGTAATCTTTCGAACTAATGTTCATGCACAAGAGATGATAATTTGCAGCACAGCGTGAACAGAGCAGGACAGGAACATCCTTTGAGTTACTCAAACAAGCCGCACATTCTTTGTCGGATTCCATATTTGAAAATAATCCTAATATATATATATATATATCCTAATGAATATATAATAACAGCCATTATTAACTTTTGCCGTGTCGTTTCTAAGAAATACAAAAAAACACTGTTAACCAAGCTAAAATAAACCAAGCGTGAAAAAAGCGATGACCTAACATATACACAAAAAATGCCTTTTTGAGAATTGTCTTAGTTCTTTACCGAAACAAATTTATTTTAATACAGAAAATGCATATTGTTTATCTTTTAAATATTTTTTGACGCAATGTTCGTTGCAATTTATATTTTTCACGCACGGAACGAAGTTTAATTAAACTCTAAAGTTTTAAAGTAATACAAAATAAAAATGATATTGAGGTATGGAAATGCCAGTTTTTATTGTTTTAAAAGATTATGAATATTTGCAAAACATGATTTCATATTTGTAAAGTACTCGAAGAGACATGACTCACCGTCCCGACTTCCTCGTGCACCGTCTTTGCGACCCTGTACACGTCTTCTCGACTCGCCAGGTCCACAACGTACCCGTGACATTTTCCTCCTATCCCCTTGACTAGCTTCACAGTGTCATCCAAACCTGAAAGGTTAAATAACATAAAATAACATAAAAGTATAACACTTCAATATCTACTTTGACAGTTAAACAACATTATTTGTATGTCCACGCATATGTTTAGAAAAATTACATGTGATAATAATTAAAAAATAAAAAATACGTGTGGCACTCGGTGACCGCCGCGGTAAAGCTATTGCATAGCATTTTTTATCAACTTATGCAATTATAATTATTTATTTATGCAGTTAAGTCTTTGATATTAAATCAAGTTACACTTTTTGAGAGTGGTGACCGATAAGAAATCAATTTTTTTTCTCTTATTGAATAAATGAGAAGTTAATATTGTTTAAAATATTTTTAATATCTTACAATACATCATTTAGGTTATTCAGGAATTTTTATCATTCAGTTAGCAGCTAGTGTACACGCATACGTCTAGTCGCACGCACACAAACACCGTGCCGAACTCTGCCGGGTGCCGAAGTCTGCCGAACTGAAACGACGTTAGACGATGCACGGCTTTCAACGGCGCACCTCCGTGCCCGTCGGAGTGGGGAGCGTGAAGTTTTTTTCGTTACGGAATTTCTGGATTCGGTCCCCGCGCTCAAGGCCCGCGATAGAAGCTATGCAATAGGTTAACCCCTTGTGTGGCATCCGGCCAGATTCTGGCCGATGGTTAATTACGCGCGTCTGGCAAGCGTTCAGATTCTGGCCGATCCGTGACTGCGTATTTGGGGGGGTAAAATAACCAGCGACAACGATTTCTATCACATTTTTACTTATAGAAAATTATAAAACAAAGAAAGAGGATGCGATACAAAGCTACTAAAGTACTGCCATGTTTAGAAATTTCGAATAAACATCCTGTGTGGCAGTCGCATACGAACGTCGCTTTTATGTGGTCACCCGTCCCGCTTTTTGTCCTTATTTTTATTCGTAAATCGAACAAATAGTGAAATTTGGTGCTATTTAGACATGGAAGGGTTAATAACCAACAGTTTTTAATTCATAATTTAGGGATATGTATCCTTTTTATAAAAAAAAATCGAACATAAACCGTCGTTATACTTACTTACCTTACATTTATCTCTATTGTTGATTAAAAATACATTACATACTTTTTAGAAATGAAACTTTATCTAAATTAAGAACTTGAGCCATACTTAATGTTAAAATTATCGCACGCCACTTGACTTGCTCATTTCTCAAAATAAAACTAACAATATATGCTATTTTTTTGTGCGACGCTTGGGTTGCCGTTAATGTATTAAGATTGTAAAAAACTTTTGGGGTAAAAATATATAGGAATGTGTGGGTTTTTTGCTTTTTTATTATAAATTAGTGTATATTGATTAAAATAAATTACATTTATTTTATAAAAGAATGATTTTTTTTGTTTAATTTTCACAAATTATGCACAAAATACTATTAAAAATTTGGTTTTCCAACTTTGAAATTGGCTTAATAAAATCTATTAAGTTGTATTCAAGTAAGATATCTACAGAGTAATAGCAAATAATATAACAATTCATATGACATAAGTTTTATACATAGCTTCCATACAATATTTTAGAGAAATTACTAATTTAATCGCCACGCGCCGATGTCGCGAAATTACCTCCTAAGACCCTAGCAGACGCGACATATTTGCAAAATGACCGGCCGGCAGACGAGGGGTTAATAACAAGGAAAAAAGAAGAAAGATCTTGTAAAAGACATTTGAACACTTTTTGAAGATTTCGAAGAGTAAAAATTGCCGGCGACAGCTGATTCCAAAGCAGGCGTCGGAGAAAGAATCCTTTCCTACGGGTTTGAATTCTGCATAGGACAAGTATTTTTTATTAATTTGTAGACCATACAATGATACTAAGTATTTGTAGTTTTATATGTATAAAGTTTTGTTCCGGATTTGATATTTGTCATACCATTTTAATTATTAATGTGAACCATAAAGCACTATTCTACAAATCAAGTTTCCTCTTATATCTGAGAGAATTATGGATCCAGAAAAGCCTACTCCAGAGTTGAACTGGTAGACTCGAAATAGTTGTTATTTCTGAGTCAAGCACGTTAGCAACGAACTATTCATTTGAATTAAATTGACGGCTCCGTGTCGCAAAGCTTAGCAATGAGCTGCGGTACCGAGGGCCGCAGGTTCGAATCGCGTATGAAAGAATTATTTATATAGCTTACAGATAATTGTTCTAAATGTGGATGTTTTCTTTTCGTGTGAAATATATGTATGTAAACTGTATCTACGATATCAAACAACACTCTAGTGTAAGGGCAAACCTTTTAATAAAATAAAAATTAAAAAGTTTAAATTACATTGGCACCGGTAGAGATCAAACTCATTTTCAAGGAGAAATTTGGTACTGTTACATCTACTACGGTGGCAAACAAAAAAAAAAACCGAAAGAATTTGTTTTTATTGCAACGATAACAACGAAAAAAAATGAACTAAATTTCAAGACAATACCAATAACCATTAAGGAACCATTGAGAGGACATGTCCACTGCAAGAAGTCAACATAAATTTCCTTTTCTCACCTAATCAATCTCAACGTCTACACCAAATTTCAAAAGTGGTTTTCATTCAATATCTACAATGCTTTAATTGTAAATACAAAATTCGGTTACAATTAACAAGAAATCATGAGTTATTTTGTCTCAGAGACTTTTAAAGACAAAATTAATCTGATGATCTAATGACTTTAATTTGACCCTAAGGTATCTAATAAACGCATACATCGTAGGTCGGAATAGGTAATAGGTATAGACGTGTCATAAAACTATAAAAATATGCACTCGGCTTGTTAATATTGACCGACCAGTGTACGAATATCGAATCTAATTTTATAAGAAATCACTTAACTCATAATTTTATAAAAAGTGATTATTTCAGTAAAATAGTTTATATAATTTTTAAGGCGTCTCCTCACTCAATGGCTAGACTTAGTTTCGGGCGAAAAAATCGAGCTTTCTTGTCATCAGACACGAATACAGTTGCAGTTGTTGTCGTCTTATGGACGACACACACGGTCAGTTCAACTTATATATAAAACTAACAATAAATAAACTTACATATAAAACTCCAATATTGATATATTTATAATCATCGATATATCGAATATCCGTTATTTTAAAAATATCAACATTCCTAATTTGAACTGATCAGTTGGTATCATCAGTTGAACTGACCGTCTGTGGCGACCATTAGAAGACCCACAAATTTATAGTCTCTAAAACAAATGCCACGATTATATCTGAGGCTCGTAATTGCGCCATTTACACAGTTTAACCGCTTGTTACATCGATGAACTTAAATAAAAATCTAAATAATTAAAAGTTAAATTTTAATTAACATATTTAAGCGTAAGTATAACTACATTTCTAGCGATCAGGTTACTGGCATTGACCTTTATAACATGTGACCGTTAACATTGCACCTACATAAAAAGATTCAAGTGTGTTGGTAGAGAAAGTAACGGGCCAACCAAAAACGAGAATGTGCATGATGTTGAATTGTCAGCAGGAACAGCTTTCGTGCAAAAATTTAACAACTCACAAGCATCTGAGAACACGATGAATGCGGGATAACGGCATAATATGTTTTAGCCTCGATAGTGATATTATGGACTACATAAAACTATTTATACGAATTTTATTGCGTTTAATTAACTTATAATTAATTCCCGTCTTTTATTGATTAATTAAACGCGATGAAATCATTATAAATAGTTTTATTCAATATGTAGTGTTCGCGTAAATTTAAGAAATCATTAATATTATGTACTGCAATAAAGTGAAACTAATTATTTTAGTTGAACTGTTAACATAGTTTTGTTATTTACGATAGACTTTTTGCGGTATATTATGTAAAAGTGACATTGTTTTTATTTAATAAGATCTGATGGTAAGTGGATATTGTGGCTCATAGAAATCTATACTCTTTCAGTCCTCAGGGGTGACAACATATTATCTACATTTTGTTTCTTTGTTATTGTCACCCCTGAAGACTAAGATAGAATGCCCATTTCCAGTAAAAAGTTTCTCCGGTTCTCTGCACTCACCATACAAAATACAACAGCATTAAGCTGCTATTTTAGGCTGGCATTCTGGTAAGAGCGTGGTCATTCCTCGGTTGAGCCAAAGAATTTGTGCTACAACCACGATATACCTGTAACATGGCTCTACCACATAGATTTTTGGTTAATATTATTATTTTTTGTTAATGCCTTGGTGAACTTTGCATGGCCAATATCCTTGCAGATATCCTCGCAAATATCCTCGCAATAACAATCTTTGTTTCTTTAATAATATAATATTTTAACTGGAAATTGTCTTTTATAATAATATTCACATAGCGAAGATTTTGGATGATGTTTAATGACATCTTGACTAATCATATAGTTGATCATATCTCAAGACCAAAAAATCGACACAATGTTAAAAAAATAAAGGTTTTTATCAACATCGAATCACCCACTACATCGTCTTCAGAATATAAGACACGCGAGTCTTCGAAAATATTTCTTTGAAGTTACACTAATAATGCTTTTCCCGCATTACCAGTCTAGAGATTGGGTTTGAAATTTTCGAATAGATGTTTTGATGCGTTTGATGGTCGCCGGTCTTGTGCGTTCATTGGGTTACACCTAAATAAAGACAACTTAGTGTTTTATGAGAGTATTATATCTATCTCCTTTACACATAATGTAAATCAAAAACCTGTTGGCTGTTGGCGGGGTGACTAGAGTCTCACAAGTAAAGCAAGCAAGCTAAGTCGACTCCCCTATCACTAACTGATGGCCAGTTTACATTATCATAGCGCTTTAGGACATTAGTACCACTCGAATGTGAGTGCTTCAATGTAACTCGAAACTAAAATAAAAGGCAGTTCAATTTGATTTTAGTAGAAAGTCGAGAATTGTACTAAAGCAAGTAGTACTAATGAATAAAAGCTAACGTTTATATGTTTTTCCAATGAACCTGATGGACGGACAAACCAGAGCATCTCAAGCTTCGTTGGTTGAACAGCGAAATAAAAACAGTTGACATAGAAGATGAAAAAACCTGTGGATATAGTATAGTGGTGATATAGCCAAAGCTTATATATTATTAATGACTATGATGACAGTTTTTTTAAGTGTTGTTATAGATTAAAAATATCGTTTAATCACACAAAATATCAATATTTTTTGAAGGGATATGATATGGGCCACAGCAACCACCCCCTGATGGTAAGTGGTTGCTGTGGCCAATAGACTTCTACGTCTATGGTATCTTCGATTACGAATCAAAATGCAGATGCGTTGTTACCCGTGAGGACTAAGATGGAATGCCTAGTTTCCAGTAAAAAGGGTCTCCAGTTCTCTACACTCACCATACGTAACACAGCAGCATCAAGCTACCATTTCATGCTGGTATTCTGTGAGAGCGTGGTCCTTCCCCGGTCGAGCCGACCCATTCGTGCTACAACTATACTACTAATATAACTGCAGCATGGCTCTACCACGTAAGAAAATCATCAATCAAATCAATATTCAATTTTCAGTAATTCACTTTTTAAAAGGGAATATTTTTAAGAACCGTTGTTTGTTGAGAAATTTCTTGCAAGCTCCATAATATGAATAGTGTCTGTGGAGCTACGCTCTTGGCCGATTGCACTTGAAATTGCTTGCTTCGTTTCAACGAACACGACATTTTGTGTTGCGTAAACACCAGATTCCAGTTTGCCTTGACAACCAACTCGCCATTATTTGGCACTTGCTTCAATTTTCATAAAGGCGTGTTTAAATAAACAGCTATGTAAATACGACGGAGATGACAGTTCTTTACACAATAGTTTTTTTTTTTACTTTAAATATATTGTGTAATTGATTTGTTCAAAAATCTAGCGAGATGGTAAGTACTTTGCGTTTAATTATGGCTGATTTAATGATTTCATACGTACTGTTAATTTCAATAGCCTCGCGAATCATCCTTGGTAGGAATCGGTGTTCTTTTGCGACGACTTGTGGTCTATCGAATCTGATATAATGGTGGGAACGATCTTGAGTATGTTTACAGACTGCAGAGCTCAAGACAAAGTTAAAATTAAACGCGATGAAAGCCGTAAAGTTTGTTTCATTTAATGTATTGCTGATTTCTTATAGGCATGCACAAAATTTTTGCGTTGTAAAAATTTAAACTTTGCGAAATAAGACAAAATCACATGTAACATAATTAAGTTTTTACTACATTAGCCTGTTGTATTCATGCAAGTAACAATTTTTGAAAATGTTTTTATCCATTATTTTTTGCTAATTTCATCCCGTGGTGTACAAGTTCTGAGGATGCACGCGATCCGTGTCGAAAACTTTATATTTTAGGGTTTTTTAAAAGGCAAATCTTCTTGAAAAGAAGTCTTAACGACGTCAGCAGATTATTTACATAAAATGCGGCTTTACAAAGCTGATGTATTTATTTAGTGCATTACAGAGCAAACTTAATATGTATTCTAGTGACGGTTTTTTAGAGCAAAGACAATTCCTTCGTAGTGTTTTACGAAATTATACTCCCTCCTTGTCCTAGACATTCTTAACAATTGTAGTACGCCGCATTCCATGCAGCATCACAATTTATCCAAGCTCTCTAAAAAAATTTTAAAGCAGTATATCTGGCAACACTGTATCAACCCGTCCGTCAATGCAACCTCATTACAACTTGAAGGAAGACATTAAGATGGACTATAGCTCGGAAGAAATCACTGCAGGCTTTAAACTGTTAGAGCTATCACATAGAGGATAGACACAGTTGACTATTCAAATCTTAGAGCTAACACTTTGAGGTTAGACAGATTTGAATTGAAAGCATTACCACTTGAAGGAAGACATTAAGATGGACTATGACTCGGAAAAAATCACTGCAGGCTTTAAACCGTTACAGCAATCACATAGAGGATAGACACAATTAACTATTCAGACCTTTTAGAGCTAACACTTTGAGGTTAGACAGGTTTTGAATTAACATTAAAGCGCTGTCACTATAAACTATAAAGTAGTTTCTTTTTTCAAATGAGCGGTAAATGTGAAATAATGAATTATTTATTTTGAGTAAAATCACAAATTATTATTAACACTGCCTATATAAAGATAATCATACTACCATGTCATGTTACAGTCATCTCATAGATATCTCATACACATCATTGGTTACTATTAGTGAAGTATTTTGTAAAATATGGCACTCCAAGAGTCGCTCCAAAATTCATACTAAGAATTATAGTGAACTCTCCTATGTTAAATACTATAAATTATAAAATAATAAAATAATTAATTCTTTATCGTATCAAATTGTAGTAAGTGTAATGAAATTCCTTCCTGGGCTGTTGTGCCTTTTACTTAGGTTTGAGTTATAAAAATAGACTTAATAATAAGTTACTTTTAGATTATTAACTACAGAATATTGCAATAAATATTGAGAATACATAAATTTACAAAAACTAGTAACAAGCTGAGCAGTGATGAGTTATAGGTTATAATATACATACATTGTCCTTCAACAAATATTACATTTATTCAAACGGGAGCTCAGATGTATAGTTAAGATACTCGTATAGATAGAATTTCACTTCAACAGGGTTTGCATGGGAAAATATAAATAAGAAGGGGTTGAGCCTTTGTTGTGAATATTTTAATAGGAAACAGAACACAAGATAGTGATAAATTTAACCCACTTAGAATAGTATTTCTTAAGTAAGTTATAAGATGTTAAAATTAAACTGGAATAGATATTCCAGATTGTTTTCTTTTTCAGTCATAATTCTTCCACATGGCCACTTCTGCTGCAATCAAACTGGCCTTATGTGTATAAGGAACTGTTATGAAATAACGATAATTTATTTATGTTATTAATTTAAATTTACTATACAGGCAATATGTTCAACATTTTTTATAAAATAAGCGAAATTGCAAATTTCCATTCATTGGTATTATAAATTCGCAACCCTGTCTTCAAACATCTACAATTGTTAAGAATGTCTAGGACAAGGAGGAGATAATAAATGGTTAAACGAACTTACCTTAAGGAATTGCGTGCTCATCTAATTCCTTGCTTTGAGCTTGTAATGTTAGAATTTGGACAAGGACTTCGTATAATTATGGTTGAACTTCACTTAAGGTAAGTTCGTTTAACCATTAAATTATGCGTCAAAGTTATCTTTCGGTCGAATACAACCATTATATCGAACTAAAATACTTTATTTCACACATTATTATAGCGTCTATATGGTCTTATATAGTATTTTCTTAGTATTGTATAGTATTCTTTTTTTATAGGGTAGGGTGACAAACGAGCACACAGTCCACCTGATGGTAAGTGGTTGCTGCGGCCCATAGACATCTACATCTATCCTCGATTACAAATTAAAATGCAGATGCATTGTCACCCGTGAGGACTAAGATGAAATGCCTCGTTTCCAGTAAAAATGGTCTCCGGTTCTCTACACTCACCATACGAAACACGCTACTATTTTACGCTGGTATTCTGTGAGTTTTAATTATTTTCGTCACATATAGTCTCGAAGTACCATATAGAGCCATAATAATTTTATTATTACGAAAATATTGTAATTTAACATTAACGTTTAACCGCACGGGCGGGGTCTGGCCAGACCCCAAGCACTTTTTTTTAACGGTAATTTTTGACATTGACAAGTAACGGTCGCGCGCTTTCGGCTAATCTCATTCTCAGTGCGCTGCAGAGTCTCTCGACGGGTGGACGTACGTCGCGCTTTCGCTGAGGTAAATACGTATTTTACCTACTTGGGGATCCCTGTAGACCCCACACGTGCTTTTACGTACTATAAATTTTCAATGTGGTTATTTTTATTCTTGCTTCTTTTTCAGAGTTAGAGTTCTAAAACCAAAAAAAAAAATGAGTCGTCAACTCTCAGAAAATGCCATAGCACAAATTAGAGGATTGCAGTGACTCTGAAAGCGAAGAAAAACAAGAAATTTCAGAAGATGAGGTTAACATAACTCTCACTGATTCCGATGAAGCTGGCCCTAGTGCCCAAAAAATGAAGCGTAGATGCTTTATTTGCCCAAGAGCAAAAGACAAAAAGAGTACTTTTTTGCTTTTGTTTTTTGTTTTGCTTTTATTGTTTGCAAATCTTGCAAAAACATTTGGAAGCCTCATTCAATAGCAATTATTTACTGTTTACCATGCCAACGTAATGATTAATTTTTAATGTTACTGCTCCATAGCAATATTGAGGTGTTGTAATTTTTTTTGTTTATATGTTTATTTTTAATTTTTGTTGTAATTACATGTTTTTAGTTCCTATATTATAGAAAAATAACAATAAGTTTCTCAAAAGTTAATTATTTTGTAAAATTTTAGCGTATTTGTTAAGTGCCTTGAAAAAATTCTAAGTACGAGTGGTTATTTTTTAATTGTTTCTCATTGTCAAGAGACTGACTTTTTTAAGAATAATAAATACTTTTTTATAAACAACAATGTGCCTTTTATTATAATCTAAAATCTAATTTTAAAAAAATCCAAAAATAAAAAAAAATATATGGCAAATATTTATGGGGATATTTCAGGACCCCGCCCGTGACGGAACGGTACCAAAAATAACGCGTGTAGCTAAAGGTTAAAAAACAGTACTATTAATTTATAATTTTTATAATATTTATCAAAATACAGGTAATATCTTAAGTTTTAGCTCGTTTTATTTACTCGGTTATTTTATGCGATTATTGTAAAAATACTATAAATCAGTGTTTCCTGGTAGCGGTGGTGTTAGAATATCCGCTGCCCACATAGTCCCGTGGGGGTCGTAAGAGGCGACAAAGAGAAACAAACCAGATCGGCATCAGCGTCTTCTTGATAATAACAAGAAAATAAAAAAAAAAAACAATGCCGTTGCCAACCCGCCCGCAAAGCTGGCAACTATGGCAAGTGGTCTCGTTACGAGGAAGTCCTATGTTCAACAGTGGACTTTGATAGGCTGTAATGATGATAACGATGATGAATAAGATTATGATAAGTAAGAGTGCGCAAACACCGCCTCCCCATGGTAGTACCACAATTTAAATTAGCTCTTTAAACTGTGCTAGTACGCATCATTTTTTCTCACCGTCGCACATGTTTGCGCTGGTATATTATTATATGTACCGATAGCGTAAACAAACGAAAGCGCGACCCAGCACTATTAATGATACTTTGTTAAATTATTTTATACGTTTATTTGGTAGTAAGTAATTATCACTATAAAGTATATAAGAGTCGTGGTAGCTTGAGGGCTAAGCGCTCACTATAAAAATTTGTAATTTGTATATATTTTTCATTACTTATAGACCCCAGAAAAATTAGGCCAATGTTATTCAGAGATCTGCGATTTTAAAATTTAATACTTGAAACTTTTACTTTGTTTTTATTTTTAGTAATGAAATTATACGCAAAATAATTAAACCATTAAAAATTATAGTACCAAAATAGTTCGTGCCAGTTGCTTAGCGCTCGCGCAGTCACGAACACAGAGAGAACATAAAATTAGCGTGACATTGTAGTGTGCGAAAATCTTGGAAGTTTGTTACATCGTTTCAGAACCTGATCACATTTAATGACTTAAGACTCTCAGTCAAGTCTACAGTTTCTTTTTATGATATTATGCCTTTTGCATCAGTAATGAAAATTGTGGTGTAACAATCAAATTTAACAATTATGAACAAAGTAATTTAAAATTAAAATAATCATAAAATCAAAATAAATATCATAAATTTATACTAATATGTTTTTACAAATTAGACCCGTGAAGTATAAAATCATAGTTAACTAAAGAGGTTAAAAAATAAATGATACATATTAAATGAATTAAATATTATAAAACATTATTCAATTAGTAATATAAAGTCAACTATGTAAAATTATAATACTATATACTATTATATATACTATTTTTACAAATTAGACCCGTGAAGTATAAAATCATAGTTAACTAAAGAGGTTAAAAATACATGATACATATTAAATGATATTATAAAACATTATTCAATTAGTAATATAAAGTCAATTATATGTAAAATTAGAATACTATATACTATTATGCTTATATACTAATTTTTACAAATTAGACCCGTTTCGAAGTATAATAATCATAGTTAACTAAAGGGTTAAAATACATGATAAATATCGTAAATGATATTTTTATTCAATTAGTAATATAAAGTCAATTATATGTAAAATTAGAATACTATACAATTTCAGCATTTTTACGTGGCGGAGCCATGTTGCAGCTATATTATGAATTAAGATTGTAGCATGAATGAGTCGGTTCCCGATTTCGGACGGACGATTACGCTCTCACAGAATACCAGAGTAAAATAGTAGCATAATGCTTTTGTTTTGTATGGTGAGTGTAGAGAACGCCTTTTTATTGGAAACGACACATTCCATCTCAGGGGTGACAACGCATCTGTATTCTTAATTGAAGATAAATTTTGATGTCTATGGGCCACATCATTTACTTACCATCAGGTTATTATATAAAAAAAACCATTTCAGCAAATTTGCAGTAAGAAGATCCTTAACATTTCGTGTTTGCTTTAAAAGTTCAATAACAGGAAACAATAAGATAAGAAGTATATAACATAAGTATTAACGTTATTAGTATTAACAGTCAAAACATTTGTGATATTGTTGTAAAGGTAAATAATTCGACTAAACCAGTTATATGTTTATTTTCGACATTTGATTTGTGTATTTTACGAGTATCCTTAACGATAAACCGGATCGTGTCTAAAAATATACGAATTTGTGATCGTGCCATGTTTGCTTGTTTAAATATAAACAGTAAACACTACAGAAGCTACTCTTTCCATGATCAAAATAAGAACAATTTGAATACTAAACACGTGACTCAATCGTTACTATACTATTATACAGCTCACCTGATGTTAAGTGACTACCGCCGCCCACGAACAACCGTAACATCAGGAGAACTGCCGGTGCGTTGCCGACCTTTTAGAAAGTAGTAAGCTCTTTTCTTGAACCGAAGTCTTATCGGTCCGGAAAAATCGCGCTGGTAAACTATTCCACAGAGAGGTAATACGCAGAAGAAAATTCCTAGTAAAACGTACATTGGTGGACCGCCAAGCATCCAGATGGTGTGGATGGTATCGAGAATCAAAATTAATCAGCACTTGCATTTGAACTTTAATCCAGATAATACAAAATCTGTATACGTAGTACCTATGTTCTTTACTATATTCATAGGTAGGTACTTTACCTACACCTCTCCAAAACAGCGTCTTAAAAAATAAACACCATTATAATACAAGAAAAAGTCAGCTTTATCTGAGGTGTGGGATAAATGTTTTGAAATAATAATAGTTTTTTACCTAATAAAAACTATTATACTATGATACTTAGTCGTAATTAAAAGAGCTCTATCACGTCCCGCGGGTGTCGAAATTGCCACAACGGTCTCACGGTCTTCGATATATCGATTTAATTATCTCGTGTAAAAAGAAAAAGTAACAGCCTATTTACATACTTCTTAAGGCTAATCGTGGGTTTTCCTAATAGGTTGTGAGATACGTTGGATTTTATACATTTCTATAACATTACTTTTTTAACGATATTTTCCTTTCTCACCAATTACGCGGTTATTTAGCACTAGAAACTGCTATTAAAATTTTATTAGTGTCGTTGGGGATTCGTGATTTTTGGTGGTTTTCTTGTATAGGTAGATACTATAAAATTTCGAAGCAATCGTTTATCCTCCAACGTCAAAGCTATCACAATTCGTCTTTATATTGTGTATGCCAAATATAATATACTCTGTCTTGCGTCAGTGAGGGGCGTCAAGGGTGTGAGTTGTCTGGTGTACTGCGATTTCTTATCTGCTTGCTAAGCGCGACAATATTGGTAAATGGCACTTGTAATGCAGCATATGAGTTTATGGGCCACTCACTTAGAATTGTCTATGAACTATCTTAAGTATCGCAAGCAGAAAGTAAAAATATGTGAATACTAAAGCGAGAAATCACATACGATATAACGTACGGAGTCTACTGTGTTCTCGATCTATTACTAATTAAATTAACTTTAAACATTATACTTTTTCAAATTATTATTATTATTAATTAAATTAAAAAAATATGGTTGAGTTTTCTGAAAAAGAAATTATTTCTATACGCTTGAATACTGATTCCAATAACGCACTTAACAGGAACCACAGTGTTTTTGTTACATGTTAAATTAAAATTAAATTAAAAATGTTTATTTCAATTACACAATGTTTTAATATACATGATCCGGAGAACACCTTTTAAGCAAGGAGCTTGTGTTAGGTGACTCCGCTCTTCCACTTAACATTATACAGAGTATGCAATTGATATCGAAAAAATAAAAAGAAATAAAAGAAATAAAAAACAAAATAAAAGTACAAAATACAAAAAGGATATGAAGCGCACATGAGTGATGTGTGTGTGTACTTTATGTATATGAGTTAAATTAGTTTGCATGTGTGTAGATCACTTATAAAGGTAATTAATGGCGGGCCGCATAAATGATAGCAGCGCTTCAAGCGCTGTAATATTTATGCTGCCAGTAAACGGCTGCTGCTTCAGTAGCACAATCCGCCTTTTTTTTTGGTTGACGTAGATGAGGTTGATGAGTTTTTTGTGCATTGTTAGTTTTAAAGGTAATATAATGACAGGCCGCATAAATGTTATTAAAAATTCATGGTCAATATTTACAACTTTAAATAGCTGTTCCCGATAAACGGCTGCTGTCTTAGAAACGCCGGTACGCTTAGATGAGTTTGATGAGGGCATTGTTTTTTGCCAAAGGTCATTCAATGAAGGCCGCATAAATGATACTTTAGTAATATTTACTGCTGCCGTAAACGGCTGCTGCTTAGAAACGCCGGTACGTAGATGAGGTTGACGAGGGCCTTGTTTTTTTTAGCTTTTCTAGGTCAGCACTTAGCTACAATCCCACCTGATGGTAAGTGGTGATGAAGCTTAAGATGGTAAAGCGCACTGACTTACCAGAAACCTATTCACTCTTGCCTTAAAGACACCCACATTGTAATCGGATGGAAAGACAGATGCTGGCAACTTAATCCACAGCTTTGCTGTACGCATGACGAACGACGTAGCAAACCGTTTGGTTTGAATGCCTGGTAAGTCAACAACGAAAGGGTGGAGCCTGGTCGAATGTCTGGTTGTCCGATGGTGGAAAGGAGAGAGAGGAATTAAATTATGCAATTCCGTCGCACACTCCCCGAAATGCATCCTGTAGAAGACCGAAAGGCTGGCTACTTTGCGCCGTTGTTCGAGGCTGGTGAGATTGGTTTCAACCAAATTCGGGTCACCAATAAGCCTCTTAGCACGCCTTTCCATTGAGTCCAAGGCCGCTAGGTGGCATTTTGCAACACCAGCCCATATATGTCAGCAATGATCCATGCACGACCGGACTTGCGCTTTATATAAAGTAAGCATCTGTCCCGGCGTGAAGTAACGTCGCAGCATCTGTCCCGGCGTGAAGTAACGTCGCACTTTTGCAAGGACTCCTAGCCTCCTTGCAGCCGCTTTGGACTTGGACTCAATGGACCGTCCGAAGTTCAGATTTGAGGACATCTCAACCTCCAGCAATTTTATACGTGGTAGAGCCATGCTGCAGTTATATTAGTAGTATAGTAGTAGCACGAATGGGTCGGCTCGACCGGGGAAGGACCACGCTCTCACAGAATACCACCGTGAAATAGCAGCTTAATGCTACTGTGTTTCGTATGGTGAGTGTAGTGAACCGGAGACCCTTTTTACTGGAAACGAGGTATTCCATCTTAGTCCTCACGGGTGACAACGCATCTGCATTTTGATTTGTAATCGAGGATAGATATGGATGTCTATGGGCCGCAGCATATATATATAGGGGGTTTTTTTTTTTTGTTTTTTAAAAAAAGGGGGGGGGGACCAAGGCGGGTTTTTTTCCTTTTTTTAATTAAATAAAAATTTTTTTTGGAGCTTATTCTTTTTTTTTTTTTTTTTTTTTTTTTTTTATTTTTTTTTTTCATTATTTTAAATTTTTATTCAAGTTTTTTCTCGTTTCATATTACACTTTTTTTAATTATTCATAATTTTATGGTGTATTGATTATTGAGATAGATAAAGAAGTGGTTAGATAAGGGTGGTTAGTGTAGGTAGAGATGTTGATTGTAGTCGGTCTTAAATGATTTTCCGTTTTATTTTTTTTTTTTTTTGGGTGTGTGGTTGGGGGGAAGCTCGTTATATATATATATATATATATATATATATATATATATATATATATAAATAAACAATCACGCCTGTCACCCAGAGGGGTAGGCAGAGACTACAGACTTCCATTTGGCACGATCCTGACATACCTCTTTCGCCTCCTTCACATCCATATACGTACGCATACATGCGGTTAAGGGTGCTCCTAATTTGGCCCGTTTTCAATAAATCACAAAAGACGTCCCTTTCCGACTCTGTTATTCACTTCTGCAACATAAATTTTCTTTGGCATTCTTTCCTCATTCATTCTTTCCACATGACCAAACCATAACCATAAACCATATATATATTAGACAAGGATACTATGACCTTGAATGATGGCACAGCCTCGTGTATAACGTTATTGAATGAGTTTGTCAACTCACATGAGTAACTAACTAGCTTTGTTGAAAAATTATATTAAAAATATAAAATTTAATTGTTTAAAGCGATATCAGTTATCATGAAAAATGTAAAAATGTATGTAATTAACGTTTTAAAAAGGTATCAGAAAGTAATAACATAAGAAATATGTTAAAAGCATTTATTTAATTGATATAACAACGAAATAATAACAGAATTGTATAAGAAATCTAAAGTCATTTTATTTGTAATTAAAAGTTATATTGTTGTATTGTGTAAAGTACTTTAGACTAATGCTAGAACTTGTATTAATAAAGTTTGTATGCAACATTTATGATTTATAACTCTAAGAAATCAATTAAGTATTGCATATTTTATTAATTCTTTATGTGATGTTAATGTTTTTGTTATTTTCGTAAAACGTCTTTATTGTACTTTGTGTGAAATATAATTGTTTTATGATATTATTATGGGCAATAAAGATATGGGATGATAAATGGAAATGTGATAGTGAAAATTATCTATTAGCTTGAATCGAAATGGCTTTCTGCGCGGATCAATTTGCTTTTCGTTCGGGACCAGCTAGAGTTTCAAATTCTAAAGTAAAAAAAGAAAAGTAAAGTGAAAGTTATAAAAGTAGTGAAAGTTTCAATATCGCATTTCCAAGAGGACGTAACGTTTGATGTTTCATTTGAATAATCCTTCAGTGTTCAGTAGGGAAGTAAGGGAGTATACAGTCTGCTAAGTACATGACTGACGTCAAAACTGGGATCATTCCTTATATCCGTGACCCTATTCACAGTAGGAGGCTAGTGCCATCTCGTCCTAAAATTATAGCTATCTCTGTTTAGTATATGATGCTATTTCCTTTCAACATTCTGCTATCCCTATCTAGCTATTATGCATCTTATCTCTTATAACAAAACATAACACATCTTTAAATTATGAAAATTAAACAATTAATTCTTTAATCGTATTACGTAGCTGATTGCTATTTAAATGCATGACTAGGTTAGTACCTATTAACTCAAATATCTTTATCTTTCAGAAATTATCGTTTTAATTAATATAAATTTGACTTTATTCTTAATAAAAATAGATAATTTATAGGAAATGTCGCAAACAAATATCATTAAACACTAAATAGTAGGTACTATTATTAATCAGGTATGTAGGTATTGTTTAGTGTTCTCGTAAGTATGCAATCATATTTCACTAGCAGAAAAACAATGTCGCCTTTTCGCAAAATTACTTGATGGTTTTAGGTGTGGTTTACAGCATCCTTGAATTTATTAAAGAAAGTTTTATGTACCTAAAAATGAAAATTTCATATAAGAATAGTGTAGAAATGGCGAGTCGCTAAATATATTATAAGCAATCATAAACACATCGATTTAAAAACTAAGTAATATAAAAGTCAAAGGATATCTCTTCTCAAGGATATCACATCATAATGGGCCATTTACATGATGCAAGCTTCCTGCCTGTTGCATACGATTAAACTGAAACAATATATGACTTACATGGTCTAAACAACACGTAACATTCTTGATCTATTGTAAGAGTTTCGATTCAATACGTACTTTTCTTGATGTGAACAGCACATACAATAATTTCTTATGTAATTCTTGTATTTAATTTGATTTTCTCTTCATTTGCAGACATAAGTGCAGAGGGTTTGTTTATTGTTGCTGCTCTTCTGAGACAAGAAATATTAAGATACGAGTAACTTCGTAAAAAAATTGCTCTTGTGTGTACAAGAAAATGGCATCATGTAAATGGGCCTTAACTTCAAGTAATCAGTGGATTATTAACGTGACACGCCATCTTGCACCTCCACAAGCAATTACAGACAAAAGACTGTTTGTACGTGTGATGTAGTAGCTGACACGTAATTATTTACTGGCTGGATTATTATAATTAATGACGATATTATTCCTCATCTTATATTTTTTTGTATGCGAGCAGCTACGCAGGTCTAGAGAGAGAGAGACCTGTATAACTGCTACCAAAGAGATCTATTGTGATCGCTGCTATGGCTATAGTTCACTTCTAAGCCCTGTGTCTTCACTGAATAGAAGGAACTGTTTAGCTGTGGGCAATTTCACTTCTTCTGGGCGGAATATATAGATCCACATGTGTGTAAGAAGATAGTTAAAATGTAATTTAGGGTTATTACAGCAAAGGCTTTTAAAGTAGATCACTTTTTATTCAATATAGTGCTACGACCACTGGTTCGGAAAAAACCTCTGTCCTAGGAAAAACCAGCGAGATACCCAGCGGAACATCTCTTTTAAATAGAATTAATTTACAATATATTACTTTACACAATAATGAAATATACAGACTTTTAGAAATGAGAGGAGGCTTGTGCACAGCAGTGGGATGTATATAGGTTGTATCTTTAACTTTTATACGTTACACGTTAAAGCTGTGATTATATTCCCCTGGCCGTTTAGTTAAAAAAAAAACTGACAATGACAAAAAAGCTTGCTGTTCTGAACGGACAATCCATGAACAACCTGTCCAGACTAACGTAGGAAAAACATGGGTTATTGTAATCACTGTCAAGTGTCAACGGCGCAATCGTTGAAGTGACACAAGTTTACGCGCAAAGATCTAAGACGCAGGTCTCACTCGTAGTTATGCTCGTAACCAATCCCTATTTTTACATAGAGCAACCCTTATGCAATAACTTCAGAGCAAAAATGTAACTAATAGTGTAATATAAATAACGTTCAGAGATAGCAATCTAGGATGTAATGTTATAGCTTCCTCGTACTATTTTACTTTACTTATTACAAAAATTATGTTAATAACTAGCTGTTACCCGCGGCTTCGCCCGCATGGTCACTGGAAAATGAACTATGCATTGCTTTTTGAATTGAAAGAAAACTGAGTTTTATAGATTTGTCAGAGATGCAGCCATTAAAAGGAAACTGAGCAAAATTGATTTGTCAGCCTATTTAATGGTTTTGAAACGCAGCGTATAGGAAAGCATGAAAATAGCCTGTTTAATGATTTCTTATATTTACGCGAACACTACACATTGAAATAATACTAGTTTTTACGGAATTTATCGCGTATATTTAACCTTTTAAATACCCGACGTTTCGAACGCTTTACAGCACTCATGGTCATGGGCGGGACTGAGATGTTCAACGTCCATGTGTCATAGTTAACCGCAGTTACCATAGATTAAAATTTAACTTTTGTTCCGATCTATACAGTATGAACTTATGGTATCTTGAAGTCTTGCAGTTGTATGCTTGGGTTGGGATTTAATTTTATTTATTATAGGATCCCAAGCAGATGGTAGCACCCAGCCATCTTCTCTATTGAAATTAGGATGTTTTTTGATTTCAATGGCCTCGTGAATCATCCTTGGAAGGAATCGGTGTTCTTGAGCGAGGATTTGCGGTCTATCAAATCTGATGTAGTGACGGGGGCGATCCTGTACGTGTTCACAGACTGCAGACTTCCCGGAGCGTCGATTCTTCACATCAGCTATATGTTCTTTGACGCGGGTTTTTATTGATCTTTTAGTTTGTCCTATGTGGGAGAGACCACATTCACAATCAAGCTTGTACACTCCTGCATCTTGCAGAGGCACATTACACTTGACTGATGGTAAAAACTGACCAATCTTCTTCAGCGGCTTGAAGTATGTTTTGATGGAAGCGCGCTTCAAGATGTAGCCAATCTTGTCAGTGACTTCTCTAACATATGGCAGTACAGCAGGTACACGCTCGACTGTGGCTGGCTTCACTCGTTCACTGTGACGTAGGCGCGGGACTCGAAGCTTGTTGTCATGCAAAACTTGCTTGACATGGTGGAGCTCGGCAGCCAGGTGTTTACTGTCACAGATCCCTCGTGCTCTCTGAAACAAAGATTTACTCACGGTAGCTAACTGTGAAGGATGGTGGTGAGAATCACCGTTTAAATATCTATCTGTTTGGGTCTTTTTCTATACACAGTATGGCTCAAGGTCGGAATCCTGATAACACCGCGTGGCGGCTATACCGGAGGAAGCTAAACCACAGCAATGTTTTTATCTTTCCGTACTTGCGCTAATAATAAATTTAACAAAAATGTCTTCCCAGTTCCTCCAGGGGCATCTAAAAAGAAAAGTGCACCATTTCCAGATTCAATTTATCCTAATACTTTGTCAAAAACTCGTTTTTGTTCGGGAAGCAAGCGGGGTACAAATTCGGCTACTTGCTGCTGCAAAGCTGGTATATCGTAGTTTGTTTCACGTATAATTTCATCACTTAGTTCATTTTCGGTTGTTCGCTGAGGGCTTATCATTCCAAAGTCGCTTAATTTTTTGCCTACCATTGCCATTACTTTATCTTCAATTTTTCCAATTGCTTCATTATAAATGTGTTCATTGTATGTGATGTTCGCGTGTGTCTGCTGTAACCTTCGCAAAATATCTTCCGCCATGTACTCTTTATATTTGTCCCACAATTCATGTGCATTAGATAGCCCGCAACATGATATGAGAGTTGCATAAAGATCCCTAATTTTGGCTGGTGACTGGCACTGCACAGCTTCCTCCATGGTTTCATCCCAGTGATTATCGTTTTCTAAAAGATGCAGAGCTTCACATGCTTCTCTATAAGTTGCGCATTCCTGACTGTTGACAGTTTTAAGGTCTTTATATCCTGTAGGACCCCGAACATGGTGCAGCAGCAATCGTAAACAGAAACATTCAAAATTAGTTACATGGACGGTATACACACGACCAAGGGCATCTGATGACTTTACACTGGGGCAATATGCAACAGGCGCGCCTTGAATACGGCGTTTCCACTCCTTCCTAGATGTGTTCCAAGAATAATAGCAGGGGACTTCAGAATATAACAACGTTTTTGCAAAGGGGTCGGTTTGACAAAGTTGAAAGAAGGCTGTTAGTGTAGTTTTTGGCGGTGATGCAATTCTTTCTTGGAAATTTCGTTCGGTGAAATATACACGCTCTCCATTTTCTATGTGCACAGCAAGGTGAGTAACTGTTGGGTGCCTTTCGTGTGAAGGGAAGCCAAGGCGACGCCACACTGCCTCGTTACTGCTGACATAACGCCCTGCTTGAAAGGTCTGTACTTCATTAATGGGATTTGCCTCACCTTCTCCTGAGATTAAATATTCCTTGGTCGGCTATAATTACATACATTTATTTTTGTACTTTTCCCGGTCTCGCTCTCTTCCCGGTCCTGCGTAGAAAAATACATATCCATACATTTTTTATCTTAATTTTTGTAAAATGACATAATAATCCAGATATTCTGACCTTCTGTGTTCGTCCATCGTACCGTCGTCCGTCTTGTGTAGAATCCCGGTGGCGCCACCTAGCTGAATTTAATTTTGCAACATATTAGATTATTTCCCACGGGAATTATAGGTTGTTCCGCGGAAAAAAGTAGCCTATGTCACTCTACAGCCACCGAACTATCCCCATACCAAAATTCATGCCATGCCGACGCTCTGTTGCGACGTGAAAGAAGGACAAACTTTTGCAACATATTCTATTTTCCCACAGGAATGAGGCTGTAGAGTGACATAGGCTACTTTTTCCGCGGAAAAACATCTCATTCCCGTTCCTGTGGGAAATATTCTATTTTCCCCCGGGAATGAGAAAATATTCTATTTTCCCACTGGAATGAGATGTTTTTCCGCGGAAAAAAGTAGCCTATGTCACTCTACAGCCACCGAACTATTCCCATACCAAAATTCATGCCATGCCGACGCTCTGTTGCGACGTGAAAGAAGGACAAACTTTTGCAACATATTCTATTTTCCCACGGGAATGAGATGTTTTTCCGCGGAAAAAGTAACCTATGTCACTCTACAGCCACCGAACTATCCCTATACAAAAAATCATGCCATGCCGACGCTCTGTTGCGACGTGAAAGAAGGACAAATTTTTGCAACATATTCTATTCTCCCACGGGAATGAGATGTTTTTCCGCGGAAAAAAGTAACCTATGTCACTCTACAGCCACCGAACTATCCCCATACAAAAATTATGCCATACGGACGCTCCGTTGTGACGTGAAAGAAGGACAAACAAACAAACAAACAAACACACTTTCGCATTTATAATATTTGTGTGGATATAATATTTTCTTACTTAATGAAGCTAAAATAAACTAGGGCCTAGGCTAGGCTAGGTAAAACTTAAAGTCATAACCATCTTTATTTCAACAAAGGATTCAATCAAATGGTGTGACATCGCGCAGATGTTAATTAGCGAATCGATTAGATAGTAAAAGAAAAAAAAAACGAAATTCAGATTTTTATTGTTCACAAACCTTGTCTGCGTTGAACTACAAATATTGCCGAAAAAATCATGTAAATTGGCCTACGGGTTACGGTGGAGATAGATTTCAAAGAATCGTTTTCTTGCGCCATGGAAGCTCCGCTCGCTTCGCTCGTTCCACTCCAATAATATCTTTATAGCTTAATCGTACATACACAGACTCATAAAACATAAATTCATTCACGTGATTCATCAAAGGAATTAATAGGTCAATGGCATACATTTAACGTTTCTGGGTAATATTATACCTTTAAACGAGCAATTCTTGTATATATATATATATATGTTTATATATAATCGGAATCTCGGAAATTCATAAAATTTAGTGTACAGGGAGTTTCGAGGGCAATAAATCGATCTAGCTAAGATTTATTTTTAGAAAATGTCTTTTTGTCCGTGTTTTCAGGCAATGAAAAACTGCTACAATATAAGAAGGTAAATTTTGACACTGCGTTAATGATCGTAATAGCTCAAGTGGATATCGAGCGGTCGCGAAATCGTAATGCCTTGGTTCGCGTCCTGTCTTCGGTCCAATATTTTCCCTTTTTTTTCAAGTACCCTTCTTTTGTGAGAAAATCTATTATTTCGAGTCCTATTTTTAGTATTTTTTTAAAATACGAAAATTTTAATTAAACTAATTGTACTCATGGTTTTTTATTCAAATAACGGGTTCAGTTTTTTCTATTATGTCTATAAGATAAAAAAATATTATTGATGTTTCATCAGTATGTAATTTGTACTCGTATCTAAATGTAATTTCAAAAAAAAATCCGGTCATACAGGTACTATTAACTTTAAACGGGTAGTCATGTTTACGATAGTAATATTGTTAATAAAATAGCATTGCTATGAACTTATATACTGTTGTTTTTAATTGTTAATAAAAGTCCTAAGATAGATGGTTTGTAAATAGATTTTCTTTAATCCCGTGTCTTGTTCATGGAACTATGTAATATGTAATACTGTCCTATTGTATTATATATTCATTACCTAAATGGCTTTAGTTGTTTTAGTTTTAGTGTGTCTTTGTCTGTAATTTGTATCCTATACCTTTAAATGAGCAATTCTATATATATATATATATATATATATATATATATATTATATATATATATATATATATATATAATATATCGGAATAGATCGTACTAGCTAGGATTTATCTTTAGAAAATGTCCTTTTGTCCATTTGTTTCAGGAAATGAAAAACTGCTACAATCGTAATTGATCGTAATAGCTCAAGTGGGATATCGGGCAGTCAAAGAGCCTTGGTTCGCATCCTGTCTCTGGTCCAACTTTTTTTCAATTTCCCTTCTTTTGTGAGAAAATCTATTATTTCGAGCCCTTTTTTTAGTATTTAGTAGTTTTTAAAAATACGAAAATTTAAATTAAACTAATTGCACTCATGATTTCAAGTTCAGTTTTTTCTTTATTGATGTTTCATCAGTATGTAATTTGTATCTATATATAATTTCCAAAAAAAAAATACCGAGGAAAGCTCGGTCATCCAGTCCACTTTTTTATAGAATAGGAATGACAAACGAGCACCCACATGATGGTAAGTGGATGCTGTGACCCAGAGACATCTACATTTATCCTTGATTAAGAATCAAAATGCAGATACATTGTCACCCCTGAGGACTAAGATGAAATGCCTCGTTTCCAGCAAAAAGGGTCTCCGGTTCTCTACACTCACCATACGAAACACAACAGCCTTAAACTGCTATTTTACGCTGGTATTTTATGATAGCGTGGTCCTACCCTTATTGAGCCGACCCATTCCTGCTACATCTAATATAGCCAGTGTTGCCAGTAGACTAGTAGACTAGATATTTTTAGTACGTAGATATTTTAAAAAAAGCGCTATACACTCTAGAATTGCACTAGATCTTGCGCCAAATGCGCTGAAAAGGCAACACTGAATATAGCTGCAGCGTGACTCTATCACGTAAAAACAACCAAACAAACTTTTTGACCAAAAATACCAGAAATTCATTCATCATAAATTAAGAAATATTTTTATATTTTAGTATACTAAATAGGAATCGTATATTTTAATGGTTTTTCACTCTTTAACTTATCATATATTATAATTTTTTATCTATCTAATAATAATAAAAACATTTATTCATTACCACCAATAAAGTAACAGTGAGCAGTACACACAGAAATAACCAAAATTACATAGTGTAGTAATGAATGGGCTCTAGCTCAGCATAAATGTTGCATTTGCCTACAACGCTGTTATTCTGTCAGCGCCCCACAAATGAAGAGTACATGCAGTATGCGCGCATCCCTGCTTATATTACATTTAATCACAACTGTTCATATTAGAGTACATATCGTGGTTTCCCAAGTATTAGCGAGTATTAGAGTGAAAATTAGTAATTAAGAAATATTTTTAAATCTATATAGTCCATATACACTATATCTATAAGTTTTCTATTATACATTTTAAAAATTGTTAGGAAACAGGAGCTTCAGAGAAAATGATTGTTGACTTATATATACTGTACACATACGTAATATGACAATGTTTGCATGTTTGTAGAGAAACCCAATATTTGCTTTACTAGCTACAAATAGCAAAGAATCTAAGCCGTTTTCATTTGAGAGTACACAAAATAGAAACTAGCACTTAAAGATTTCTCTGTAACTATGAAACTAATACTATGATAAATAGTATGGTATAGCTTGTCACTTGTTAGCATATATTATATTAATGATCTGTTATTATCTACTATAAAAACGGATCGTTAATCATCGTCATGGCGTGGATCTAGAAACGTCTTCGTACAAGCTAACTATAATTTTCTTTAATAGTGCATTTATTTAGGCGGCGTGTAGCAGACTTGTTTAAGTATCTTAGGTATAGAATATCATGATAAAAATATGTTTTTATGTTAGTCTCTGGCTCGGACAGTGTACGGCAAGCTCTCACTGGATAGCTTCGATCAATAGTTAATGATCGAAGCTGGATAGAGTAACTATCTGATGAGAAATCCCTGCAGTTGGTAAATACAGTGAGGACCGTGATATGTGGCAATCGGGGAGTTAAGCCTGTTCCGGTAGTAAAACTGTAATAGGTAGCGATGATCATATCGATGGTCGTCACTATCCATTACAATATTTGGGATGAATAGATTTTTAATTTACAATTATAAAAAAAACACGTACTTTTCCCGTGTCCATTGATCGCAGGTTCGCAGGCTATGGAATGCGTAAGTGATACAATAGTGCAAATATGCACATTAACACAGAGGCATTTGCTTGTCCTTACTTCACGCGTCCGACGAAACGCTAGAATTTATAATATTATAGATGAGGAGCGTTTATTCAAAGCCTTTATTTAATTCATAGCGCTTATTCATAGTGTAGTAGCGTTAAAAGAGAATCCACTACCGCATATCGTCCCATGGGTGTCGTAGGAGGCGACAGAGGGAAACAAAGCAGGAGATGGGCAGCAGCGCCTTCTAAGTTTTTTTGTATAGGATAGGCTGACAAACGAGCACACAGTCCACCTGATGGTAAGTGGTTGCTGTGACCCATAGACATCTACAGGTATCCTCGATTACAGATCAAAACGCAGATGCGTTGTCGCCCGTGAGGACTAAGATGGAATGCCTCGTTTCCTGTAAAAAGTTCTCTACACTCACCAAACGAAACACAGCAGCATTAAGCTACTATTTTACGCTGGTATTCTGTGAGAGCGTGGTCCTTTCCCGGTCGAGCCAAACCATTTATGCTACAACTATACATCTAATATAACTGCAGCATGGCTCTACCTCGTAAAAAGGTGTCTAATTACAACTAAAAAGTAAATAAAGTAACTTTTTCCAAAAAAACTGACTTGTAAACTTTGCCCACACTACTAAAAGTTTAAAAATAAAAACTTGCAACGAATATTGTTCGATATTCGGCCTAGTCGGCTACTTTTTTCCTATTCGGCCGAATACCGAATATCTGGATACATTCGGCCGAATACCGAATATCTGGATACTGTTCAGCAGAATACCGAATATCAGGTTACTGTTCGGCCGAACACCGAATCATCATCATCATCATCATTACAGCCCTTCACAAGTCCACTGCTGAACATAGGCCTCCCCCAAGTAATGCCACAAAGCACGGTCCGGAGCCACCTGCATCCATCGACTTCCTGCATATCTTACCAGGTCGTCACTCCATCTAGTTGGGGGTCGCCATACACTACGCCTACCGGTACGAGGCTGCCACTCGAGAACCTTTCTTCCCCATCGGTTATCGGTTCTTCGAGCTATATGGCCGGACCATTGCCACTTCAGCTCACTAATCCGTTGGGCTATGACGGTCACTCTAGTTTTATTGCGGATATCCTCATTTCTGAGTCTATAGTTACGTTATATCCCCGAAACTCTTCACTTGCATTGGAAGACGTTTTCAAGCTACTGGACTGGAAAGGATACGGTATTAACATCAATGGCGAGTACATCACTCACCTTCGATTTGCCGACGATATAGTCCTTATGGCAGAATCGCTGGAGGACTTAAGCACTATGCTCAATGACCTCAATAGTGCCTCCCAACGGATAGGTCTTAAGATGAACATGGACAAAACAAAGATTATGTTTAATGTCCATGTCACACCTATGCCGGTAGTTGTTGGGAGCACTATGCTCGAAGTTGTTGACGAGTACGTTTATCTGGGACAAGTAGTCCGACTAGGTAAGTCTAACTTCGACCGAGAGGTCAATCGACGGATTCAACTCGGCTGGGCAGCGTTCGGGAAATTACGACATATCTTCTCGTCAGGTATACCTCAATCTCTAAAAATTAGATTGTACAACCAGTGCGTGTTGCCAGTGATGACTTACGGATCTGAGACGTGGTCCTTCACTGCTGGCCGTATGAGGACGCTCAAGGTCGCTCAGCGAGCTATGGAGAGGGCTATGCTCGGAGTTTCTCTGCATGAACACCGAATATCTGGATACTATTCGGTCGAATACTGAATATCTGTATACTATCTGGCCGAATACCGTATACTCGACTAAGATGTTTTGTTGTCAGATAATTGGAAAATTAAAAACAGATTTTTTATAATAATATATTTTTACTATAATCATTAAAGTTGGGTAACAGGTTTTCAACTTCCGTATAATGAAATTAACAAAAAACTGTTGGATACATGTCTATGTACTTGAACTATCGTAAATTAAGTGGGAAATTATGGTGCAGAGAGGACTAATTCTTCTGCATTTTCAGGCAGTAGTTTACTAATTTTCTTCTCGTAGCCAAACAATCCTACTAGCTTCTGAGAATAGGCGCTCTGAATAAAAAACAGTACTTCCTTCCTGGCCGAATACTTTTGCCTAATATTCGGCTTTTCGTCCAGCAGAATATTAGGTAATTGACGTGTGGCCGAATATACTATTCGTTGCAAGTCTATTAAAATATTTTTTGATTGCTAAGAAAAAAAGAAATTTATAAAAAAAATGTATACATTTATTGTTATTTAAATATTTATAGCACCTAACGGGTATTTTTTTTAGTCGGTGGCCTTTTCATTGTAAATCTATTCACATATTATAAAAAGATTCACGTTTTTAAGTGCTTGATGGCTCCGTGGCGCACAACCTTAGCAATGAGTAATAGCGCTGAGAACCGCGAGTTCGAATCCCGCACGAAACAAATTTTTATAGCCTACAAGTAATTGTTCCAGGTCTGGATGTTTGTCCGTGTGCAATTTATGTATATGAACTGCCTCCACGATACAGGAGAAAATCCTAGTGTGGGGTATCCTAATGTTTTATTTAAAAAATAGATAAGATTTGTTTTTTTTTTGTTTGTAATGGATAATTTCTAAAAGCAATGAACCGATTCTAAAAATTCTAGAGAAAGCTACAATAAAAGTGACTAATATAAGCTATATTTTATTTGAAGCCCAAGGTATGAAAAAAACTACTGGTAGTAGAATAAAACAGTATACTAGCCGTTTATAGAACTTATAAATATCTAAAAGAAGTCAGCAAGACATGTCTTCCAGTCTTTTGTGAGGTCGTGGTACCACCCCGGTTTGAGCCGGCCCACGCATGCAACAGCAAAGACTGCCTCGTGGCTCTACCACTGTTAAAACTGTTCTGTGTAACCCACTCACGACGGCAGCCGAGCCCAGAATGAGTCAAAGTGTATTTACTATTTAGTAAAATATATTATAACAAGGATGCTCCAAACATCGAAAATTTCGGAATTTCTCAGCCGAAAAAATTAATTATAACTAAAGAAAACAAAATTAAACATTACATGCTGTTACAATGTATCCAACATTACATGATCGAGAAGAGATTAAAAAATAGATTGAGTTGAAGAATTGATATTTTCAAAAGTTATCGTGTTTATCCCTCCATGCGGACTTGCTAAACCTACACCATAAGTCACTAAAACCACTTTTTTAATGTAAAAATAGCAATTAATCGGTTTAAAAAAAATTATGAGTTCAACTATCATTTTTCTTTCTGACAATGTGCTTTTCATACATTGAAGTAATATGTACTTACGTACTAGAACAGCTATCTCATACAAAAAATGCATGCTACTCTGTGTTCGCGCGGTTGTTTTTTTATCATAGATAAACATAGGTAGAATGACCCGTAGGTAATAGTAGATTGTATTGTTAAATAGGTAAATTATATCCAGAACAATATTTAATTTTTGTCATTTATTTTGTATATTATATTTGCTTATTTAATATAATATTACATGATATAATATCATAATTACATTTTAATGATATTTTTATCTGAATATTTTAAAAGGTATCTAAATCAAATATAAAAAAACATACTAAATGTATGTTTAACAAAACTTATTAACACAACATTTAAATTACAAATATATTTATTTAAATTAGAATAAAAGTCGTTCGTAAATGCTGGGCACGCGAGAGTTAAAAATGGACGAATTTATAGGTACCACTTTGACTTTGATGTGAAAACCTAAAAATAAAATAAAAAAATAATAAGCAGATTTAAACATGACAAATTTTGCCAAATTATAATAACTTATATATGTTTCTACAAAAAAATGTGTATAATAATATATTCATCCTATACTTAAGTACCCACAGAAATTTCGCATCTGAACATGTTAATTTCATAATCTATATTCCCTGACACGAGTAAGCGTCTTAGGAATAATTTGTTTTATTATTAATACATAATAATTTTTTTATTGATTGATAAGTATCTTATTAGCCGATGAAAAGTAATTCCTTGGTTTTGCTAATATTTTTTTTTTGGCTATCTAAGTACATATGACGGCATATTTTTATCAAGAGATTTTTTTTAAATCAACACAACACGTGACAACTCTACAAGCGCCCAGCGAGTGACTGATTAAAGTGCAGTGTATGCACCGCAGTTGAGTGGAACAGAGTACCTGAATGCAGTGTCGCCTCTAGTACGTAGTACGTAATAGCTCAATGTTTTCATATAATTTATATGTTCAATATGATTGTTAGATACGATTTCATGCGACAAATCTTCGGCTTCTTGATTTTTAGGCGGTTATGGAACATACTTACTCGCTTTGCGCTTATGGCGTGCAAAATATTTCTTCTTATAATTGAACATATACCTGCACTTGTTAATCTGCGTACATGTATGTAGACAGTGGAATGTAAACCAGGAAGTAATCATTTATTTAAAAACTAATAAGTCGAAGTATATTAAATTCTTAAATAATAGTTGTATTCTCAGCAAACATTAAATAATTTGTAAGTAAACTTTAAAATAATAGATATAAATACATTAAGTTTGTTAAATACGATATATACACAATAAAATCATCCCATAGCTGGGTACAAAACTCCTCTCATTGCTGAAAGTGTTACAGGGTAGGAAAGAGTCCAGCTGCGCTGTAATAAGAATTACCTGACTTTACATGAATTTCTTAGACGTGCAGGTTTTTAATCTATGTTTTTCTTAATCCCAAAATCTGTTATAATTTAGCACAACAATAATTTAATTCGTTCAAGCTATATTCGAACTAAGATTGCTAGCGTTGTATTAAAATTTTTAAGCAATTGCTTATACCCCAAATTCAGGTTTATATATTTTTTTAAAAGAGTAACGGTGACGAACTAGCACATAGTCCACCTGATGGTAAGTGGATGCTGTAGCCCATAGTCATCAACGTTTATCCTTGATTAAGAATCATAATGCAAATGCGTTGTCACCCCTGAGAATTAAGATGGAATGCCTCGTTTTCAGTAAAAGGGGTCTCCGGTTCTCTACACTCACCATACGAAACACAGCAGCATTAAGGACGCGTTTACAAAATGGATAGGTATAGAATCGCACTACTACATTGACAAAAGTCACACACACACTAGTGTACGCACGGTTGGCTGTGGGAATCGTAGTCAAATGAAATTATTTTGATAATTTGAAAGATTGAATTTGTTTTTCATTTCTTATACCTACCTCAGAAATATACTTCGATACGAAATATGAATACCTGCTCCAAAGACTGCTTGGCACTGGAAGCCCTCTACTGGTAGTGAGATGTTAGCTCTGGACTTTGAACTGGTTTTGTCAGTTATAATAAGACCTTACCTACCTGCGGACTTGATGGAGTGACCTGAAGGTGTAATTTGGTGATTACAACAATAGGAACTCCTAGACTAGTGGAACTAGGTGTGCCGAGTTTGGGTTCGTTTTGTTGGTTATGATGAGACCTTACCACCGGACTTGATGGAGTGACCTGAAGGGGTAATTCAGTAACTACTGCTGGAATTTCTGAACGAGTAGAACTAGGTGTGCCGAATTTGGGCTCCGTTTTGTTAGTTATGACGAGTCCATACCTCCGGACTTGATGGAGTGACCTGAAGGTGTAAATCGGTGATTGCAACTGGAACTCCTAGACTGGTGGAACTAGGTGTGCCGAGTTTGGGTTCGTTTTGTAGGTTATGATGAGACCTTACCACCGGACATGATGGAGTGACCTGAAGGTATAGTTCGGTGATTACAAGTGGAACTTCTAGACTTGTAGGACTAGGTGTGCCGAGTTTGGGTTCGTTTTGTTAGTTATGATGAGACCTTACCACCAGACTTGATGTAGTGACCTGAAGGGGGTAATTCAGTAACTACTGCTGGAATTTCTGAACCAGTAGAACTAGGTGTGCCGAATTTCACTCCATCAAGTCCGGTGGTAAGATCTTATCGTAACTAACAAAACGAAACCAAACTCGTCACACCTAGTTCTACTAGTCTAGGAGTTCCATTTGTAACCACCTGATTACACCTTCAGGTCACTCAATCAAGTCCGGTGGTAAGGTCTCATCGTAACTAACAAAACGAACCCAAACTCGGCACACCTAGTTCTACAAGTCTAGGAGTTCCACTTGTAATCACTGAATTACACCTTCAGGTCACTCCATCAAGTCCGGAGGTATGGACTCGTCATAACTAACAAAACGAAGCCCAAATTCGGCACACCTAGTTCTACTCGTTCAGAAATTCCAGCAGAAGTTACTGAATTACCCCTTCAAGTCACTCTATCAAGTCCGGTGGTAAGGTCTCATCGTAACTAACAAAACGAACCCAAACTCGGCACACCTAGTTCTACCAGTCTAGGAGTTCCAGTTGCAATCACCGATTTAGACCTTCAGGTCACTCAATCAAGTCCGGTGGTAAGGTCTCATCATAACTAACAAAATAAGCCCAAACTCGGCACACCTAGTTTTACTCTACAAGAAGTTCAAATAGCGGTCGCGAAAGTACACCTTCAGGTCACACCATCAAGTGCGGAGGTAAGGTCTCATCATAACCAACAAAACGAGCCCAAACTCGGCACACCTAGTTCCGCTCGTCCAGGAGTTGCAGTAGTAGGTAAGTTTATATATCCTACTTATTTTTAGCGAAATAAAAAACTGTGAGTATAAAAATAATAATTTTATCACTTGTCAAGTACTTATGTTTCCAATTTGTTTTTTTCTAATATTTTGTGTATGTACAGCGATCTTTTCAGAATGAGCCACTGCAAACAGGCGATACAGTGTCCACTCACGACGGCGGCCGAGCGCGGACTGTGGTTTCATCGAAATCTTTGTACAATAAATCAAAGCAGGCACCAACAATAAAATAGCCCTTATTGCAATACATTATGATTCATCCGTATTACCAAAATATGTGAAAAAATGTGCATCAGTTTTTATTTTTTTTACGACTATTTGTGACATTTTGTTAAAAAATAAACTCAGGGTTTTTTAATTGAATATGTCTGTCATCTTATAGTATTTTTTAAATTTTTTAAATATGTTGATAATAGACCAAAACATATACCGAAACACAAGCCGGTATCGTTAATTTTGTAGAAAATGGCAACGAAAGTTCGTTTTTACAATATAAAAAACTACTATTTTCAACAAAAGAGTTACAGACATTTGCAGATGAAGAACCAATCTATACATGGTAGTTTTTACTTATATTTGATTTGGTTTAGTTTTGTCACAAAATCTACCGAAAACACCCTAATTTTGGTTGATTTGCAAACACGCGTCCTTAAGCTGCTATTTTACGCTGGTATTCTATGACAGAGTGGACATACCTCGGTTGAGCCAACCCATTCGTGCTGTAACCGTAATATAGCTGTAGCGCGGCGCTACCACGTTGAATAACATTCTATGCCAATAATGGTGTATAATGGTGATGAAAAAGAATCAATTACCCCATTCGATTACATGGGTCGTATTAGGCGATTAGAGGATATGTCAGCAACATTTTATGGCATTCTATGGATAACAGCATGGACATCTCTTACACCAGGCGCAAAATACCCAGAGCGGCGACTAGTGGCAGGCCAGTGCGAGGCCTAGGTCAAATAATGACCTTTTATGGGCTGATAAAGAAGTACAAGAAGGAATTAAACTTACTAATCATTTATCGTCAAGTTCCTGACAAAAATGCATATTAATAGTATTTATTTTATAACTACTTCAGTTAAAAATGAGCATACTCCTGAAGAGAATATAATATCTGCCATGTTTTCTCCAGATGATTGAAACTGTTTTTTCCAAATAGCTTTTTTTTATTATTTAGGCACATAATTTACTTGATTAATTTCTCATTGTATTGTATTAATTGGATGTTATTCCCACTCCAAATTAATCACGAATTAAGTTGCATGACTCAATCTGTGAATGTTATACACAATCGATATTGATATCCATATCAAAGAGTATAAAACTGTGTGTTTTTGTGTAAATAAATAATATATTCATATTATGGATAAAATCAGAAGAAATAATAAACTTAGATTAACTGGGTATACTTAAACTTACCCATGCCCAAGAGGGCAAAGTCTACCCTAACCATATCCTACTGACACTTTTACTATGCGTACTAAAAAAGTTTAAGCTTACAGCTTACAGTTAAAGCTACAGTTTTGTTTTATTTTAATTATTATGGAACTAGTTTTAGCCGACAGCAACTGGTTACAACTACTTTTATAAATGATAAATCAAATACACCTAAGTTTAACTAACTGCAATCAGCTCCACCTAGTTGTAGAAGGCTGAATCTAGTTTATACTTTCAATAATAAAAAATAGAAATAGCCGGGAAAATAAAGTATATTATTCGTTATGTTACTAAATAATTTACTATAAATTTATTATTTATTAATTTAGTCGCTTTTATAAATTATCATAAACTTCACTTGAGTTATTTATTTTGGGTATGTTCCGAAATACAACGCAGTGAACTGTCCAATGCAAATGACGTCATGAATCGACGCTATACTGGTGATTCGTTCCAAAACAATGGACAGTATATGACGTCATACTTTTGCGCCATTTGGAAAAGTGTTGGCGATTATTTTGTCATTTTCATCATCATCATCATCATCATTACAGCCCTTCACAAGTCCACTGCTGAACATAGGCCTCCCCCAAGTAATGCCACAAAGCACGGTCCTGAGCCACCTGCATCCATCGACTTCCTGCATATCTTACCAGGTCGTCACTCCATCTAGTGGGGGGTCGCCCTACACTACGCCTACCGGTACGAGGCTGCCACTCGAGAACCTTTCTTCCCCATCGGTTATCTGTTCTTCGAGCTATATGGCCGGCCCATTGCCACTTCAGCTTACTAATCCGTTGGGCTATGTCGGTCACTCTGTCATTTTATGCTCCAAAAATCATTATATCCTCCTAATGGATATACCATCAATTATTCTATAATTTTTTGTATTTGAATATATAGAAACAAATTCTGGCATGCTTCATTCGGCAAACACACAATTAAAAATTGTTTTATTATGGCCGGATATCTGACACAATATGGCGGCGGCACGCTAGTACAATAAAGTGTCAATTGATACGTCATTTGCATTGGACAGTACACTGCGTTGTATTTCGGAACATACCCTTTAATTCGTCATAAATTCGGCGTTCGAACCCATGACTTTTGGGTTTTACGGTCCGTAACTATTATGCTACTGTCGCTTTATTAATTTATGCATTAGCATGGTCATATTTGATAGTATTGTTTGTAAACCAATAAAGTTTGCTGAACCTTTACGAAATGTAACAAAAGTGGAAGCCAACAACGACCGGCAAACGGCAATCGACGAAAGAGACGCCACAGTGATTGCAAAAAAATTCATTTGCATATTTCTCAGCAATTATAATATGCAAATGATATTAAAGGTGCAAATAAACCATTCTATTTATTTGCTTATAGTACATGTTTTTACTAATGTGTAAAGCGTTTTATACTACTGGTACTATATTTATACAGGGTTATTTTGCAATTACCGGCAAAATTTACAAAGAAGTTTCAGAATAAGTAATATAGGCAAATGGTGAAGGAAAATTAATAAAAAAAATCTCAAACATTTGGTTCTTTTTTATTCTTAAAATTCAAAATACGTGGTAATGCATTATTTAACTGATTTTACTGAGCACGCACACATTTGTAAGAGTTGAACAATAGGCAAAAACGTTGTTGCAAATAAATCATCTTCAATTTGGGATAATTTCAAATAATTAAAAAAAAACTGCAATAGCTGTACATAATTTTTTATATATTCGAACTTAAGTTTAAAAATTGGCAACTCTTTGTAGAATAATCCTGTATAACTATAATAAAGATTATTGAAATCAAAAATTGTTTTATTTTTATTTTAATTGACATTTGCTCAAACATGTATGTTATGTATTTAGAATCATAGAATATGTACATTTATACATCACAAATAATAATTATGTGGTTCTCTAGTGTATTGTTCGGTTAGTACAACGTATTATGTCACCGGTCGATTGACGGACACTTTTTCGGATGAATTCTACTGTGTTATAAGAATACATAACGTTTGTAACAATAAATTTTATAAGGTGTAAATTAACCTTCATAATTCGTAAACCTGTCACCCAAAGGGCTAGGCAGAGGGTACAGCTTCTTCCATTTGGCACGATTCTGTTCTTTGTTCTGAGATCCTGACACACCTGCTTCTTTCACATCCATATATCAACACATACATGCTTGCCGGTTAAATGTGCTTTTTAATTTGGTCCATCTTCAACATGTCACCAATTTGGTGGATAAACTTTCACCTAAGGTGGCTCTTGCAAATTTGCTTTGTCACTATATTCGTTCTTTCTACGTGTCCAAACCACCGATGCATGTGCCTAATCACGGTCGCAAAGTCATTTTGCAAGCAACATTTTTCTCCTATTACACAATTTCTCGAACTATTTTATATAGCGTTTAGTTTTACAAAGTATAATGAGAAAAACAACAATTTTCTTAATACAGATACAAGGTTATGTGCATGCGCTGTAATAACACGCAATTTATCTTGTTGCATACTCCAACTGTCGGTTTATAGCAATAATTACGTATATCGTTGTTTATATTAACATAAAATTTTGTTGGCTTACGTGTTCACCAATTAACATCAGGTTAACAAAGATAGATATATATATTGATAAAATATTTCTAGTCATAAATAACTAAAAACTAAATTTTTTTTTTTATAGAAAAAGGGGCAAACGAGCATGCGGCTCACCTGATGTTAAGTGACTACCGCCGCCCATGATCAACCGCAACACCATTTATCATTATATAGCGGCATTACCTTTGGCAAGCGGTTAGCAACTACAGTTTTTTTATTTGTCATTAAGAGGATGCTGCTGCTCATCTCCTGGTTTGCTTCGCTATCTCGTCTCTTGTCAAACCTACAGGATGATATAACAGGAGATATTCTTATACCGCCACTTAGGATTGCCAGCTTCCGTTTCATGTTTTAGAAGATTGGATAAGGTTAAATAAAGGAAATTTTTTTCATAGGATAGGATGACAAACGAGCACATAGTCCA
The DNA here is from genome assembly GCA_907164705.1 of Parnassius apollo. NCBI lineage: Eukaryota > Metazoa > Arthropoda > Insecta > Lepidoptera > Papilionidae > Parnassius > Parnassius apollo. The sequence goes on along the minus strand of CAJQZP010000333.1, from coordinate 577,515 downwards.
CCTGATGGTAAGTGGTTGCTGTGGCCCATAGACATCTATATCTGTCCTCGGTTACGAATCAAAATGCAGATGCGTTGTCATCCTTGAGGACTTAAGTGGAATGCCTCGTTTCCAGTAAAAAGGGTCTCCGGTTCTCTACACTCACCATACGAAACACAGCAGCATTAAGCTACTATTTGACGCTGGTATTCTGTGAGAGCGTGGTCCTTCCCCGGTCGAGCCAACCCATTCGTGCTACAACTATACTACTAATATAACTGAATGGCTCTACCACGTACATAAATCATGTAATTTTTTTCCAATAAAATCAATAGCAACATTTATTAATATGAAAATAATGTTAATACGCAATGTAACGTAGCTTGTCCTCCTAAAAATCAAAGTGATTTTTTAATTTTAGAACTCGCATAGGCCATGTCGAATACACGCGATATTTCCTTGTCATCTATCAAAGATTTCGAACAAGGGATAAGATCATTTTTTGGGCTTGAAATAGAGGATACCCTTTAAAATAAAGGACGTCCGGCTCCCCACCGCCACTGCACGGTTGACAATTACATACATTCGTACATACAACACAAAGAAACCAGTTCTCTTGTCAGAAACTAAATACTACTCTTGTGAGAACCTGAACCGTACACTAACTTAAATTAGTTCCTAAAAATTTGTCAAAACCTTTGCGGAAATTCTTTATAATAAGGATTAATATCTAATTCGCAACCATCCGCATTAATTAAATACAATGATGTGTCTTCAATCCAGGTAAGACACATTGTATTTGATTAATGTGGATGGTTGAGAATTAGATATTAATCTTTATTAAGATATGAGTATTTATAATCCTATTCTTTTAATCGACTTTATCAATGGCAACCTTAAAATGTCAGGTCTTATTAAATTTATTATATTGATCGCGTTAGAATTTTCAGTTCTAAAATATTATCATATTTTTTAACTAAAACTATAAGAGGCATATAGTGACTTCTTCTACTTCACCGAATCGGATATATTATAATTTATAACGCAAATAACTTGTTCCTGTTTTCTTGAATGGACCGTTTGCAACTAGATGAAGTCATAAATATAATCTTATTCATAATTCAAACGAGAGTAATTGCAGGAAGCGCTTCGTTAATTTAATGTTATTTTAATGCCAAGTAATATAATATCTACGTCTGTTTCAATGGCCTGAAGCTACAAGAGCTTATAACAGACGGTAGTTAAATCTTGAAGTTAACTACAAGAAAAGATAGTTATTATTCTCTGAATTATAGTTTTATGAGAAGTGTTAATGAATAGTGTTTTATTTTGATGATTGTAAATGGAATGCTTTTCCCAATATACTTCATCATCATCATTACAGTCCTTCACAAATACACTGTTGAACATAAAACCCTACACCAAGGAAAGCCACAAAGCACGGTCCTGAGCCACCTGCATATCGACTTCTGTGTCTTATCCAGGTCACTCCACCTAGTGAGGGGCCGCCTACCCGTACGAGGCTGCTATTTGAAAACCTTTCTTCGCCATCCATTGCAGGTTATTCGAGCTATATGGCCTACCCATTGCCATTTACGGGTTAGAGTGAATCCTGAGATTTGGCATATTCAGTTGATTCCCTTGGCGAAATTTATTTAAACAGAGTTTTTGTATGTAACAATGTAATATAAAATGTAACTTTATTATAAACACATTTATAATATAACACATTATAATAAAATAATAAAAATTCTAATTTTTCTAAAATTTCTAAAATACTAATATATTAATGAACTGGGGTTAACACCAAGTAAGGAGGACTGGCGCCTGAGCTAGGCTAAGAGTCTGTGTTTTAGAGCAACAGCACTCTCCTCACAGGATGTGGATCACGTTGATGCAGATAGTGGTTAAACAAGTAATCAAAAAAGAGAGAAAAGAGGAAGAAGTGTTGTGTGGGTGTGTGTGTGTGTGTAAGTAGGTAGGTGTGTGTGTCAGAGTAGGTGTGGGCGTTAGTATATTACCTACCTGATAGGATGGAGGAGAGATTCAGTCTCCTTATAGTTCATAGTCTGCAAATAATTAGAGACTAGATTTACAGGACAATTTTATAAGAGGAAAGATATTGAGCTTACGATGTAGTCTATTGTAGAGGAAGGGGCTCAAGAAACCGAAAAAGCGTGGTGAGGTTAAGGTTTTAAACGGAGTTGAACGTACTACAAGGTGATTTCGCTGGGAAGACAGTAAAGAGGGATCGTAGCTACAATTACCATATTGTTTGAGGACAATTAATAAAATAAAGAGCTGGTGAACTGAAAAAACCTCACAATACTAATAAAATCGAAGTTTGGTGATAGCAGGGGCTTGAACGTGCTGACTTTGAGAACCGCTCTTTGGACTCTTTCCAATTTTATTAGTATTGACTTACTCGCGCCACCCTAGGTTGTTAAACAGTAAGCTATAAGTGACTGACAAAGTGCTAAGTAGACTGATTTGACCAGACAAGTATCTGCGACTTAATGGATAAATTTTAAAATGAACATGATCTTACGGAGTCTACAATCGGTGAGGTTGATGTGGGGCTGGGAGGTCAGTTTGTTGTCTATAATAATACCTAAATATTTTTTGAAATCGGTAGAGGTAAGAGGTTCACAGTTACATGATGAGGAGAGGTCAGAATGGGAAAGAGCAATTAAGCGAAAATTGTCTAATGCATTGAGTGGAATACTGTGGAGGGAGAAGGCGATATACTGGGTTTTTTGGAATCGAGAGTTAGTAGATTTGTACGAAGCCAGAGGGAGACTAAGTCCAAACCAGATTGGACTAGTTGGTATCAACTGCAAAGGAGATCATCTTACAGCTAGGAAATTTGAGAGAGCAGAGGTCATTGATGTAGACTAAGAAGAGCGTTGGGCTAAGAATGCTTCCCTGGTGGGCACCGTAATTCATGGATGGTTCGGAACTCACTTTTCCATTGATAATGACAGCCTGATTACGATTTGAAAAATAGCTCCGGAAGAGGGGTATTTGGCTATCTCTAATGCGAATTGCCTCCAGCTTAGTCAAGAGGATACAAATCGAAATCATGTCGAATGCCTTGGCCAAGTCGAGAAAGACCGATAGGCATTTATTACCCTTGTCTATGTTTCTGATCACGTGATCTGTGAGAGAGTGAACCACATCTACTGTGAATCTGCCAGATCTAATACCAAATTGTTCAGGGGACAATAAGTTCATGTTCTCTAGAAAATTTACAAATTAACGAACATTTATTAATTAATCATTTAACGAACAGGCATCTTTTTTGGCCAGATGATTCCCAAAATATACCATTTTCATTTTTTTAGCCAAGGGAATCAATAACAGGTGACAAGAGAATCAAAATTTAAATAATTTTTCAAATTACGTGAACCGGAGACCCTTTTTACTGGAAAAGAGGCATTCGATCTTAGTCCTCAAGGCTGACAACGCATCTGCATTTTGATTTGCAAACGAGGATAGATGTAGATGTCTATGCGCCACAGCAACCACTTACCATCAGGTGGACTGTGTGCTCGCTTGTCAACCTTTTCCTATAAATAAAAACAAGATATATATATGAAAATCAAGTTTTATCATAATTTTACTTTAGGTATATATATATATATATATATATATATATATATATTATAGTACTAATCAGTCTTTTGGTTGCAGAAATTGGCACTTTTTGGGCTTTGTCTACGAGACGAACAAGGGTATTAAGATATTAGTAATCGAAGTGGCAAAATATTTGCAATTATAAAAATAAAACAAAAAAATATCTACAATTATCTCAGTATATGCGGTTGCCCTTCAGACGGAAATGTGTGTAGTGTGTATGTACAAAGCAGTGAAGCAGTGACTCAGTTGTCAACAGTACTCATTATGTAGTCAAGGATCGTAACGATTCATTAGTTGTGACTGATTTTATGTAAACAAAGTCACGATTACTCTTTACCGTCACACGCAAGTGTACATTTTATGGCTTTACATTTAAAAAGTAGTGATTTTAATGTACTCAATTAAAGTTTCTCCAGCGTTCCAGTTTATAGTGTGTCAAGTTTATAGTGTCCAAATTACAGTGTGTCAGTAAAAGACACTACATTTAATTTTTTTTCTTTTTGAAAGAGCGACGTTGCAGCCTGGCCAAGACCATCATTCGTGATTAATCCAAACAACGTGTATATTGCTTTTAAAGCAGATGTTTCAAAATTGGCCAGGTCTATGTACACTCAAAAATACCTCAAAAAAAAAAAAGGGAAAAATCTGTAGTATTCGGGAAAAATACCGATAATTATTACATTTAAATATATCCTGTCGTGGTAAACAAATGACGTTTATCAATTATTTTATCGACTTTCAACTTGGCGTCTTTATGATTTAGGTCCATATAAATTAATTGATCGCCCATTCATCATAGAAAGATCACAAGAAATATCAGTTGTCACAGCAGTGTCAAAATACGTAAAATAAACATGCCAAACGTCACTAATCAATAAAAAGGACAGCTTACCGCCATGACGGGTTTTTGTTATGTTGTAATATCAAGTGTAATATCCTGTGCTTTACTAGCAAACAAAGCCATTATAAAATAATTGGCCAGTAGAGAATCATTTGAAATGTGTTTCCCTATTTTTGAGTATAGTGTACAAGTATCTGGCCATACATCTCATTTATAGGCTTACGATTAGACATCGGATTATATGCACTAACAAAGTACCAATATATGCACGAAACAGGCCGAAATATGCACTGAAAACTGTTGATATGCCCAAAATATGCACAATACAAAATCAAAAAACCATTTTTATTTTTATATATTTTAATAAAAAACGGTACCAAAACAACGAAATATTCTTAAAAATAGGCGCCATTTCTGGAAATATCTGTTTAGGCAAGGTACGACCTGTGCCGTTGATGTAGGCATTAATGTTTTTAATGTCTTCAAGACTCGAGTTTTTACGCAAAATAACGTCCAACATTGTGCGAATCTTTTCAGATATTGAATTAGGAAGAGCTTTGGTAAGTTCGATCATTGTTTCCAGTATTTCTATTGATTTAAATAGAGGAAGGTTTTTTGTTTAAGATATATATCCTCCTATGCGGCAATCTATAATAGGGAGACCTATCTTGAGTAGTGGACTATTATTAAGCTGTAACGGTAATTTATTAATATTATTAACAATTTAATACGCAATTCAATCTTTATTGAATATTTAATCAATACAATGTTTAAATCCAACGCATTTCTTAAATATTAAGTAAAACTAAGTAGGAAAAATTGCTATTCTACTTCTACTATATTACACTATACGGTAGAGGTAAAATGAAGATTCCCAAAAGCTAGATCATTGCGATGTTTTTAAATATTTTTTAAAGAAGTAAGGACGTCAAAAAGTACACAGCTCACATAATGGTAAGTAGATACTCAGGCCCATAATAATAATAATAATGTCCTCTAGACCGAATTTCAGCTACGGCGGCCTGCCTCAACGTAGGCTAGCTATCGGCGCTGGACAGGATTATAGTGCCCAAGTGTATGCGCAAGCACAGGTGCACTCTCTATTCCCTCACTCTCGTAATCCGATGAGACGGTAAACCGACACGACCGGGAGAGAGATCAGGCGCAGGACCAACGGCTTTATGTGCTTTCCGAGGCACGGGGGTGAGACACCGCCAACTTCCTGACTCCGGGCAGCTACTGAGAATTTCTTAAAAGAAAAACTCAATAATTGATTTTTTGACCCGACCTGGGATTCGAACCCAGGACCTGATGATCAACAGTCGCACTACTACAACCACTAGACCTACGAGACAGTCAGGCCCATAGACCTTCATACTACATCTATCTTATATTAAGAACCAAAAAGCAGATGAATTGTCATCACTGAGAACTAAGAAGGTATAATTCATTACCAGCAAGTATACGTCTTCGGCCTAAAATTCGAAGCCATGGTCGAGAAGCCGAGTAGTCAGGTATCAATTGCAAAACAAATTATATACCCATTATTTGTTTTACAATTGAGTGTCACTTTTTGTTACTGAAAATAAAGTTGCAAATGTATTTCACAAAGGTTACAATTAATGTCAATTCGAGTAATGAAATAAATATTATAAATTAAACTGACAATGTCGTAATAATTTTGCAATATGAATGAGTTATTCTTTTAATTAAAACAACAATGTGGTTACGGTTGTTTGCTGCATAGAGCTACATAAAGTTATTCCTTTTATGCGGTTTGTGTCAGCTTGTCCTATATAATATATCTATAGTATAATTCAGCTTCGTGGCGCAGTAGTAGTAGTTTTACGTGGTAGAGCCATGCTGTAGCTATATTAGAAGTGTAGTTGTAGCACGAATGAGTCGGCTCGACCGGGGAAGGACCACGCTCTCACATAATAACGGCGTAAAATGGAGCCGCTCAACGTTGTTGTATATCGTTTGGCGAGTGTAGAGAACCGAAGACCCATTTTACTGGTAACGAGGCATTTTGTCTTAGTCCTCACGTGTGACATCTGCATTTTCATTTGTAGTCGAGGATAGATGTATTCATCTATGGACCACAGCATCCACTTACCATCAGATGGGCTGTGTACTCGTTTGTCACCTTTACCCTATAAAAATCCAAGCAATGGCTTGCAGCATCTTAGTGGTGATAAAGACTTTTAAAATAAGGAGAAGAAAAGTTTTCATCTACTGCCATCATCATTTATCATTGCGCACAGCCCTTCGCATGTCTGCCACAAAGCACGGTCCTGAGCACCTGCATCCATTGACTTCCTGGATATCTTACCAGATCGTTACGCCATCAAGTGGGGGGCCGCCCTATACTACGCTTACCCGTACGAGGCTTCCACCCGAGAACCTTAGTCTCAGTCGGTTGTTAGATTAGTCGGGCTATGTCGATTAATCTGGTTCCACATTCAGTGCCATACAACCGAATATTTTTTAAATTTGCAGATATTAAAAAACGATGAAAATGCATGATTATTGCCTAAAATTCTTACTAGAATCATTACAACTCGTGAGCGCAGGACCAATGCGTGTTGTTTAAGTTTTTTCAAATCTAATATTATATTATCCAAAAAAAAAAACCGTTAGCTTTAACAATTATTATTCTACTCGTATTATCGATTGCTAAGCAAAGACTTAAAATCTTTGAGAAAAGATGTTTGCAGCCATTGAGTTATACTTGTACAAAACCTAGAGGAGCTAATTACCCCGCATCGAGAAAAGTATAACCACTATCCAACCGCGACGACGTAGCTTTGAAATTACTAAACATTTTAAATAAACATATATCTGTCTCACTTACACGAGTTGCGAAAACAATACCGTCGCTAAGATTAGATAAAGAACACAAACATGCAATGGCGGGTTGGTGTGGCTTACTATATGAAATTTCACCCAAAATGCGCAATTAAAAGGAGTTTCTTTTTAAGCTGTAGTTAATTGTTTTTATTTAAAAAAAAAATGTATTTTCTTATCAGCTGAATAGAAATAAGCATAACTGATGAAATAAAACATATTTTTATCAGTATTTTATTGTATTAATAAATCAGAATATAAAATAGGTAATAAAATATAATTTATATAAAATTATAATTAATATAAAATTATTAATATAAAATGGGTAATAAAATATATTTAATAGATCATTCATGAATTAACTAAAATAAGAATAATTAGTTATTTTGTATGGAAGTTAAAACGTAGTTTTTATTATAATTAATAATAAAGACATTAATTAATTTGCAACTATCCGCATAAAAATACAATGATGTGTCTTACCTGGATGGTAGAGCACCTTCCGACACGTAAGACACATCATTGTATTTTTATGCGGATAGTTGCGAATTAATTAATGTCTTTATTGTAATGGATTTCGCAAAGTAACGCCTTATTCTATCAATTATTTTATTATATTTTCCAAAATATTTAAAATCAGAGGTAACAAATTAACTCATTCCATTAATTATATAGTCTCCCATTAATGTGAGATAATCGCAAAGGCGGATAAGTGGCAACATGGAACCTAAATCGAAATATTCGATAATTTTATTTAATTATTTGAGGTTTTTACGTTTATATGAAAACATAAACAAATACTTATGTGTGAAAAGTGATTTATAACGTTGTTGTGACCTTGAATCGCATTCTTTCAATACGCATTTACCCATTTTTTATCGCGGATCGTCCGGCTCAACTATATCGGCGTCACATTTAACACTGAACCGACGTTAGCCAGGCATATGGTTGTGGCCATATTTGCAGTGGCAACGCTTTGGCGCGGTAATTACCCATCTAGTGTAACATATAAATCAATGCTGCAGCATTATGCTAGCTATTTTATTAAAATATGAAGTATTTTAAACGTAATAAAATAAATTGCAATTTATTTTCGTTTATGCTTTATTTTGTGGTTTACCCCTCGACTCGAAACTTCGGGAATATAAATAAAGTTAAAATTAAGCACAAGAAAATCTGTAGAAACTGATTTATTACTATGTGAAGTAGTCGCGTAAACAATTAAAAATCATTAAAAATAGTAGTAAATCTTGAAGATTAGTAAAAAAGGCTTCCCACATTCTGAATATTAAAGTTCAAAAGAACACAAACACGCTTTGCTTACACATATTTTGAAAAGGGCACCTTAATTCGGACAATGATCCGCAGTAAAATGTTATTTTAGTTTGGAATCACTATTCAGAACTTATGTCAACATTATTTTACTGCCTCGTGTGTCTAGTGGTTGGAAGCACGACTGCTGGTCGTGTGATCACGGGCTTGAATCCTAGGTCGGGAAAAATCAATTATTGGCTTATTAGGTTTACAAGGAATTTCTGGTAGCAGCCCGGAGTTAAGTCAGCGGTGTTTCATTCCAGTCGTTGGTCTATGGCTTCATTAATGTGAAATTAGTTTGAGTTTTAAAAATAAGTTTTAAAAGGCCTCACTTTAACCCACTTTCACGTTCTTTTACCCGGCGGCCGGGTTTTTGATGCTAACAGGGGAAAGAAGAAGGTGGATTGTGTGGTGGACAACTAAAATTTAATTCAATGTAAGCTACCCCAGCTAACCAATGAAATCATAATTGCTAAAAACGTGAACGGCAGTGAAAGAAAATATCGTGAGGAAACGTGCATATCTAAAATACAAAATATTTCAAAGATGTCTGTAGACCGCCGACTCTTACTGGAGCAGCGCGGTAGACTAACTGCTTCACAGGATTCTCAGAAGGACAGTGCCATAGAACGTACGTACACATGTTGCAACTTTTACTTTAAGAGGATATTCTCATGTGGAAATAAACCATTAAAAGATACAACGTTAAAAAAATTCAGCCGTGTTTTTCTAATAATTCAATGCTCGTAAAAAACGTGCCAAGTATTCTATTAGATAATGGAACTTAGCAACGAATTAAATTGTTTACATAATTTTTTATAAAGCATAAGAGTGACAAATCGAGCACATAGCCCACCTGGTGGTAAGTGGATGCTGTAACCCATAGAAATTTAGATTTATCTTCGGTTAAGAATCAAAATATGTATGCGTTGTCACCCCTGAGGACTAAGATGGAATGCCTCCTTTCCATTAAAAAAGGTCTCCGGTTCTCTACACTCACCATACGAAACACAGCAGCAATGAGCTGCTGTTATACGCAGGCATTCCGTGAGGGTGTGGTCTTTACAACGACCCATTAGGGTCGGCTTACATTTTGAGAAGTGACAAGTGCGAGTGGCAAGTGAAAAGTGGCAAGTGAGAAGTAACAAGTGCGTATTTTATTCCCACTTATTACTTGTCACTGCCTGTTCACACGCATTACGCACTTGTCATTTGTCACGATATTACATCCTATATTTGGCCTATGTTACACCCATAATATAGCTGCCGCATGGCTCTACCACGTAAAATTTCTATCATGTCTATAGCTACCCCAATAACGAATTTCGATATCTCATATTTGGTAAATGATACATACGTAGGAGAATTTGCATACGAAACCAAGGATTACACTTGAGACTTATTCATTATCATTTATTATGTATTATATATATTAAATTATATATTGGGACAATCACAAATACACACTTTTTTTTAAACTGCTGTGCATACACATAAATGAAAATCCTGATCAGTTACAGTTATTACTACTAGTTTAGAAGCAATTTAATTGTTAAAAAATTTGTGGCAAATAAATAATTTATTTATTTAATCCGTATTGTTGCGCGCCTAAGTTGACGTCAGGTACCTGGCACTAGCGCCATCTAGTGTCGGGGACCAGAGCGAGGAGGGCTTCCTAAAAAAGATCTTGAACTGTCGACCAACAGCGCCATCTAGTATCGAACAGAAGAATTAAGCTTTCTAGAAGCTCCACACTCGAACTTTCTGCGTCTGGTCGGTCGCCGCCCGTATCTACTGGAATATTCTGGATGTTTCGGTGTAAAAGGTGTATTTGAAGCCGCTGCATGCCGCGATCGGGGCAGTATTGAATTTGGCGAGACAAGCGAAGCTTCGGAGCGAAATAAAGTAAATCAGTGTGATTACTTATTAGTGTGATTTAAGTTTTAATTGATGTTCGGTAATAAAAGTGTAAATTTTGGTAATTCAATCGGCAGTTTTTATTGTCACGAACCCTAAGCTCGTAACAATTGGTGTCAGAAGTGGGCTAAAATCATGCCGATTTTACCTAAGGAGGAAACGGAGGGTGTCCGTACCCGAAGTCAACGCCAGCAGGAGATGGACCAGAGACCATTTGTTGGTGCAACGCCGCAGACGTCGGAGGGCCTGCCACCGGCTGCAGGCCCGTCAGTAGCTCCTACATCTGGAGCACCTTACTCTGAGGTGCTTGGTGCTGGTTGGTTGAAAGAGCAGCAGGAGGAACCGGCTCGCCGGCAGGAGGAACAGGCTCGCCGACAGGAGGAACAGGCCCGTTCGTTGAAAGAGCAGCAGGAGGAACAGGCTCGCCGGTAGGAGGAACAGGCTCGCCGGCAGGAGGAACAGGCACGCCGATTGGAAGAGCAGCTGCGGGGTGGACAAGAGAAACAGGTCCGTCGGTCGGAAGAGCAGATACTCTTTATGAAGGACCTTCACGCTACCTTCGGGAAGGAGATAAAGGAGGTGAAGGATATGGTTGCTCAACATGACAACCGCCTGTCGGAAGCTGAAATCCGAATCGACCAAGTGAACAATCTGGTTGACAACGTGGAGGCTGACATGAAGAAATCACTGGATGAACTCAAACTTGGGGATGGAACTACAGCTCCCGTAGTAGCTACTACACCATCTCTACGTGTGTTCAAAGTGCCACCGTTCGACGGGACCTCTCCTGGTCGGCCTACAAAATCCAGTTCGAAGCTGTTATGAAGGCGAACGGCTGGAATAAAAGTCAGGCCATGACTGCTCTCACACTAGGCCTGCGCGACCGGGCCTTAACAATTCTGGAAGCTCTCGGTGAGAAAGTGACTTATGAGTAGCTCCTTGAGGCATTGGAGGTGAGATATGGCGACCTCACCTGGAACACGTCTTTCGTGCGCAGCTTAAAGATCGCGTGCAGCGCATCAACGAAAATCTGCAGCAGTGGGCTCTGGAGGTGGAGAAGCTGGTGCGAAAAGCATACCGGTCTGTACCTGCGCTCATTGAAGGGAACCTGGTGCAGACATTCATCGACGGCATCCGCGACCTTGAAGTCAGAGCTGCTGTGAGGCTCGGGCACCACGTGACGCTTAAGGAAGCCTTGGCCCATGCACTTGAGGTTGAAGCCGTGCGGCAGGATCTTCATTCCCATCGCGTCCGGGAGGTTGCAGCAGCTACAGTTCGCGACCGCAATAACGGATATAGCCTTAGGTGCTATGGCAGTGGGGAAAGGGGCCATCTTCGATGGTTTGGTCGGGAGGGGGGGGGGGGGGGGGTGGCCCCCAGCTGCCCTAAGCGATCTGTAAAAAGGGAAGGTGATCGATCTTGAGTGGGCTGTGCGGCTAAAAGCATCACCCAGCAGCAGGAATACGACTTTGTGATTGAACACCGCAGAGGGAAATCGCATGGCAACGTAGATGCATTGTCAAGGAGACCTTGTCCTGAAGATTGCAAGCACTGTACTAGGCAAGAGAGTAAGGAAGTGGTATCCGTGAGGATGCTCAGGACAGACCACCTCAGCAACGAGTGGAAGGACAGCTTACAACATGCACAGCGAGAAGATCCGGACATCAAGCCGATTCTGAAATGGATGAAGGCCCGTGCTACCAAGCCTAAGTGGAGCGACGTCTCAGCGATGAGTTCGACCACTAAAAGCTATTGGGCCCAATGGGACAGCTTGCTGATTCAGGACGGAGTACTGTGCCGTAAATGGGACAGTGGTCGAGGAGACAGCTGTCGTTTGCAAATGGTTGTCCCTAAAGATAAAGTGCCGAATGTCCTACAGCTGTACCATAATGGTTGTTCTGGAGTCCATCTGGGAGTTAAACGAACTCTACTGAAGATCCGAGAACAGTTTTACTAGCTCCATTATCGTGACGATGTCGAGGATTGGTGTCAAGTTGTGCGGCTGTGAAGGGACCTCAGACACGTAGTAGAGGAGCATCGAAATTGTACAATGTTGGTGCACCATGGGATAGGACAGCCCTTGATATTGCGGAGCCGTTTCAGAAAGGCGCAAGAGGGACTCCTAAGATCGTCCATGTGGATCGCCTGGTGCGTTATTATGGGGCCGATAATGCCCGGGACGAGCATGTTTTAGGAGGGGCAGTGTTGCGCGCCTAAGTTGACGTCAGGTACCTGACACTAGCGCCATCTAGTGTCGGGGACCAGAGCGAGGAAGGCTTCTTAAAAAATGTCAATCTTAAACTTTCGACAAGCAACGCCATCTAGTATCGAACAGAAGAATTAAGCTTTCTAGAAGCCCCACACTCGAACTTTCTGCGTCTGGTCGGTCGGCGCCCGTATCTACTGGAATATTCTGGATGTTTCGGTGTAAAAGGTGTATTTAAAGCCGCTGCATGCCGCGATCGGGGCAGTATTGAATTTGGCGAGACAAGAGAAGCTTCAGAGTGAAATAAAGTGAATCAGTGTGATTAATTATTAGTGTTTTAAGTTTTAATTGGTGTTCGGTAATAAAAGTGTAAATTTTGGTAATTCAATCGGCAGTTTTTATTTACTTATGGATACGACCTAACGTAGAATTTAAAAAATGTGTAAACAAAGATAATATATCTAAGGGGACATCATTTATATTTTCACAGAGAGCCAAAGACATTACACATTTTTATTAATATCTATTGTATCCAAAGATTTTATCAACGTGTTATAACATGTCTATATTTTATAATAATTATGTATATTATTGTAAACTCTGTACTTTTGTAATTTACTTAGCTTCGAAAACAATTATATGGTATTAATAAGTATATGGTATTACATAATATAAGGAAAAAAGGCAAGTATACTAATATTTCTAAACATTCATCACAAAACATAAGCATAATTAATTTTGTCTGAATTGATGTCAACCTTGAAATGTAATTAACAACTTCGTGACTGCGTCATTAATCAACCTTAAACCCAAATATTGCACATATTGCTAAAACAACAATAAGAGCTAATTATGTGCGCTGTACAGAAATATTAACTGCTTATTACCCACCGTTGTGGCGGTGTACGAGAATCAACAAGTTACCCAGTATTGAATGTGTCGTATGATGCCACAGAGGGAAAAAAATCAAAAACCCGACTGAAAAAACGATTATTTAAAAACAATGCTCTAAAAAGACCATAACAAGCTTAAGAATAGTAAACAAAATCAAAATAAACTATGTAAAAACGAAGTGAACTCGACTTCGGTTAAACAGACTATTTTGTGAGCTGCAAGCCTTCCCGGTTTACATTTTGAGTTTTTGAGAAATGACAAGTGCGAATAGTAAGTGAGAAGCGACAAGTGCGTATTTTATTCCCACTTATCACTTGTCACTGCCTGTTCACAAGCACTAAGCAACATATCATGTCATGTCAGTTGAACTTGCCACTCGCACTTGTCACTACTCAAAATGTAAACCGGGCCTTAGGGCCCGTACTTTGTTTATAGTTTATTTTAATTTTGTTTTCTATTCTCAATCTTGTTACGATCTTTTTAGAGTATTATTATTATATTATCTTTTCTACAGTCGGGTTTTTGATTTTTTAATTATTTATTTTATTTTAGACTTTTTAGTATCTTGACACACTCTTATGAACTACCTAAATTTCATATGATAATAATAATAATAATAATAATAAATTAATTGACATATAGATTTAATAAATGTAAGCAAGAACAGTAAGCTAAACATCTAAGCAATGTTCAAGGTAAGATATACAAATATTTTCCGTTGGACCCCAAACTAGGATAATCCTGTATCTTGGGGTCCGAGAACGCAAGTTAACTAGAGAATCGTACACAGTCTAACAAAATAAAAGACATATTTTTTTTATACTGAAATTATCATAGTGCAGTGTAATTTCACTTGAAAGTGTGTGTGTGTGTGTGTGTGTGTGTGTGTGCGTGTGTGTGTGTGTGTGTGTGTGTGTGCGCGCGTGTGTGTGCGTGTATGTGTGTGTGCATGCGCGCGTGTGTGTGTGTGTGTGTGTGCGTGTGTGTGTGCGCGTGTGTGTGTGTATTCTGCTAGTGACGTTTGACTATATCCTCAGTTTCCTCATATGTTAACGTCATTAGCCATTTTCTAACAAGTTGACAGACCTGTGAGGTCTTGAGGTTTCTGATGTTATGATATCGTGATATTTTATTATAAATGCGTGGATGAAGAAAACGTGGTAGGTGACAAGCAAACAACGTTATAATGTTAGGGACGGGAATTTTGTATACCCTTTTATTTAAAAGCTTTTAAAAACGTTTTTATGACATCTCTTTACTACCGTTAATATATACAACTGGCGAACAGATCCCACACGAGATAAGTTGAATACCTCTCTGGTGGGAAATCGCACTGGTTTTTTAAGCATGGTTTTAAGCAAAGCTCGTTGAGATCTCTCTATTCCTTTCATGTGAGTTTTTGCAGCACCTCCCCATGCCGTAATACAGTATTGTACAATGGGCTAGCACAGTAGTATAACATTTTGAGAATATTTATGTTAGCACTGTTGCGTATTAGTTTGAATACATAGATAAGTTTTCGAACTCGAGCAGCCAGATTTGTGATATGTGGACTGAACGATAGATTGTGGTCGACAACTACCCCTAAATATTTTATTGTTTCCACTGCATCTATCGATTGGCAATCGCACGTACGAGATAGGGTGCCCTATCAAGGGGAACTTGGTGTTCTGCATCTATGAACTTTTAAATTAACCAATGAAGGAGGTCTAGAAGCCCGAGTCCTGTGAAACGCTATGTATTTTGACTTAGCGGTATTCAAAGTGAGGAGGTTCATGTCCAGCCATCATGAGAACTTTACGCGCAATACCATGTTCAGCCCATTTGTGCACGTCTATACACCTGCGATCATGAAAGATCACTACCATGTCGACTGCGAAACAGATTAGTTCCGCATTATTAATATTTAAATTAAGTATGTCATTCATGTAGATGGCAAACAGGCTCGGTCCTGCAATTTAGTACTTGAACACATTGTTTCCTGTTCGCTAAGTAGCTATGGAACCAGTTCCAGACCGTATCCCTGATTCCCATGGCCTCCAAGTTCTTCAATAGGATAGGCACAGAGACGTTATCAAAAGCTTTGGCGAGATCCAAGAAGACGCCGATACATCCTTCACCTTTATCTAAATAATCCGTGATCAGCTCTGTTAACAAAACTACAACATCTTCCGTAGATTTACCTCGCCTAAATCCGAACTGTCTTTGAGAAAGAATATTGTGTTTTTCAATGTAGTTAACAAGACGTTTGTTAACCACTTTTTCTAATATTTTTGAGAAAATACACAACAGAGATATTGGTCTAAAGCTATCCAGATTGTCTTTGGGACCAGTTTTGTAATTGGACTGACAATAGCTAATTTCCATTTTTCAGGAAAAGTTCCACTTGCTAAACTTAAATTAATTATGTGCGTCAACAGCTTAGCTTATTGTTAATATGTATGTATATTTATGTTAATATAAAAAAAAAGTATAATATAATACAGTATAACGTTTTTAATAGTTTTTATTAATAAAGGGGTACAACTATCAAAAAGAATCACTTAAGAACGATAGTGCCCCTGGCACTATCGTTCTTAAGTGATTCGATCACTGTAGAGACTTCGGTTGGGAAGATATAGATTGAACCCTGATGACAACTTTGAATATTAAATTCAGAGGCTAAAGTTTCCTCTGTAATTTGTAAACTATTGAGGATTTTATCAGCTAATTTTTTACCTATTGTGGAGAAGTATTGATTAGATAGGTTCAATGAGTCTCACGGGTCACCTTTAATCTTTGTGAGTTCGCTGGCAACAGTATTAATTTTGCGTATCTCACAAATGTTTTTTATACATTGCCAGAGTTTTTTAGGGTTCTTATGATGTTTTTGAAATTCTGCATTTTCATAGTTCGCTTTGACTCTATGTAATAGATCATTGCAGAAATTATGGTACCGTTTGTACGTTAATTCTAGAACGAGATCATTTGGGTTCTTTTTTTACTCGACTATGTAACTTGTCACGATGACGCATGCATCTCATTAGGCCAGGAGTTATCCAAGGCCTGAGATTGAACTTTGAGCGACTAATCCTAACCTGACGAGTGTGTAAGCGTATCGCCGTTTCAATCAGGTTCTTCATGTTATTCACCGCATCATTAACGTCACTTGCACCGGTAATTAACGACACCGATCTTTGTTTTTCAAATACGCAAGAACCCCATCAAAATCAGTGATAGATCTTATCCTGCTAATCTTAGTCGCTTTTCTATTAGACAACCCTAAGCCTATCATTGTTAATTTGTGATCAGTTAATGCAGAATCACAGACTATACCGATTGCTGGTTTTGTAGAATTAGTGAAAATGTGATCCAGACAAGAGTTGTTTCTCGTTGGTTTGGTTATAGCTGGAATCAAACCATGGCTAGCCATTAAACACAGATAGTTCGGATCGGTGAGAGTCTAATTCGTCAGATAACAGGTTTATATTAATGTCACTAGCTACAATAATAGGAATAGGAACTTTAGTGTTAGAATGAATTGTAGAATCAAGTGATTGTATAAAACGGTCCGGATTATTGAACGAAGGAGATCGATAAATCCCAAGAAGTGTAAGTGTATTTTCTATTGTTATTTGCAGACAATTTGCGTCATCCAATGTAGGTTCCGATACAGAAACATTCCATACATCTTTTATGTACGAGGTCTGACGCAAATATAGCCCATTTCTACGCTATCAAAAACGTTTTAAACCAATTTATTATTACTAATTAAAATTAAACATATACCTTATACATATTTTTGCAATCCCCTTTTAATTTCCTTTATTTTGATACCCTACTAGATAGGCATGGTTAATGTTTTTTTTTTATTATCGTATTACTATTTCTCGCCAAAAACCCGCATTTTTGTTTTTTTAAACAGCTATCTAGGAATACTGGGGTTTTTAAGACGAATATAATGATACCTTAACTATCGAAACCTCGAAATCCATTCAGCCGTTTGGAAGATATGAGTTAATATAGAAATTTACAAACAAATATATATACATACGAGATACGCGCGAAAAACATTACCCTTCCGTGGCAGCCGGGTAACAAAGCAAAATACTTGAAGTGGATATTCTAATGTGGAAATAAACCATTAAAAAAGACAACAAACTATTCAACTGAGTTCAAGAACTCAAACTCAACGCTCGTAAAAAACGCACCTAGTATTTATTATTTTTGATAATGGAACTTGGCAACGAATACATTATTAACACTATTTTTTATACAGCTAAGGGTGACATATGAGCACACAGCCCAACTGGTGGTAAGTGAATGATGCAGCTTATATACAAACACATCTATGTCACCCCTGAAGACTAAGATGGAATGTCTCGTTTCAAGTAAAAAGAGTCGCCGGTTCTTTACACCATACGAAACACAGCAGTATTGAGCTGTTTTTTATACAGCTAAGGGTGACATATGAGCACACAGCCCAACTGGTGGTAAGTGAATGATGCAGCTTATATACAAACACATCTATGTCACCCCTGAAGACTAAGATGGAATGTCTCGTTTCAAGTAAAAAGAGTCGCCGGTTCTTTACACCATACGAAACACAGCAGTATTGAGCTGTTTTTTACGCTGATAATCTGTGAGAGCGTGGTCCTTCCCCGGTCGAGTCGATGCATTCGTGCTACAACCATAATATAGCTTCCAAATGGCTCCAAAATATATAAACCTGATGTTAACTAGATGCTGAGGCCCATAGACATCTACATTTATTCTTAATTAAGCATCAAAATCGAAATGAAGATGCATCGTCCTTGAAGACGTAACGCCTCGTTTTTGGTAAATCTCACGTTCTCTATACTTCACCATAAGAAATACAGCCACAAAAATATAAAATATCGTGCCTATGAAGTTATCTATGGGGAAAGCTTATTTTCAACAGTTGACTTTTGATATAATAATATGAAATAAAGAAAAATTAAATTGTATATTAAATTTCATTTAGGAGCACCTGTTCACTAGATAACAGTATGAACACCAGGTAACACATGAATGAAACTGGAAATAATTAATGATTTTTCTTGGTTACGTAAACACTACACATTAAATAAACCTGATTTATTCACTGTAAGTTTTTTCATGATCTGTGTAACCACGATGGTCGCGCAAAAATTGTTAAAATTTAATTTAATAAAATTAAATCAAAATTATGCTCAATAAAATCCGTAAATTAGTGTTATTAAAATATGTTATAGCAAAAACAACAAATATTCTTTAAAATTACTAATTCTGTACAATACCACAAATAGAACAAATTCGTGTTAACGTTGCTAGTTTTGTTATATTTGCGGCACTGCAAACATTGACGTAGGTTTTGCATAGTAACAGAAACAGAAACTTTTTTATTCAATGTAGATTATAAACAATACTTATTGAAAGTCAATTTTTTCATTTAACAAATAAAGGAATAATCTTCTATGCAAATATGTATTTCACACACATATCACAGGCTATCGTATTTACCAACAAAAAGAAAACTAGGCATAGAGAAAAATTCTCTGTTATATAGTTTTACAGTTTTAATAAATAAATGAAAAAAAACCTAAACTTAACATCGTAGATTTGTGTATTCTCGAGGTACTGGGGTGAAATACTGCCAAATTCCTGATTCCGGGTTGCTATTGGGAATTTCTAGATAGAAAAACCCAATGACTGTTTTGGCCTATTCCAGGATATGAAACAGAGACCACATGATCAGCAGTCACGTTTATGACCACAAGACCAGTTTGGCGGTCATGCATATCGCAAATATCTTCTTTATGAGGCTATTTAATAGACTGGACTTTAATAGGCTGTAATGGATGGATATCGGATGAAAGTAGTATGGCCACTAATTAGGAACACTTCCAAAAATCAACTCAATAAAAATAACTACATTATACATAATATCAACTGTTAAAATGGCGTCGATAAACATTTTGTTGCTACCTAGCCTGTGACTCTGAGAAGTGACAAGGTCAAAGATGTCTAATATATTTATTGTTTTATTGCCGTTAGTAAAGTATATGATTTTAATTTCGATAGATTTTAATAAATTTTTATTTTTTATAAAATACCAGTACCGTAGGCTTTTACTTCGTTCATATGTTACACCCAATTTTTTTTCCAGGCGGTAAAAAAGGTCATCCAGTATATATCTTTAGCGAAATTATGACGCAAAGCTAAGCAGCAGGGTACGGGTATAAGTATACTGCATAGGAATATATCCATGGAGCGTTATTTCGAGTTCCAATTAAACTGAACAGTTTAATTTTGTGTATCTGGATTTATTGCTTCCCTTTTTTGTCATTGTTAGATTTGAGCCCGGGGCTCCACAACGTTGCAGTCAAACGCAACTACGACGCAAAGCTAAGCAGTCAGGGTATATGGTATAGGTATAGGTATCTTATTCGCGGGACATTATTTCGAGTCCTAATCAAACCGAACAGTTTAATTTTGTATATCTCGATTTATTGCTTTCCTTTTTTTATCATTGTTTCACGCGAGATTTGAGCCCGGGGCCCCAAAACGTCGCAGTCAAACGCTTAGCCACTCCACTACTGAACCATCAAAACAGTAATTCGTACTGTGGTGGTAATATTTCTTTAAAAAAACGTATTATTGAAAAACATGTGAAAAAGTTCTATGAATATAAGCGCAAATGTTTTATTCTTTAATGTTGTCAAGATGTCGCAGTATTCAACCATTGCTTAGTTGTTGCAAAATATACTGGCCTTAGGACAGAGTACACAAACATTAGCCCACAAGTTTTGTTTCGTCAGCGCTATTCGCTCGAAGGACAAGATACTCGATTATCTAGCAACCACCAGCAACTAATTAAGTTATTAAAAATTAAACTGTTCTTGAATGCTTGCATTTAATTTCGTTTTTAAAAAGTTGAATTTGTTGCGTTTATTTCCAATGTTATTTTTGCTGAACACCATTTTATTACCCTTTTGACCTCCTTTTACTACCTTTGTATATAATAGAATCGCTGATTTCAAATTAATAAATTACTTAATAAAGTTATTAAAATAATCTCCTTTACATGTTATTTACAGCTTTTATGTAAAACAATAAAGAAAAACAAAAGCAGACGTAAATTATTTTATATTATATGTATATATATACAACATGTAACAAAAACCCTGTGGTTCCCTGGTTAAGTGCGTTATCAGAATCATTATCCAAGCTTATAGAAATATTAATATTAATATAGAATTATTAAAAAAATACAATTAAAAAATTTTTATGAAAAAAAATTATTTGTAAATTGTATGTCGTTTTATTTCCTCTAACTTACACAATTATCGGTAACGCGGGGTCTTTGACAATCCAAAACCACATACAATTTTTTTTCAATAAAATAATTTTTTAAATGTGTTTTTTAAAAAAAAAAAAAAAGTATTTGTATACATTTGGATACTGATTCTGATAACGCACTTAACGGGAACCACAGGGTTTTTGTTACACGTTGTATATAAAAAAGTAATCATCCGATGTTCTTTGGCTGTAATTTTTTTTAAATGAAAAACTGGTTCTGTTTGTGGATTGTTTATGTTTAATTCATTAGAAAAATTTCCATTAAGTCGAGAAAATGATATTACAAGCACAAGTGGTGGCGGCCAGCATTGATGACCATACGGTCCCTTTTTATGGCATTTTCCATAACTTTTGCCAGAACTTCAGGTGAAAGTCGCGTTCGTGTCGGATGTTGTCCTTGAGGGCTTAAAATTTTAAAGTAATCACCCTATTGGAAAACGTTACAATTTTCGCAAATGGCGTCAAATGTGTAATCAGTTTTAACATATTATATAATATATTTACACATACATTATACACATATTACACATAGTAAACAGATGTAAAATACGTGTCGACAAGCCATAAATTGCTATACTGCTCAAGACCGCGGAATAATTGGTTCCATTTTTTTGCGCAATAATTCGTCTGGTGTTGGCACGGCGTGAATTTAATCGCAGATTTTCTGGCCATCTGACACCAGCTGGACAAACGCTGCTGCGTTTGGCCGCCCGCATTCAAGAGACTGGGACAACACAAGATGCTCCTTGGCGTGGCCTGCCTCAGAGTAGCCGTTCTACTGAGAATGTCGAAATGGACCCCGGAACATCGACCAGACGACGTGCCACACAACTAGGCCTTAGCACGCAGTCCCCACGACGAATTTTGGTGAAAGACTTGTAGCGGTTCCCTTACAAAGTGCAGACAGTGTATCAGCTGTTGACCGCCAAACTCGCGTTACCTACGTTCAAGCCATCCTGAATCTCAACCAAGAAAATGACGATTTTTCATCGAAATTCATCATGATCGATGAGGCTCATTTTCAACTCACCGGCTATGTAAATTGCCGAAATTATTGCATCTGGGGCACCGGAAATCCGCGTGTGATCCACGAATAGCCATTACACCCGCTCAAGGTTACGGTATGTTGCGCTGTTTACGCTGGAGGAATGATCAGGACATTTTTTCGAGGAAGCCGCGGGCCATACGGTTACTGTGAACGGCGGCCGTTACAGAGCCACTTTCAACGAGTTTCTTCTTCTTCAATTGGATGAGCTGGGACTGGAAAACACGTGGTTCCATAAGGACGGTGCAACAGCGCACACTGCCCGAGATAAAACCGACATTTTGAAGTAGGCATTTCCAGGTCGCCTAATCTCTAGTTTTGGCTATTTCCACTGGCTGCCATAAGACTTCTTTTTGGTAGCTCTTGGAACTCTGGAAGCCCTCAAGGACAACATCTGATACGAACGCGACTTTCACCTGAAGTTCTGGCAAAAGTTATGGAAAATGCCATAAAAAGGGACCGTATGGTCATCAATGCTGGCCGCCACCACTTGTGCTTGTAATATCATTTTCTCGACTTAATGGAAATTTTTCTAATGAATTAAACATAAACAATCCACAAACAGAACCAGTTTTTCATTAAAAAAAATTACAGCCAAAGAACATCAGATGATTACTTTTTTATATACAACATGTAACAAAAACCCTGTGGTTCCCGTTAAGTGCGTTATCGGAATCAGTATCCAAATGTATACAAATATTTTTTTTTTCAAAAAACACATTTAAAAAATTATTATACATTTATTTAACAGCAACATTCTGTAAGAGGCTTCGGAATTCTATTATTTGAAACCGTGAACCGATTTTGATAATTCTTTTTTATTTGAGAGCTAGTGCTTTTTGTGTCGTCTCATGTAATAAAAAATCAAGTTCTGTACGATGCATCATGCATATTTAAAGTCACCAGTTGTAATAAATCTCTGCTGGTTTCGTAGTACCATGATATATATATATATATATATATATATATAGTAGTTTTTGAGTTATCTTTAATAATACATATTTAATTGACTCCGAATACATTGATGATGTTCTCATTTTATTTATATTGAAGTCGGTTGCATATTTTTTTTAATTTTACCACCTGTTTAGTTTTGAAGTCACTGTGTACTTTTTATTAAAAGCGTGATCATTGGAATTTTATCAATATTTTGGGTCAAAGTGTAAATTTATACAGGAACGCTGAATAAATATCTAAGTCCCCAATAAATAAGCATGAAAATTTCTTCTGATAAAATATGTAATGTACACCAACTTCGGATATACAAAACATTTCTAATTTGAAAAACGTACCAAGCCTTTCAACACAAACAAGTTGCGTATTGGTAGTATTTCTACTTACGAGACAGATCTTGTCCGAGCTCGTGATTAGGAAGTAATTTCCACTATGTTCCTACTTGTGTCTTCATTCACCGCAGGTTAATATGAGAGAGGAGTCTTAGAACGGTGACGTAAATATTTCCTAAGTGAACCTACACATCGGCGTATTAATCAAGATATCTTGTCCCGTGCTTCACGGTGCACGTGTAAATTGTTTTTAAAGATGGTTTTATGATAATGCTCATGATGTAAAGTATATGCTATTATTATATTCATTATTAGTAATTACAATCATAATATAAAATTATATGAAATACAATAAAATTATATAAAAATCAATTCCTGTCCGTTAATCTCGCTAAAACTCAAAAACGGCTCGACCGATTTTGATGAAATCTTTGTGTGGGTGTAAATGGGGCCCTAGACGGTTTAGATTCACATTTGGACCCGGTAGGTGGAGCTGTTGTCGAGATCCGGAAATCACACAAGTCCGGAGCGGATCGCTAGTGCGCAATTAAATTTAATTTAAATATATTTGTTGCACCCATATGCTGTTTAATATGTGTACAGGTAACAAAAGTTACAAGATTAAAATAAAAAAAGATTATGTCTACGATTAAGAACCATACTAGTAATGTTTGTACCTTGTTTTAAATGTTTACGAGTTTTGAATGTTCCATAAAATAAAAATATAGTACAAATAGAGATAAGAATATATTATATAAGTAGTAGATATAATTTTAAGTGAACGACATATATATTCGTCTTCTTTCGTTCGGACGTGAAGTTAGAAGCGACAGACAAGGAGATTATTAATTAATTAACTAGCCGTAACTAAAAAACTTAAAACCGTAATATATATATATATATACATACTCACTCACCACGAAATCTCTAAAACTATATATTGATTGACTTGAAATTTTGTACAGTTACTCATTTCGCAAAGTAGACGCTCACTGAGAACGTACAGTATCCGCGACTGGTGATAAAAGGACTGCTTCTTAAATCGTCCTAAAGCTAAGTATGGACATTCAGAAACAAATACAGCCAGCATTCTAAGCACAATCCATTTTATTGGTCTTGGGATTGTATTCTCCAAAGCTATGGTCATCACTCATCACTGAAACAGCGTTGTGGTGTACCGAAACTTATGCTGAGTAATGACTTCCTACAACATACAGAGATATTTTTAATGCTTATGCAGTTTCTTATAAATTTGTATAATGTTGTGTTGTGTAGGTACTTAAATGGTTTATGCCATCATACCTATATCTTTTTTCCACAATACTTTTTTGTTTTTCTTTTTATTCAGAATAACAACTGATTGTAGCCAAAAATAGTTATCCACAATGTAAATCACCAAAAATAACAATATAAATCAATAAAAATCGGTAAGCACCAATACTTAGCGAAAACTTATTAATTAAAATATAAATAATAATTTCATATATATAAATTATGTATTATGTTATATGTATATACTGACTCACCACGATATCTCTAAAACTATATATCAGATTGACTTGAAATTAAGTATAGTTACTCATATCGCAAAGTAGACGCTCACAAAGAACGTACAATACCCGCAAAAACTTATTAATTAAACTATAAATAATACTTTCATGCATATAAACTATATAATATATTGTAACTGTGTAATATAACATATACATAAACTGTGTAACAGTACCGGCACCAATGACATTGTTAATTGCAATTTTAAGTGATTATTAACAACGTGCTCAGCGTAGGAACATCAGGCAACATAGTGATGAAATCTGGATGTTTGAGAAATAAGAAAAAAAATCGAAGACGTGAAATTCGCCAACACGCACTGGAACAGCGCGGCGGACACTTCCTTGCCCTAAAGCCTCTCAGAAATGGGAGGAGGCCTGTGCCCAGCAGTGAGACGTATATAGGCTGTAACTTTAACTTTAACATATATGCAATACAATAACAGACGACACACATAAATACACTTACACACAGATATGTATGTGATGATATTACTGTTACATACATATTTAATGGTAATATAAATATTTGAATGGAAGAAGATGAAAATTAAAAATAGTATAACTATATAGTAGTAACATATAAATATATAGTAGTAACAAGTATATAAATGTATATAATATATATATAATGAAAGCATTACAGTGTTAAACGAGTGCACGAATGATACTTTTTACTTTCAGCTTGAGTGAATTAATTTATGAATTTTATTTTTGAATGCACTTAGTACTTTTAATAGGATCAATTGAGCTAAACTTTTTATCATAAATCGCTACCAAACGCGTTACAACACTGTTTTTCCCATACTTGGTCGGGTGAAAAGGAATGTAATTATATATATAACATCGCAAATACCAAATCGCAAATATCGCAAAGATTAGGGCGCTAAGACAATTTTAATTTCCTTTTGGAGTGATTAACGTATAATATACAGTATACAATACTAGATGTTCCCCGCGGCCCCGCGTCTTCATAAGCATGGAATTTATTGCCATTGAATTTCATGGATTTTTTTACGCGATACCCTAATTCTTTTTCTAAAATAAAATAAGCCTAAGTTACTCCTTATAACATTAGCCATTTCGGAGATTATCCGGAACAAACAAAAATTTAAAAATTGTTTTTTTTTTTCTTGCTACAAGTGCCGTATAACGTTTAGCAAGTGCCGAATGTACGCGTGCTTTCATGTGCATTTATTAAAAGCTGTTATTTTGACATTACAAACAGACTGTATAAAAAAATATAAACAATATTTGTATAGATGAGATTTTTATTGCTATATTTTAATTAAAATTCAACTCCTTTTATTGCTAATTATGTATTTAATTTTTAATTTGAATTTCGCCTTGGTCTTCCGTCTGAGGATTTTATCGTAAGGTCTGCTACGACCTTACGATAAAATCCTGTTCGCAGATGGGTAACAACAAGGCTTAGTTAAATTTGTAAAATATATTTTAAGTATATTTAACACCACTTACATTACATATGTTACATTGCATATTTATACACTTATCGAGTCTTATTTTGAAAGAAAATAATAACTTAATTTTTAATAGGCATAATAGTAATTAATTTTAATTGAAATGCACAAATTGCTAAAACTATGAGTCTATAAATATCATGTTTTTTAATGAAATAAGATATGAATACAACAAACGATCACACAGTCCACCTAATGGTAAGTGAATGCTGTAGCCTATAGATACTTACATTCATCTCTTAAAATCAAAATGCAGATGCGTTATCTTCACTGAGCACTAAGCTGGAACGCCTCATTAACAGAAAAAAGGTCTAGTTGTTCTCACTCACCATACGAAAGACACCAGCGTTATAATAGTATATCACATTGGTATTCAGTGCGAGCCGATGTCGAGCCGACCCATTCGTGCTGTAGTAATAATATTGCTGCAGCAAGGCACTAAAATGCTTACCGCTCTATATAAGCCACGCAATGTTTTCGAAATGTACAACCAAGTCATCATCCTGCATCAATCATGGTTTGGTGAGTGTATTCTACCAAGAAGTCACGATGATATTATTGTGAAAGAGGTGAAAAAATCGGTCAAAGTTTTTCAAAGGACTGTCTTTGATCGTGTAGACTGTAGAGTGATACGCTTTTAAAATGTACAGTTGATTTGCCAAAAAGGCTCTGATCCTGATCATAAGACACGAAGAACTCAAAACTGGTTCAAAAACAAGCGGATTTCGTAATAGCTGCAGACAAGCCCTCGTCTAGTGTAGATTTGAACCCGTTGGACTACAAATTGTGGTCATTACTAGAGGACATTGACTTTTGAGCAATTACTCCGACTATAAGTATCTCCGAAGTCTCTCAAGAAATCTTTAGAGCTAGTAGTGGCTAAATTACCAACAGCGCTACTACATAAATCAATAGATCCGTAGCCAGAGAAATCAAATACCTGTATTGAAGCCCTCAGCGAGCGCAAATTTCATGTACCTAAGTG
Source organism: Parnassius apollo (assembly GCA_907164705.1). Lineage (NCBI taxonomy): Eukaryota > Metazoa > Arthropoda > Insecta > Lepidoptera > Papilionidae > Parnassius > Parnassius apollo. The sequence goes on along the minus strand of CAJQZP010000333.1, from coordinate 550,190 downwards.
ACCTAGAAGTGGCCTAGGTTTGATTTTTAAGTTTTTTTTTGAGTTAGTAAGTGATAAAAATTGCACTTTTCAGACCTTAATAACTCCAGAATTTTAATAGATTTATATATAACTGTGTGATCGTTTGTTATACTATTATATAACTTTTTTGCTTTTCATTATTGGAGCTTAGATAATTGAAAGGTCCATAATAGGTATGGTAAATAACTAATGTGTAAGTCTAATAATTTTTGAGGTATGATAAAGTTCAAAAATAGCTCAAAATTGTTCTAGTAAATATATACACAGTGCCGATGCGTCGCTCTTTTTCCTTCGAACTTGATGACTAATTTTTGTAGTTTTAAATAATAAATATTGCACTTATTTAATTCCTAAGTTAAATTAGTTTAAGCTGATTATTTGTCGATTCAATTCTATTGGTATTTGGTATTTAAGGTTAACAGAATGAAACTGGAAATCATTAGTAATTTTTCTAGAATACATAAACACATTGAAATAAAACTAATTTTACAGATTTATTAAATATGTGTTCATTTTAGAGTCCATGTAACTCTGTAAGTTTAATCATTATTAAACTATTTATTCAAAAAAAAAAACAATTTTTTGAAATTATAAAATAAGTGAGTGTTATTTTTAAAAAACACTAATCACATATTTCTATTATCTGCCTTTTTTAAAAGCTATTTATTAGGTATTCATAAATTTGAAATCAATGGTTTTACGAGTAGTACTCGGTATAAGAATTAAAACAATGCCGTTATATTATGAAAATTACTAAAACATTCGAATGCTGATGATAATTAATCGATAAATAGTCATAGACTCTGCTGAAAGATGACTTTTACCACAATAAGAATCCACATAATAGATAGATAATAAAAAATAATAGAGAAACATAATAGAGAGATAATAATTATTTATGAACAAAGGTTTCCTTTTGTATAATTGCATGATATTATTAAACAGTTAGTAATACCATGCAATTGCATAAATCATATAAATTTGCATTTAAAGCTCGTGCTTATACATAACATTAATACTACTCACCTTGTTTATTGATATCCCATAAAACCACGGTACAGCCGAGTCTCGCCAATCTCAAGGCCACCAGACTACCAAGGCCTCCCCCACCGCCAGTTACTACAGCAATACTGCCTCTAAGTTCCTTCTTTGGATATCCAAATATCGACCTATATATTCCCTTAATAATATGTCCAATTATAAGTATCCAAAATGCTATAAAGTCTAAAATTGTTTGTACTACGGTATATTTATCCCGAACGCACTCGGGAATTTCTCTTGTCAGTGGTCCAAGTCGCATGCCATTGATATGGGTTTCTGCTCTTTCCGTCGACATGTTGATTTTAGAACTATATGTTATTTTAGATAATTAGACTGGACTAATTATATGTGCATTACTGAGTTATATCTCAAAATACTGTCAACTTGTTTCTCGTTCGTACCTGAAATTAAAATTAAACTATTATTAGTTATTTTGCATGACGTTTGACCTACATGGCTAAATTGTCAAAATGCTGACATGTCATTCGTATTACAAAAATTATTACCTCAATTACGCGCATTAAGCAAAAGTACCTATTTATTTATTTTTTGATTACCAAATTGATTACTAGTGGTTGACGACTGCGAAGTTAGAGTTGCGAATTAAAATTAATTAAAATGTTGGGGGGGAGACTTAAGTGTTTGACCATGGTTGCTGTAAAGCAGCTGAACCATCGGGAATTAAAAAGTTAAATTTAAACGCGGTAAACTCCATAAAATTAGTTTCACTTAATCTGTAGAATCTGTAGAAATCATTATGTTTTCCCCTTTTATTTTACCTAGTTCATTTAATTACAAACGGCAGGTATTTTTTGTTGTTCTCATTTATTACTCAGCTCGTGAATGATCATCATCACCATCACAAGCTTTTACAAGTGCACTGCTGGGTATAGGCCCGCCCAAGAAATGCCACAAAGCACGGTTTTAGGTTTTTTCTCTCTGTCGCATTTTTATCTGCCTGATAACAGTCTATTTTCTTCGCCAGAATAAGTCGCTAAAAGTATTAGTATGACAATTAATTTTGATGTTAAGAGTAACAATATGATAAACAATTTCAGACACATTATATAACGTATTGTATATGTCAATGTGCAAATGCTATCGTAACAAGACAGAAGATCGTAACGAGCAATACAGGGGTTTACGTGTTAATCTTGGAGCGTGATGAGCTGGTAATTGTTTAATACAGTGTTTTCCTTAGGTTATAAGAATAACAAATGTGTTTTGAATCTCCTTTCTAAGACTAGTTTGTAATATGTAAAAAATGTTATAATGAAAATGACGGAGGATAAGTCAAATGCGATTCGATTGCGAAGAATTCTTTTATTTACTACACTTATAGTTGAAGTCACTCGAGAACTGGGGAAAAAGGTTCTAGAGTGGCAGCCTTGTACCTGTATGCGAAGTGTAGGGTGACCCCCCACTTTGGCGCGGCTTGCCGTCCACCACCTGAACGCGCCCCAAAGGGTGGTCGCCGTGAAAATGGTTCGCGGCTACCGCACGATCTCCCGCGAGGCGGCGAGCCTCCTTGCCGGATTGCCGCCATGGGATCTGGAGGCGGTAGTCCTCGCACGCCTGCACGAATGGCGCGCGGAGGCACTATGCCGGGGGAAACCCCGCTGCCGCGGCAAGTTGTCGCGCAGCGGACAGACTTCCGGCACGATCTCATGGCGACATGGAGAGAGCGACTGTCGCAACCCCGTGCTGGGCACGCCACTATAGCGGCGATAAGACCCCTCTTTGAGGAGTGGCTTGAGAGACGCCACGGCATCCTCACCTTCCGCCTGACTCAGGTCCTCACCGGACACGGTGTGTTCGGGAGGTTCCTGCACCGAATCGGGCGGGAGGAAACGCCCGGGTGCTCCCACTGCGAGGATGGACCGGAGGACACGGTGGAACACACCGTGGAGGTGTGCCCTGCTTGGGCGAAGCACCGCCGTGTCCTCGTAGCGGCGATAGGCGGCGGCGACCTCTCGCGTCCGGCCCTGGTCGAAGCCATGGTCCGGAGCGAGACGGAATGGGATGCCGTCACCACCTTCTGCGAAGCAGTGATGCTAGCGAAGGAGGTGGCGGAGCGGGAGAAGGAAAGAGCAGCAGCTTTCCTCCCCGGCCGCCGCGGGAGACGCCCCGGGCGTCGGGGGCTACGTCGTGGCCCCCGGCCACCGTAGGCGCGGGCCTGTGGACGGCGAGCAATGGGTAGCTCGTCGTCCGTCCGTCTAACGACGACAGGCCGTGTCGACGGCGCGTTTTGTTCCACGCGCGCCTCAAAGAGCTGTCAGCAGCGTGATGGGGCCCGCAAGGGCCGACGCCTGCCGGGGCTGCGGGCTATTCGAAAGAGATACCGCGGCTCCGGAACGTAAGGGCACTGAAGGAACACGGATGGTTTTTAGTCAGTAAAAGTCTGACACTCCCTTACGCTCCACCCAGAGCGAAAGGGGTCATTAGATGATTTTCCATCCGCAAAAAAAAAAAGGGTGACCCCCCACTAGATGAAGTGACGACCTGGTAAGACATGCAGGAAGTCGATGGATGCAGGTGGCTCAGGACCGTGCTTTGTGGCATTCCTTGGAGGATTCCTATGTTCAGCAGTGGACTTGTGAAGGGCCGTAATGATGATGATGATGGTAATAATTAAATAACTAAATAAATAAATAATAATTAAAAACGCAGGGCATATTGTTTAAAACTAATTTTCCGGATATTATCGCGTTCAGTTTCAACTTTTTTTTCACTCTTGTTGGTCAGCGTGCTTTGCCACATCATATTCGCGGAGACCCCGTCCCGTTGATTCCGTCATGATGATAACGATAAACAATATTGATATTAAACAATAAATCTATATTAACCATCACCGGCAGAATATATTTTTTTCCTGTATCATGAAGAAGTTTTGCATACATAAATTGAATATAGGCAAACAAACCAGACCTGTATTAATCATTTGTAGCCCATATATACAAGTTCAATGCGGGATTCAAACCTGCATACCCGCAGCGCAGATCCTTTAGCCACCGAGAATTTTTCGGTAAATTCTTCAAAATACCTTTTACAACATATCTTAAAAAAGGTAATTCCCTGAAGATAATAAAGTAACACTAGTAGATATATTTTATGATTTTGCAATTTAAACCTAATTTTAATATATGTATCCGCATCAGATCATCGCCGCTGGTAACAAGAGGGTTTGTTTTTTTTTCGCCCTAAAGGCAATGTAGCCAGCGTTGTATGTTGTTATCAATTGTATGATAAATTTAACATCATTTTTATAAATATTGTATATTGTCAAATAATGTAAACAAATAAATTGAATAATTTAATTTAAAGTGGTAGAGTCACGATACAGGTTTTCCGATTGAAGATATAATTAGTTATTTTTGACTAAATAAAAACATTATATCTATATCTTTATATTGATAAGTGGCGATTCCAAAAGTTTCTAGCTCTTTTTGACCTCGATAACATATTCCGGCTAGCCGGCTACCAAACTTGTCCTCAATCCACGTCTGCCTGTTTACGATAAAGATTTTTTTTATAGAATATGGTGACAAACGAGCACACAGTCCACCTGAAGGTAAGTGGTTGCTGCGGCCCATAGACATTTACATCTATCCTCGATTACAAATCAAAATGCAGATGCGTTCTTACCCGTGAGGACTAAGATGGAATGCCTGGTTTCCAGTAAAAAGGGTCTCCGGTTCTCTACACTCACCATACGAAACACAGCAGCATTAAGCTACTATTTCACGCTAGTATTCTGTGAGAGCGTGGTCCTTCCCCGGTCGAGCCGACCCATTCGTGCTACAACTATACTATTAATATAACTGCAGCATGGCTCTACCACGTCTAAAGTATGTAAAGGAATCTATGTAAAGGATATATGTATCTATGTAAAGGAAGTTCCTTATAATCAAAAATATTTAAAAAAAACATTGCGATGTACATATTTCGATCGAAGTTAGTCATAGCGATTCTCAGCGACAAAACATATTACGTGTTGCCTGCACTGGGTTTATAATACCTGTCAATTTTATATACATATATTAGCATACTAGATACGTCATTCAATATGAACAACGTGTGATTACTTGTTCAACATAATAATAAAACTTAATAAGTTTGTACGGCTCCGTTGCCACCGTGGCGTTGCGCTGAGAGTCGCAAATTTAATCGCTGCAATACAAATAATGTATCTATTAAACCAAGTAATAATGTTGTAATCACTTGTAAATAATTATATGTGTAGGTAACATTTTTCTAAATGTAAAAACGAAAGAACCAAAATATCATTGTTCATTTTATCATTATTATTATATTAATATTACTCCAAATGCCTCAATCAGTGACTTAATAGATATGTTATTACAAAACGTATTTACATTAAAGAACTCAAATAAATTTCAGCAATACCAAAAGTATTACTAAAATTTAGTTTGGATACGTTGTAATAAAGAACGTGACTAAAGAGGAGTTACGGAAAAACCATGATAATTATTTATAGTCCTATAAGTCCTGATTTTCCACATTTTCTATGACAAAGGAAAATATTTTGAAAAAATCTCAATGTCTCAGAAATAAAAATTAATACTTTAAACACTTGTGAAGTTCCTCGATTCTTACCGGTGTTACGCGTTAAGTTCTTGTTAGTTGTTAGAGACAGGCCGAACTAGTTATATTCGGTTAATATTCGGCATAATTAACTGTGTTTACTGCTTTCGATAAATAATTTCATCTACTGTCGTTTACGCTAATTGGCGACTAGAAATATGATTAAAATCCGCACTGCTTTTGTAAATAATACTACAGTGTCTCAAAAACATACAGCTATACGTTCCTAAACTACCTTCTACTAAATTACCTTCCAAAAATAACACAACTACGTAAGACGTTGTTTTAATCAATCATGTTCATAGACAAATACCTCAACACAGTAAACTTTAGTGCTTTGCCGAACATTTGACGAATTAGCTGATTATTCGGCAGGATACGAAGTAATCCTGCGGAATATGCGGAATACTGAATATGGAACGAATATTCAATTCATCCCTAGTTCTTATCAGCTTCATAATCCTCTCAGAAATGAGAGTTATAAAGGTTATATCCAGCAGAATGGCGTAATATTTTGTAGGATACTTTAAATACGTCGTAGAGCCACGTTGCAGCTATATTGTGATTGCAGCACGAATAGGACAGCTCGACCGAGGAAGGAACACTCTTCCACATAGTATAAGCGTAAAATTGCAGCTTAATACTGCTGTGTTTCGTATGGTGAGTGTAGACAACCGGAGACCCCTTTACTGGAAACGAGGTATTCCATCTTAGTTCTCAGTCACAGAAGTGGCAAAGCATCTGCATTTTAAATGCAGATATCCATGGGTCACATTACCCTAATTCTATAAAAAATACTTTTTTTACCGTTACAAAATTACAAAATACAAAATTACAACTGTTATTAAGTAAAAACCTTTGAGTATTGAATACTCAAAGGTAAAAACATTTTGGTTTAAAATAGCAGGTATGCATAGTATATCGAAAAATTCAAAGTCCCGACTACTGAAGCTATTATGTGGAAACTGATTTTTTTTTTAAATTTCGAATTAAGTCAGTTTCTTTCAAAAACACTGCCATTATTTATATTCTTTTTATTATGCTGTAAACACTTCCTCTCCGAAATAATTAAAAAGCGTGAATCATTCGAGTGGAAGTTCAAGCGCCGGTTTCCAGAGAGTTAGCCATACAGTTCGCTCCTTCATACATACATACATAAACATGTCGCAAGCACTATAACGTACCTACCGGTGAACGCCATCGTATTGCACAAACGTTCCGTGCAGGTGAGCCTGCACCGTTAAAATAGTAAGTTGAAACTAAGGTCAAGTCGTCAAATAAAACTAACTAACTTTAATGACATTAGGTCGTAAAATATATCAATATTGAATAACTGCTGATAAATTTATGATATTTATAAATTACTTTATAAATTCATCAAATTTTGTAAATTATATATCTAGTACAATGTCTTGGGCACCTCAAATTGAACAGATAAGGAAGAAAATGTTTGCAGCTTATGGACTCCTAAGAGACTCCGAAATTTCCTAGCCATTTCTACCAAAATTGCGTTAGCATATTCCATTTCTATAGTTACCTATTTTAGACTATGCTAATATATGCTACACTGATATTACCATGGAGCAATTAGACAAGCTTGAGCGTCTTCAGAGTATATCCATTCGATTCATATTTGGTTTACGTAAATATGATCATGTATCCCAATTTCGAAATCAACTCAAGTGGCTCCCTATTCGCCTTCGCCGGAATGTTCATATACTCTCTTTACTTTTTTGTGTACTGTTTGATCCAAAATCTCCCAGATACCTTAAGGAACAATTTAACTATCGACATGAATTTCATGACCGCAATTTGCGTTCAGTGTATAGCTTGGCTCTAAATACTCCTTGCAGCGTAACTTCATTTTATAATAAGTCATTTACTTCACTAGCAACTCGACTGTAGAATTCATTACCACCTTAACATTCAGAAGGCGCAATCTTTACAGTCTTAAAAAAATACTCAACGAGTATTACTTGAAGTTCCCGTCATAATAATAAATTATATGTATTTCCTCTTTTCATTTACTTGATTTTTTTTGTTAATTTTTCTCTGCAGTTTATATTATGAATACATTAAATTAAAATTATTAAGTATACATATACATATTAATGTATGTATGTATATTATATACATATATATGTATATATATATGTATGTATATTATATATATCTTTTTACAGTAAACGAGGCATTCCATCTTAGTCCCCAACACATTCTGCATTTTCCATGGACCACAGCAACCACTTAACATCAGGTGGTAGCGACATAGGTGGTGGTGGTAACTTTAGATTAAATCTATACTATATAGTACTATATATAGTACTATTAAAATATCTTCACAACATAGTTGATCAGAGTATCTGAGTTTCCTCATACATTTATACCACTATAATACCACCGTCATAGTTGATCGCTTCTCTTTATTTAGATGTTGTCGCCCTTGCCGTCCGAAATAGTTAAAAAAACTGCAGCTTCCTCCACATTAATATGGTAGTTTGTAAAAAAAATGGAAAACTACAGCGGATTTTATAAAACAAGTATAAAGCGGTGATTTTCTTAGCTACCCAGTCGAATCAAAACAAATTTTTTCCTTTACATCAGGTTTTTTTAGTGTTCCATGTCAAATTTAGCAAAACATGAAATTGACATTGTTGATGGATGTTTATGAAACAGTTGTATTTTGCCTAGAACATGACAAATTTTTAAAATAGCGTTCTTCGAAACATTAATATAATAACGAAATTTATTTTATGCTAGCTTTTGCTCCTGGCTTTGCTCGCGTGGAAATCAATTTAGAAACATAGGTACTCGTAACTTGTTGTAGTAAACTTAAAATTAGCGTTTGCCGAGTTACGGGCCAAATTAAAGGTAAAAAAAAAATAATTGTATTTAATTTAAGGTACATAGAATATATTGATTGAAACGATGATATGTTTTATCTCAGTTAATTTATTATATATATATATATATATATATATATATATATATATATATATATATATATATATACCTAGCCTCTAAATATCCTCTCCGGGGGCTCCGAGGGTTTGTTGGATTACGCTACATTAGCAGTCACGTCTGCCTTGTTATAAACAAGTCGCCGGAGGATGCGAAAGCTCTAACCTCCCCCCCCCCCATTATCCCAGGGAAGGGGCGTCATTTCATCAGACCTCTTGACATCGGTACTTTGGTCCAAAATAGCAGGTAAGTTGATGACGTCATTTATGGTGGCATAGATATGCAATGCCAGGCCGTGATGACCTAGAATGTCGATCACTTTACCATAGCGGCTACAGCGAACAAAGTCAAGCTTAGTTCGTAATACGACAAACCCAAAAAGAAATACCAAAGAGATAACATACTATTACACTCAGGTACACTTTTGATATTAAGTTTCACCTTTTTTTTACACAAATAAAGATAAAAAAACAAGGACCCATTACACCTGATGCTAAGTGAATGCTGTCATCGCAGACACATCTATTCTCGTTTGTTAGAGCAAAAATTGTCATAATCTCTTTGCTATTAAGTAGAATATACAGTCAACAAAAAATGGCTACAGTGCGGGTGTTTTTTTTTAATATGTAAAACTGATATTTGAAAGGAACCAAAGCGGTTTGATTCTGATATTAGTGAAAAAAAAAAACTTGCATACTATTTTTAAACAGCTATATTTAAAACACAGACCAAATGATGCTACTTTGGACTCTTTTGTAAAAACGAGTATTGTTAAATCGCTTAAAGTTCAATCACATGTTAGTGCGGTATATAAATATTAAACCTGTTAAATTTGAGCGAATCGTGTGACCTTGACAGGTCGCCAGTAAAGTCTAGCCTCTCCCTTCGCGTTTAAAGTGTGCAATAAAAATATCTTTTACAACCTATAAAAGGCAAACCGTCAAAGATCAGAGGTACCTACTCGTATATCCGCAGAAACGAAATGAAATCGACAGTGAAAGGACTTAGTTATACTAAGGTGCTTGATACGCTGAGATATCAGCGATAATTTACTTTCCCTATAATTTTTCATCACTATTGTTTTACTCACGGTTTCAGAAATATACCATTAGTTTTTTTTATAGAAAACAGGGCAAACGACAAACGAGCATGCGGCTCACCTGATGGTAAGTGGCTCTCGCCCATGAGCAACCACAACAAATCGCTGGTGCGTTGCCAGCCTTTTAAAAAGGATTGGGTCGATTGTTGGATTGATTGTTGGGTCGACTGGTGGGTCGATTGATGGGTCGATTGTTGGGTCGATTGTTGGGTCGATTGTTGGGTCGATTGTTGGATTGATTGTTGTATCGATTGTTGGGTTGATTGTTGGGTCGATTGTTGGGTCTATTGTTGGGTTGATTGTTGGGTCGATTGTTGGGTCAATTATTGGGTGAGTTGTTGGGTCGATTGGTGCGTCGATTGTTGGGTCGACTGTTGGGTCGACTGTTGGGTCGATTGTTGGGTCGATTGTTGGGTCGATTGTTGGTTCGATTGTTGGGTCGATTGTTGGGTCGGTTGTTGGGTCGATTGTTGGGTCGATTGTCGGGTCGATTGTTGGGTTGATTGTTGGGTCGATTGTTGGGTCGATTGTTGGGTCGATTGTTGGGTCGATTGTTTAGTGGATTGTTGGATTGATTGTTGTATCGATTGTTGGGTAGATTGTTGGGTCGATTGTTGGGTCTATTGTTGGGTAGATTGTTGGGTCGATTGTTGGGCCAATTATTGGGTCAATTGTTGGGTCGATTGGTGCGTCGATTGTTGGGTCGACTGTTGGGTCGACTGTTGGGTCGATTTTTGGGTCGATTGTTGGGTCGGTTGTTGGGTCGATTGTTGGGTCGATTGTCGGGTCGATTGTTGGTGTGATTGTTGGGTCGATTGTTGGGTCGATTGTTGGGTCGATTGTTGGGTCGATTGTTGGGACGATTGTTGGGTCGATTGTTGGATTGATTGTTGTATCGATTGTTGGGTTGATTGTTGGGTCGATTGGGACGACAGAGAGAAACTGCAAACAGAAGACAAGCAGCATTTTTCTAATAACAACTAAAAATAATAAAAAACTGCAGTTCAAACTTGCTAACCAAGCATGGCAACTAAATCTTCAATAGTAATCTTTTGATGAACTCAAATTAATGAATAATGAAATATTCCATTTTAGGAGAAGACGGTGTAATTGCGAAGTCAAGTTAAGGCGCAGTAAATATTCAGCAAAATATCGGCGCAGCTAAATAACTTTTCCGTGACTCTACTCTGCCTCGACTCCGCATAATGTTGTAATATATTCAATATTCCATATCATTTACCAAATTAAACTTTCCAAAAATGTATTCTTAGACATATTTCATCTTATTAAAAAACGTGGCTTATTGATAGTCTCGAGTTTAAACTATAGTTTAAAGGAGTTTTTCTAATAAAAGAAATACCATAGCCGCAGTGCCACAATCTTGGCGATATTTGACCTTTGCTTTCAAATTCTCAACTTTACATTCAAATTCATATATTGCCGCGGATCTTCTTTCCTGAACTAGATAGTACTTTAAACTTGAGACAAAATCTATACTACTTTTTGTAATAAGGCTGAGTGTGTAGACACTTAAGTTGGAAATTAATAATGCAACTTAAGATGATTCAAGGTTTATCACTTAGTACGTAAAGAACAAGACATTAACAACTAAAACCCGAACATGCGAATATCGATCTTATCATGATGACGAAAGGTGCAAGATTTCATATTATATACAATGTTGGAGAACTCAAACAATGTACGTGAATAGAATACTCGATAGGTAAACTATAGATGTTTCATTCATGATTCGAGAACAATACAACTTGGTCAACATTAATTGCTGTGAATTATAAATCTTTACGAGCTTATAGCACATGAGTTTTATCTACTCATGTGCTTATAGCTAGCCGAAAAAAGTTACCTATAGGTCTCCATCGTAGCTCGTTATATGTAGATATTGTAGTTTGTATTATATTTGTATATATATATATATATATATATATATATATATATATATATATATATATATATATATATATTTATATATAATAAATTAACTGAGATAAAACATATCATCGTTTCAATCAATATATTCTATGTACCTTAAATTAAATACAATTATTTTTATTTTTTACCTTTAATTTGGCCCGTAACTCGGCAAACGCTAATTTTAAGTTTACTACAACAAGTTACCTATGTTTCTAAATTGATTTCCACGCGAGCAAAGCCAGGAGCAAAAGCTAGCATAAAATAAATTTCGTTATTATATTAATGTTTCGAAGAACGCTATTTTAAAAATTTGTCATGTTCTAGGCAAAATACAACTGTTTCATAAACATCCATCAACAATGCCAATTTCATGTTTTGCTAAATTTGACATGGAACACTAAAAAAACCTAATGTAAAGGAAAAAATTTGTTTTGATTCTACTGGGTAGCTAAGAAAATCACCGCTTCATAGTTGTTTTATAAAATCCGCTGTAGTTTTCCATTTTTTTTTACAAACTACCATATTAATGTGGAGGAAGCTGCAGTTTTTTTAACTATTTCGGACGGCAAGGGCGACAACATCTAAATAAAGAGAAGCGATCAACTATAACGGTGGTATTATAGTGGTATAAATGTATGAGGAAACTCAGATACTCTGACCAACTATGTTGTGAAGATATTTTTAATAGTACTATATATAGTACTATATAGTATAGATTTAATCTAAAGTTACCACCACCACCTATGTCGCTACCACCTGATGTTAGTGGTTGCTGTGGTCCATGGAAAATGCGGAATGTGTTGGGGACTAAGATGGAATGCCTCGTTTACTGTAAAAAGAGTCTCCGGTTCTCTACACTCACCATACGAAACACCGCGGCATAGAGCTGCTATTTGACGCTGGTATTCCGTGAGAGCGTGTTTCTTCCCCGGTCTATCCGACCCATTCGTGCTACAATCATAATATAGCTACAGCATGGTTCTACCACTATATAACTTATATTCCTTCCATTCACGTAAGAAGTCTGTTTTCTTTATGTATTATTTGAAATATATTAAACAACTTAGCCCAATGGATTTGTAAGCCCAAATTACTAAAGACTTATGATAATTTTGAAAACCGACAGCTGGTGACTGTCTGAGAAAGATGATTCTCATGCTGTACGATCTTACTAACACCACTGTGTAAGACGGAAGTAAATAAGATGAATACTAGCTGAAAGACCGACGGACCGGAAATTGATGGAAGTAGCTGACTCAGGTTTAAAGGACGCGTCAAAATATTCTCTATATGACAATACACGCACTAAGCTGTAACGGAACTACACAGCATCAGAACTGCGCGACAAAGTTGATCAACTGACCAACTCGTGTCGTTCAGATCCGCTGCGGTGCAGTTCCGCCTAGTGCGGTCTTACCTTCGCTTTCTTCATATCGCGAGTTTGATATGTCATGTAGCCATATTCTTTACTTTTTTCTTGCCTGCCTTTGTAGCGCTGCTGTAGTTCAAGTGCTCAAATATTCTTTCTATGAAATTATATGAGACAACACGCACTAAGCGGCAACGGAACTACACTGCAGTAGAACTGTGCGGCAAAGTTGATCAACTGACCAACTCGTGTCGCTCAGTTCCGCCTAGTGCGGTCCTTAATAAATTAAATAGTTAAAGCTTATCTGAATATAATCTATATAAAATTGTAGTGTCTATCTATAATGACGAAATAACTGCCTTCTATTAAGCTGGGGGGGGGGGGGGTTATTTGCAAAAATAAAAGCTAATATGATACAAAATAAATAAGGTTTTTAAAATTTTTGTCTACCTGTCTTTCCGGGCTAATCTTTGAAATGGCTAAATCGATTGTGATGAAACCTCACAAAGAGATAGAGAGCAATGCCAAAAGTGATTATTATATTATATAATAATATATATGTATATACATTTTATTCGAAAAACTTGAAAATACCTTTTCGTAATAGAAAAATTGGTAAATGATCTTTGATTTTCTAAATGACGCGACATTAATAGATCATACCCAGGCGAAGCGGGGGGGAACATTAAATAAGTACTTTATGGTTAAATATTATTTATTGTAAAGTTTTTCAAAACAAAAATTCCTAAATATTCTAATTTCTAAAAATTACACGAGGCCACTAGTCAGCAGAATCACTGAAGGATCATAATTAGCTTCAGTGCTGTTGATGTTATCAAGGATGTCGCTATCGCCCTACTATACTGTAAACTTAGTTGATTTGCATAACTGTCCTCGTTGTATCAAACTCCTCGTTCGTTATGAACGTTTCCCCATCCACGTTACTTAAGAATACTAGTATTTTATTAATATCGTTATTTTATCATACTTTAAAAGCTAAAATTTTTGGGTGACTGTTTAAGTTGACTTTTACGGACAGGACTTATATTACACAAGTTAAGGTTTTTTTTTTAATATAGGATAGGGTCACAAATGCACACAGTCCACCCGAGGGTAAGTGGTAGCTATGGCCCATAGACATTTATATCTGTCCTCGATTACGAATAAAAATGCAGATGCGTTGTCACCTGTGAGGACTAAGACGGAATGCCTCGTTTCCAATAAAAAGGGTCTCCAGTTCTCTACACTCACCATACGAAACACAGCAGCAATAAGCTATTATTTTACGCTGGTATTCTGTGAGAGCGTGGTCTTTCTCAGAACGAGCTGACCCATTAGTGCTACAATTATACTACTAATATAACTGCAGCACGGCTCTACCACGCATAAAATTGGTAGTGTATACACTTATACCCCACTTGTACCAAGCCCTTGGGATGAACATTTAAATTCTGTCGTATTACATTCCATCTGGGTAGGTTACGGGTGGTATCTATTTCTGCCGTACTTACACTGCTGTCTTCCACTCTAGAGGGTATGGAGAACCAATCCAAGTAGTTACAGGCTGCAAGGCATTTTACCATAGTCCTAAGTTGGTTGAGGGTGTCCATGGACTGCAGTAATCACTTACCACCAGGTAAGGTAGACTAGACTGTAAGTTGGTTTGTTACTTCAATGTTAATACAAAAATATCACGTTGAGGGTCCGGGTATAGTCCAGGGAATTTTTTGGTCGACATGTGGAGTAATCTGCAGCCCAAAATTAAAAAAAAAAATACAATACGGCTGACAAACGAGCACACAGTCCACCTGATGGTAAGTGGATTCTGTGGCCCATAGACATCTACATTTATTTTATATTAAGAATCAAAACACAGAAACGTTGTCACCCGTGAGGACTAAGATAGAATACTTCGTTTCCAGTAAAAAAGGGTCTCCGTTACTTTACACTCACCATACGAAACACAGCAGCAACAAACTTCTATTTTCCGCTGGTATTCTGTGAGTGCGTCGTCCTCCCTGAGCGAGGCGACCCATTCATGCTACAAGCATAATATAGCTACAGCGTGGCTCTACCACGAATATAAAATCTGTAGTCATTCTCAAACGCCGAAAGCGATGCCTTAGACTATTGGGTTGAATGATCTAAGGCTTTCTACTGATGCCACCTGCATAGTCCGCCGGTGTTATTCTCTTATTAATCTTATTTATGGTTATCGTTCGACTCGGTTCTCTGATACTGTCGTCTTGATAAGTTTTGAATTAGATCTTACAGACATCTCAATATGTATTTTAATTAACATGTACGAGTGTGACTGCGGTTCACTTAGCCATTCCTATTTAGTGACTAACTTTGGTTGCTTTTTGGTTAAAAAAACTTCAGAATCGATTTTAATTAAACCGAAACAAGTGTTCATTATACAATTAAGCGTCGAATGAAATCGTTCTGAAGATGATGTCATAATTTTTTCGCAAGATATGCGAAACGAAAAACGAACGTGCTTATTTTTGTTTATCGTATATTTTCATATCTTTATACGCATTTATGCATTTCAATCATATGAAAATACAATAGAAATATTCATATTATACTAATTTAATTATACATATATAGAACAAGACCCTATGATATAATAAATAAATTGCTCTAATCAGAAGTATCAAAGATATTATTTTATGAGAAGATTTATCTAGAAAACTGATGACGACAACTCAAGGAAAATCATAAGGAAGTATCACAATTACACGCACGCACGAGGTGAATTGTTGCAGAAAGCGACGAGCACATGACTTACATTTTGTTAACAAGCGTGTTACCTAGTTACATGCGCGTGAGTAGCAATATATAAAACGAATAGTTTTTTAACTACCCGCTTCGAAAATTAATAATTTTCAAAAGTAGGAAGTTACGGATATCGATTTAAAGAATGCGAGTTTTCATCAGCACCCTCGTTTTAAGATCCTAGGAAGCCGTTCCGACTATTCCCTAATGGACGTTCGCCTGTTGCAATATTCTTTGAAAAATAAAAATCAAATAAATTCTTTAAGTTTTTTCGAAATAAATTTCATGATATTTGATCAATCAACTCATCAGAAATACTTTTTGTACTTAAAAAACTGCGTCGAATGCCGCCAAGCAAGTCAAAACCAAACGATGCGTTCAAATATAATTGCCATTTAAAAAATTCTAAATAATCGTTTTTTGGAGATAACTTTTAAATTATTCTAACTAATAAATCTGCGATCAAATATCCTCAAACAAGTCAAAATCGAACGACTCGTTCAAAAATTATAGCCCTTTAAACATCTCAAATAATCGTTTCTAGTTCAAAAAATTAAATAGATTTTCGAGCGTTGCGCTTGAAAATAAGCGGGTTGTTTCAGGGAGGGCCTGCAGGGTCAACCATTTTTCTGAGTTTTTTAAATTAAAAATTATTCTCCTTTTATCTATGTGCTTTGCTGTGGTGACACCTATTTGTATTGTGGGAGGCAACCGAGGGAAATGCCGGTTTATCTGCCAGAACTCCCTCCTAATTATATTGCCAAATTTTTCATTTTGTGTAATATATCACATGAGTATACCCAAGCTTGCGATGGGAAGCGGCGTCTAACATGCAAGACTATTGTTTTAGTTCACAATATCAGTACGTACGTACGTACGTACGTACTTGAAAAGTAACAGTACGTACGTACTTGAAAAGCATAAATTTTACTCATATTTCTCGCAGTAATTATGTGGTGATAAAAATGACACTATTCATCTATACAAATAAATATAATTTAAGTGTCTGATTGTAATGTCAACAGCTTTTTACTAAATGCGTATTTATAAAAGTATAAACAGTACATGGAACAAAAACACAATTTTAATATTTCTGGCTGTCTGTCTGTTTATTGCGGCTAATATCCGAAACGGTTGAACCGATTTTGACGGAACTCTGATGTTAGGTATAAGTAGTAACCATAGAATACTATAAATACACGATAGAATAACTGTCAACTTTATTTTGTACGAGGAGAGGCGTCACCGGGAGAACACATTCAGGAAATAACGTCGTATTATCACTACTAAAGTTGTTCAAAACGACTATAAATCAATAGTACGCTACAAACTATAAACTATTAGCGCGCTATTAAATACGCTATGTTATAGCGCGCTATTTATAAGAAAGCGTGTAGGAGGCCGGCAAGCGCATTAAGTTTAGCAGCACGCTATATCTCGGAGCACGCTACATTACATGTCGTTCATTGGATGAACCTCGTGCTATATAAGAACATTGTTTCGTAATAAGTCGCATTTTAGATTAAAATAAAATAAAGTGGTAAAGAAAAACCAATTAGAATTTTTTATACTTTTCAGTCTTACGATTTTCTATAATCCTAAAAATATTTTTAAAGCATGTACTTTTGAAAACTAAATAAAATTAATTATTTTTTATTATAATTGATGTAGACGTTATTTTAACCTTAATATAAATTATAAATCAAATAAAGGTGTATTTAAAAGTTTATTGATTGTATTTATAAAAATTAACTATTTACATACATTATTATATACACTTTTGTATCTATATTTTGTTTACATTACAAACATTAGTTAGACTTATTTTATAGCAGACAACTTTATCTTTCGATCACTTATAAATATACAGTATACACAAACTAAACAACGTCTAACACTAAATTAGGTCGCGCGCGATGAATAGCGTGCTACTGGATCAAATTTGCGTCACACGTCCTCTCCCAACAGCGCTGCTGCTAGTGCTACTGCTAGAATTAGTTGCCGCTAAATATTAATACTTAATAGCGCCAAAGCGCCATAGCGCAATAGCGCCATGGTGACTACGTACGTAACACGCGCTATGTGTTATGGAGATAGCGCGCTATAATATGGCGCTATGCGCTATATTAACCACCATTAATCACTGCTACAAACCCGATTCGCTGTGTTGACAGACAGATTTTAATACATATTTATTTGTAAATAACGTGCAATTTGGCATTTTCTAAATAATTTGCATGCGAAATATGGAAACGACCGTAACGTCAAAATACATCTCATGTTGACTTTTATACGTGTGATTTTTTTTTAAAAAGTTACCCCTACACTAGGATTTTCTCCTGTATCGTGGGGGCAGTTTACAAACATCCAGATCCGAACAATTATTTGTAGGCCATACAAATACTTGTTCCGTGCGGGATTCGAACCCGCGACCCCCAGCGCAGCCACTCATTGCCAAGCCACTGCGCCACGGAGTCGTCAAGTGACATGTTAGTGACATTTTAGTGGCTACACGGGCTCCGCCCACTCGCCCGATCTATTATGTATGCAATTATAGTATTTTATGGTAGTAACTAAGGCTACTTTAATTTTAGAAAAGGAATTAGAGTTCCGCGTAAAAAAATTAAAAGCCTAAATTACACACAGGTGAAGTCATCGGAAATAGTGACCTTATAGTACCTTACCTATAGTACCTTAATAAAAACTAACTAAGATTATATCTAATCACGGGGTTATTTCATTCATTCATTCAATACAGCCTTCAAAGATTGGCTTATATGGGAAAAATTTGCCACAGTTTCCACGATCAGCCAACGGGTTGGCAACCGCAGTTTTTTAATTTCTAGATTAATATTAGGGAAACGCTGCTGCCGTTCTAATTTGTTTACGACTGTCGCCACTTATACAGCAACGGGTCGAAATAAGCTACTGGATTCTTTCAAACCTACTTGGTTTCTATTAGGCTTGCAAAGTTATAAGTACTTTAGTTTTTGAATTATGGGGGGTTCAAAAGTTGCTCAAAATAGTTCATACGAGTTCCACGCACGGGCAGTGTGCACGGTCGAACTATTCTTTTCCGAGTTTGGCTGACATACTATCCTGTCTCGATTGTCAATAAAAGGGCTATCAATAGATTAGTTGTTGCTAAATGTAACTTCAATATGTACAAATTCTAACTCTTTACTACTTACTAACGTCATTCAATATATTGTAAGCAATTTATAATTTATTCAAAACAAATAATAAGCTTGAACTCCACGCTCTACACGCAAACACTACCGTCACAAGAATCCGTTAAGGCAAATTCAAGGTCGGATATTTATTTAAATAATTCAGGCGTGTTTTTATTTAAACGTTTTTGTGGTTACACACTATAAAAAAAATAGTTGATTTTCTTACCACGCCGCGGCTTACGGCGAGATTTTGATTCAATTTGAATATTTGCAATCACTTGTTCGTGATTCGTAAATCTAATCTATACTTATAAATGAAATTGAAGTATCTGTCTATGTAACTGGCTTAATACAATTTAAATAATACTAGTTTTTACGGATTTATATCGCGTATATTTAACTTTTTAAATACGTTTAGAGCACTTTACAGCATCCATGCACGGGGGTTTCCCAGCATATACGCGATAAAATCCGTAAAAACTAGTATTATTTAAATGTGCAGTGTTCGCGTAAATATAAGAAATCATTCGCTTAATACAAGTTTAGGGCGTAATTTGTATGCTTTTGAGGCATAAACCGCAGAATAAATAATGGATAAACAACTATTTAAAAATATCTGTTTGTCTGTCTCTTTCTCTGGGTTAACCTCCGGAATGGTTGAGCCCATTTTGATGAAACTTTTCAACAGATAGAGAGCAATGCCAGGAGAGATCTAGGTTATATTATATCTATATTAAAGAATAAGCTTTTTTTTAAACAACGGTAAATTTAAAAAATAACGTGGTTACGTTCTTGACGTGGTAGAGCCATGCTACAGCTATATTAATTGTATAGTTGTAGCACGAATAGGTCTGCTCGACCGGGGTAGGACTACGCTCTCACAAAATAACAGCGTCAATGCGCCGTGTTTCGTATGGTGAGTTTGGAGAACCGGAGACCCTTTTTACTGGTAACGAGGCATTCTATCTTAGTCCTCAGGGGTGACAACGCATTTCTATTTTGATTCTCAATATGAGATAAATTTAGCTGCCTATGTGCCACAGCATTCACTTACCATCAGGCGGACAGTGGTATCGTTTGTCACACAATTCTGTAAAAAAAGCATTGTTTGTGTAACAAGTAATATTTTTATTGTGTTTAGTTTTTACCCATCAATCATAGAATCATATCATCTATCTAAATATCATATCTAAAGAATGTTATCTATTATTTCTGTCGATATCTCTATAGCTTCGATCCTTATATTTATATTTGCCCTGTAGTTGTGTTACTTGCCCTGTAAAATGTAACGGAACGGTGGGCGTTCTGCTATTAGGCAGCACAGATAGCCACTCAAAGATGAAGGCTGATGAATGCGTTCCACATTACTCTGAATCCTGATGAAGGCGTCCCATGCTTAAACGTGATGTGGGATACTTCCTGGCTAGATGGAAAGATTGAATAAAATAAGATTGCAAAGCGGCTGCAACTGAATGCGCGATACCAAAGAACGAGGTAAAAGGCTCACTTTAGAGACTATGTCCAGCACTGTACTGCCGCAGACTATATAATTAAGACGAAAAAAGACACTAATTTCTATCACATATAGCATCCACATGCAGTGGATATTTTTTCCAATCTTAGTCTTCTAATAACTGTTATTTCTAATTTTACCCCTATTTTGCAGTTAGGTAGGTCTTTTTGACTAAACATCGGCGCTTTTATATACTCTTCCACTTCAATATTCCGTAACAAAGTTATATTCCTACAGTGACTCAATCTCTTATGCCACTTATCTTCGAGCGGGGCAATCTAATCTACGTACATCATTTGAATTACCCAAAAAGAATAGGTGTCTTCTCTAGCAGACAAGTAAACATGAAGAAATCGAGGTGAATTTATAAGTGTTACATGCTGCTCATTTTGGCATGAAACACCGTATAAAAAACAAAAGAGAGGCACCATATACACTATATATAAGAATATTCTGTACAACATTTCAAGTCTGTTGTTGCTAAAAAGTTGTCTATTACGCAAAGCAAAATTTATTTGCAGACTCCTTTATTAACATTTTATAAAAAGACGATACTACCGCATATGTAAATGTTTCAACATTAGTTTCCTAAATTAATAGCTAATTATAATATCTGAAAGAATTAATTGCCAGGTCGGTCACCAAAGCCTTGTTAGATAATTTATATGGTGGCACGCGTGCCTATAACGTGGATTGGAGATTGGACCCTTGTTAACTCAGTACAACCAAAGTGAGAGGGCATATCGTCGGTCCAGATGAATAGGGTATTATCTCAAAAACAGTGATTTTTCAGGAGAGCATTTTTTAAGTTTCATCCAGGAATAATTTAACCTTTATTATTATTTAGCCGACTTGACCTATATACATTTTAAGCCTACATATTTGACAATATTTCGCAATTTATTTTACTTATATTTAGCTAAGTGGTTTTGAGAAAATCCTGAAATAAATTCAGAAAGGTGTATAATAATACCCTTTATAACATAAAATATTTGTAAAACAAAGTTTTAACTCAAAATTATTTATTTCTATTAAATTGAATTCTGGGGTTCCATTACTATTATCCATATATTTTTGTGAAATTTGTTGTAATTAGTAATTATTTTACCGTTAGTAATTATTTTCACATTAATAACTTAATTATTATGTTTTGAAAAAAATAAAATCTATTATATTACCTTGTTTCTTAAATTTTTAGTACTAGTTCAAAGATAATACCGATTGAAAACCAAAATATTTTTATAAAAAGACTTTATTGTTTCGTACAAATTATATAACTCGTGGTTATCTTAAGAATCGTTACAATAACCAAATTTCTTGACACTCTGTCTTTCTGTATTATTAATATTTTGTCATTCATTAATCTTATTTTATATAACAAAGATTATCGAAAAGTATGAAAACTACAAAATTAAATAGTTATTATAAAATAAACTCTGCATCATTGTCATTAGTTAGTACCTACAATAATAGGAATCTGTACAATATGCTTTGCATCACTAATCTTATACTAAAATAACAAATACCAAACAAAGAAAATATAACTACCACATAAAATAATTATTATAAACTCAACATTATGTAACTCTTCATAATCACAAAAAAAAAACTCTTTTAACAGTCTTTTACAGTAGAATTTGTATTATCTTCAAAATTAGCTTGCAATATGATTCAGTACAAAATATTTCGCATTATTATTATAGTCTTTTAGGTAAAAATAACATTAAAATATACACATCTAACCATAAAATGGCTTTGTTACTTTTAGCTTATCTATGAAGAAATGAGAGTAATATTAACCAGTACAAAAACAACGAAAATCAATAAATATTACAGAGTTTCATAAAAAGTTCTGTAATATTGAGGAACAATATTTTTGTCAATAAAATTTAGGAAACTTTGCTTTTTTTGTTCAGGTATTTAAATTTTTTCTGTGTTGTGTTTTGTTTGTTTTTTCTGTTCAATGTTTTTTAAATTTGGTTGGTTGCGACGCCTTATATTGAACAATTTAACCCCTTTAAAATCTGTATCCAAATAGGATGTCTTGTATAGAATTAAATCTTTATTTTCACTTGACAATTTAATGACCTTCATTTCTGTTATTTTAACAAGCTCATTGGCAGTATTTTTTGATAACAATGTTTTACTTACCAGCATAGCTTTAATGTCAAAAAATGAGTTGTATGACAATTCAAGACAATTACAATTTAAGACGAAAAGCTTGCCATTGCCACTTACTTTTGGCGAACGATAATGTTGATCTCGTGAATAAATTGCAGCAGATTTTGGTGATGCCTTAATTCTTCTTTCAATAAGGGAGTGGGCACTGTCACCTTCGTTAGCGCTATGGCTCTTTATCAAAAATTTATGACTTATTAACAATAATTTAGGAAACTTACTTAAAGCTAGCAGATAGGTGTGCAACATGAATTTATTCTTCTGCTGCCCACAACAATTGTCACTATAAAAAGCCATGTGAAATCGTTCTGTCGCATAATTGACAAGTTTTTCTGGATACTTCCAGATACAAGAAGCAATTTCATTCACTCCCCTGTGGCCATCTCTAACAATCTAACCGATTCTGGTATTTTAAGGTGATTTCCATGTTTACCTCTTAAGTCACCTGTAACCACGTTGCTTATATTAGGGTCTTTCTTTTTTAGTGCTATTTTTATGACTTTATTATTTGTACTAAGTGTGCATTTAAAAAATTGTTTGCAAACGCGAATCATCTTTCCTTCAATTATGAAATGATATGCAAAATTGTTTTGATGAGGCGTAGCAGCGTTTGTATAGCGATAGGTTTGACAATATCGATACAATTAACTCTAAATTTCCTTTACCTATCTAAATCAGGGAGTCGATAGAAGTTTTGGTAAATACTAATTCTCATTTCTTCTCGTATTTTAGACAAACATTTTTGACGAAATTTTTCGGTACAAGAGGTCCAATCTTCTTTGCCGGCTTCACTTTGTTGGTTTTTGTAACATAAGATTTCCCAGAATTTCTGAGTCTTTTTGCCTTAACACGTAACCAATATTTTCATTTCTTTGTCTTTTAATAGTATTTTTTGGCAATTGCACCCCTTCATGTAACGATGGTGAAGTCACAGGAGAAGTATGTATATTATCATTAGATTCCGAGTCACTACATGAAATATCTGAATATGAAGAAAAATCCGGATCCTTAACGCTGTCATCAGAGTTAACTCCAGGAAATGTGGAATTTACGAAAAAACTAAGAAAAAAATATTGTGTTATAATTATATACTCTTAAGGTTTAAAAATATATGATGCATTTAGTTTTCAAATTAAAAACCGTTGTAAGGTAGCAATAAAATAAAAAAATACCTAGGTTTTCATTAGATTCACTTGAAGCTCAGACGAAATAAAAACTCGAGTTTTTATTAGACTTGAAGATGTAGATGAACTTGATGAAGATGAGGATGAGGATGAAGTGTCAGTACAGCTTCGGTCAGTTACATCTACCCTATACTGTAAAATAACCATAATAATTTAATAAAAAAATATCGTAAAGAAGGTATTATGACAAAATTCGTATTTATTTTAGAAACAAATATTTTTAAAATAAACTTACGTTATAATTAACACTTTTTGGTTTTATTACCGTGTTCACGAAACGAAAAGCGACCTTTCACTCTAGCTTCACGCGTAAGACCGAATAAGACTATCTTGGTCAATGCTTAGGGCCTAAATGCGCAAAAAGGACGGAGATACTACCATTCCCGCCGCGCCATTTTACCTCCGATCGTTGTAAGACCTTGTTCGTTAGAAAGATCTCGATTTTTTTATTAAGACTGCGTATATATGTCAAAAGTCGAATTTTTTTGAGTTGATACCCTGTTCATCCAAGTAAACGATATGCGTTTCGCGTCGAAAACTACATGTTTTATGGTTTTTCCAAAGGCGATATCGTAACGACGTGAGGAGAATATAGAAAATTAGGGCTTTAGAAAGATGAAGTCTTTATTTAGTACATAGCAATGCAAAATCATAGTTTTTAATGACGGTTTTTTAGGGCGAAGATAACCCCTTCACAGCGTTTTACGAAAATATGCATCAGAGTTATCTTTCAGGTTGAATATAACCATTATTATAAGCTAAAATACTTTATTTTAAGCGTTATTATAATGGAATATATAGTCTTTTAGTGTATAGCAAAACCAAAATTACGAAAATATTTCGATTTAATATTATAAAATAATATTATAAAATCACCAAAACTGTCTACTTCAATGTAATTTTTTCCATGTATTTGGTTATAAACATATCTATTTTATCCAAATACATGTAATAGTAAATATCCAAAAAAAAAAATCGTTTTATTTTGTCAATTATTTTATTTATTTTAAAAATGCTATAAATCATCATGCGCAGACGCCGTTCGATTCAGTTATCAGTACGCTCCGGGTAATCCCAACGACAGGACGTATTACTTTTTCTCACCGACACCGCGCGATCGCATTGATACCACCATCGAGCATTTTAACGATTGAGGCTTTTATAAGCGATATTTTTGGTAGTAAGTAATTTTGAAATATGTTCATGATTGTAATATTTAAATATTAAACGATGTAATGGTGGCAAATTTTCATTTCATACATATTTTTTTAGAAATGAGAAATGAACGTAAGCAATTCGGATCAAATAAAAATACTGTTACGAGCTTGAGGTTCGTGAGAATAAAAATTGCCGATAAAATTACCTAAATTAACACTTTAATTTACTTTACACAAATTAAAGTTGAAAACACTAATAATTAAACACACTAATTCACTTTATTCCGCTCCGAAGCTTCGCTTGTCTCGCCAAATCAACACTGCCTCGATCGCATCTTGCAGCGGCTATTTATATAAATTAGCAAAGAAATATCCAGAATGTTCAAGTAAACACGCGCAAGGTACCGAGCGTTCGAGTTTCGACTAGGCGCTGTCGGTTGAAAGATTTGTGATGTCATTTTCTGCAAAGCTCCCCTCGCTCTCGTTCCTGACACTAGATGGCGCTAGTGTATGACGTTGACTTATTCACGCAACAATACAAACTCGTTGGCTTTCACCTTTTGCTCCGTGGCGGAGTGACTTGGTAATGTAGCGCTGAGCGCCGCGGGTTCGAATCCCACATGGAATAAAAATTTGTATTACCTACAAATAATTTTTCCAGGTCTGGATGTTTGTCCTTGTGAAATTAATGTATTTAAACTGCCCCCACGATGTACTTAGGAAAAATTCCTAGTGTGGAGATAACGTTATGATTAAACAAAGACATGCCATCAAAAACATAACTTGTAAAATAACCAAGTCTCGCAATGATGATGCGGCCGTGCCGCTGTTTTGCTCGACTTGGCGGGGCCCCCAGATATAAAACATATGAGCCGTGCTTGTATTTAGTAGCTCAAGGGCGTAGTGCTCGCCGTAAACGCGAACAATCCGGGCTCGATCCCCGCTAGTGTTGCCAGGTGTCCCGATTTGCACGGGACGTCCCGATTTTCAAGGGTCTAGTGAAACATCCCGATTCACCCTTGATCGGGATGCCAAATGTCCCGATTTTCACTAACCTTCTTATTTTATACTTTAATCCATAATTTTGACAGCAAAAATGATTACATCTGTTAGCTACTACCACATTAAAATATTTTTGCTACGACATTGTCTCACCAGTCGAAAAAAAAACACAAAAGTTTTAAACAGAATTATATTAAAATGAGTGATTTGAAAAATTCAGAGACTGTAAAAAAAACAAATAGTCCAAAAATGTTTTAATTTGCCTAAAATGAAAAAAATTCAGTTTTTACGATGTTTGGATGAAAAGTTTTCGTTTATGAGATCAGACCCGAATAATAATTATAAAGCACAAAAGTAAAATAAAGTTACAGTCACAATTTCTCGCATTGCTCGCATACTGTGATATTTACAGTGAGCGTTGACCATCTGAGCTATCACGGCTCTCAATAAAGCACGAAAAGGCTACAAAGAAACCTATATTTTGTAGTCATTGTAGTTGTCCGGATATGAAAACCAAATCCCCGATTATTTTTATCTTCCGTCCCGAAATTTTACTTGCTAGACCTGGCAACACTAATCCCCGCCGACACTAATGAAATTGTTAGTTTGATGAAATTTTATGCTTACATTATGAAACAGAATAATGGTTTATCAAATGATATATATTTTATATAATACATATTTTTCAATTAGAACATATACATATTATAATATTGAGTATATTATAATATGTATTTGTTCTAATTGAAAAATAGGGTGAAAATGTAAAGCCGACTTCAATTTACTAAAAGAATAAATAATTTCCACATATTAGCCTCCGATTTCCATACACTATATAAGCCATTATATGGAAATTATTTTTTTATTATTTTAGTTCCAATAGTATCAAAGACAGGTATATAATCAAAGATCAAAGTGATTCGTAGTCGTCGTTATGTCGCCTCTACACGTTGGCCAATACAGTGGCGAATGTAGTGGCGAATATATTGGCCGAGAGTTGGTGACGGCGTCCACAC
Organism: Parnassius apollo; assembly: GCA_907164705.1. Lineage (NCBI taxonomy): Eukaryota > Metazoa > Arthropoda > Insecta > Lepidoptera > Papilionidae > Parnassius > Parnassius apollo. The sequence continues at coordinate 523,158 of CAJQZP010000333.1, read as the reverse complement.
GTTGGAAGATCGTTCAGTTTACTTCGGTTCGCGCCAATGTGCGGACGAATTTATAAGCACCGTGGCGCAGTGGCTCAGCATGAGTGGCTGCGTCGTGCGCCGCGGGTTTGATCCCGCACGGAACAAGTATTTGTATGTCCTACAAATAATTGCTTCGAGTCTGGATGTGTGTCCTTGTGCAATTTATGTTTGTAAACTGCCTGCGCGATACGGGAGAAAATCCTAGTGTGGGGTTAACGTTTTTATAAAATAATTATAAAATAATAGTGGTTATTAATGGGGCTGTAAATAGATATACGATATTATACAATTAGCTTTATTTATTCTTTACATGCATCATAAACTGGAATAAATACCATTAATAAAGTTATAATCGATTAGTCTATGTTTTAAAATTGGGTTTTGATTTTAAAGTTTAGCAAAATATGTACTTGCATTTCTATCAGACATTTGATGTATATAAAAAACACCTTACACCATAATTTATTTGGTAATTTAATTATTTTTTGAGAAAGATAAAAACAATAGCAATAAATATAATTAACACTGACTTAATAATAGGTACTAATTATAACTTAGAACATAAATGAAAAACTCATGACGAGCAAAGTGGCTCAGGACCATGCTTTGCGGCAGTCTGTGGAGGTGGATGTTCAGTAGTGGACTTGTGAACAGCTGTAATGATGATGATGATTCGAAATCTTGCACGATTAAATTATAAACAGTCGACGTTTTTTTATAGGATAGGGTGACAAACGAGCACACAGTTCACCTGATGGTAAATGGTTGCTGTGGGCCATAGACATCTACGTCTATCCTCGATTACGAATCAAAATGCGGATGCGTTGTCACCCGTGAGGACTAAGATGAAATGCCTCGTTTCCTTTAAAAAGGGTCCCTGGTTCTCTATACTCACTATACGAAACACAGCATCATTAAGCTACTATTTTACGCTGATATTCTGTGAGAGCGTGGTCCTTCCCCGGTCGAGCCGACCTTCGTGCTGCAACTATACTTCTAATATAATTGCATGGTTCTACCACGTATAAACGACGTGCTTCATTTTTTTTTCATTTTAAAATTGTTCTCGTAATAATCTGATTGTAAAAAAACGTTAATTTTTTTGATAAATAGCTTATTGATTAAAACAAATGTTCAATAATAATTAAATCGCGCTAATTAAAGTAGTAGGAATGTTTAAAGTTGAAATTGGCACTAAAAGGCTGGTAATTGGGTCATCCACCCTACAATTCTTGAATATAAAATTTTAATCAGATGCGTGTAATCACTCTGGGAGCTTGCAGCAAACTAAACGCGCGGTCAACTTCGGGACTTCCAAAATCCTTTGATCTTTTGTAAAAAACCGACACCACACGGATCTCGCGCCAACTTGCGGGCCATCGTTCCCATACATACCAATGAAGCCCAAACACCCAGTCTACACGTTGGCCAATGCTATTGGCCACTACATTCGCCACTGTGTTGGCCAACGTGTAGAGGCGCCGTAAGGCAACTATTATAGCCTCACGCTCGCCCTGACACGCATACAGAGATAACATTGTAGTGTGCGTCAATATTACGCCGTTCCAAAGCGATCGCGTAGATTTCGACTTGGACATATTTGAATATGCGCTCAATTATTTGGTGACAAGTATTGCCGTATAGAACTACTTTCAGAGAACAATAATATAAGAAGAGTTTAATATTTTAAGAAAATTGTTTGAGGTCATTTTGTTCAACATTAACGACTTAACTCTTATAAGTAGAAAAGTCTATTCTAATCGTCGTCAAGACGCCAAGCGGTGACTCTAATGACCACTCTCGGCATTATAACAACCAAAACTTCATCGAACGACGCGGAGAAAGCAAGGGAGAAAGTGCTCAGCGAAAAAAAGGACAGTGAGATGTTTCGAAACACTGCGAACTAACGAGAAGGGTACACGATACGACATGAATATGATGATTTATAGAGTTCATAATATGTTATTAGGTTTTAATAATGCGAGAAGTTAACAACAAAATGCGCATAAAGTATATGTAATTTTATATAAAAATAATAATAAAAAATAATAAATTGTTATTATTGAGTCTATTATTTTATCAGCCTCTAATGTAATATTGCAAAAATTAAATTTAACCCAACTTTATTATGAAATAAGTGTTTTTTTTTTAAATTTTGTACTAACTTTATATACCTACCACGTTTTTACCTTAGTTTATTCTTCCTACATTGTCATCCGATTCTAAGCTATGTTCCAATTTCAAGTCTCAAGCTTATTGGGAATTGCTCATAATTTGAGTTGCAAAATTCCACCTGGAACGATAGCACAGACAGACACAAGCAAGAAAGTGACTTAATTAAAACGTGGTAAAATTGACAACATTCGTCAAATGAGGTCATGTATTTCATTCTAAAAATTTGAAACTGATACTTTCAAAACAACCATAATATGTGTATATAGAATTGATTCAGCTACAGAAGTCAGGAATTTGCATTTGGGAAAAGCCAAAATTAGGGGCTTTTGGGTGCTAATTTCGCCAAAAATAATGTTCGCCGCAACGAACTGTTAAATTTTGCGTTGCTGGATAATCGTATCGCTAGCAACGCAGTGACAATAATAGATATACGATTAATAATAATAGCAGGGAATTAAGTGCTGACTGTACTGCAAGTGATGATAAGGCGCCCTAATAAAATTAAAGTCGTAATTCAGAACAAAGCAGATGCAAAAATCAGGTCTTCCGAAAATCAGAATAGAATGAAAATCAGGTATAGACTCGTAGAATTAATTTGACAATTAAGTGCTAATGAAGTTCTTTCAAAAGCACAAATTACTTTTTTACAAAGGAATATTTGCACAATTATGTACTTCTACAACGACTTCGGCGCTGTGGGAAGTGCAAATGCCGAAAGGAGCGAAGTGGATTAATTGATAGAATTCAATGTTTTCAAAGTCAAAAATATATTTCAATATTGGCACAACCTAAAAATATTCAAGTACGTCTAAATATAAAGTGTGCTAACCACTATTTCGTATTGATAGAATTCTACGATATTTATGGTACCTGGGGGCTGACCTTGCCTTAATTCTTAATACGCCAGCAACCGAGCTTCATCCCCACCCGCATGGCTGAGATATAAGTATATGCATATATTTTACCTAAGTTTTAAACCAGTTCGTAAGTTAAGTTTTATTGTATTGTTGAAGATGGTGTGGCTAAGCTTATGTTTATCAAAGATTGTTAAGTTAGCTGTAAATTAAAATGTTTCGTTATTTATTACACACTAGCAACCCCGCCCCGGCTTCGCCTGGATTCTATCTATTATTGTGGTATTATTTAGATTTGAGATAATCAAAGACCATTTTTTATAGTATAAGGGTGACAAACGAGCACAGAGTCCACCTGATGGTAAGTGGATGCTGTGACCCATAGACATCCACATTTATCCCCAATTAAGAATCAAAATGCAAATGCGTTATCACCCCTGAGGACTAAAATGGAATGCCTCGATTCCAGTAAAAATGGTCTCTGGTTCTCTACACTCACGATACGAAACATGCTGCTGCATTAAACTGCTATTTACGCCGGTGTTCTGTGAGAGCGTGGTCCTTCTCCGGTCGAGTCGACCCATTCGTGCTACAACTATACAATTAATATAGCTGTAGCATGTCGCTACTACGCTAAGAACGTAACCACGTTATTTTATAAATTTACCGTTGTTTAAAAAAAGGCTACACTTTAATATAGATTTAATATAACCTAGATCTCTCCTAGCATTGTTCTCTAACTCTCGAAAAGTTTCATCAAAATGGGTTCAACCATTCCGAAGATTAACACAGAGAAACAGACAAACAGATTTTTTTAAATAGTTGTTTATCTATGATTTATTCTACGGTTTATGCCTCAATAGTATACATATTACCGTCTAAGCTTAACACAAGCCAGTTATACAAGTTACATTTTATTTATAAGTATAGATTAGATTTACGAAGCACGAACAAGTGATTGCAAATTTAATGATTTCTTATATTTATGCGAACACTACACATTGATTAAAACTAATTTTATGTATTTTATCGCGTTTAATTTTAATTATTTTTAATTTCCGACGTTTCGGGTGCTTTCCAGCACCCATGGTCACGGGTACTGAGATGAATGACGTCCCAATATCATTGTTTAAGGTACTCCTGGTTTAACAATGACATCGGAACGTCAGTCATCTCAGTCCCCCGTGACCATGGATGCTGGAAAGCACCCGAAACGTCGGGAATTAAAAATAATTAAAATTAAACGCGATAAAATCCGTAAAAGTAGTCTTAATCAATGATTGCAAATATTCAAACAGAATTAAAATCTCACCGTAAGACGTGGCCTGTTAAGAACATCTACTACGCCATATTATCCGTGAGTGTCGTAAAAGACGACAGAAGGAAACTGAAACTGGAGAAGGACGACAGGATCTTCCTGTTAACAACTTAAACTAACAAAAAACTGCAGTTGCTAACCGGATTGTAACACCCGCGTGTTAACTATAGCAAATATCCCCCTGGGAGGCAATATGGCAGGGGGCCTATGTCAATACTCCTACATTTTAAGCGTATGGAAAAACAAATACGAACGAAAAAGCGACTAGTTCCGAATACTTTGCCCCTGAAACTTGCAAGATTATATTAAACCAAATTCGGCCTCTTAGCACGCCTTTCCATTGAGTCTTAGCTGCTAAATATCATTTCGCAGCACCAGCCCATTCGTAGCTGCAATACTCCGTGAACAGATTTGCGCTTTATAAAGTGTAAGAAGCTGTTCCAAACCAGCTGTGACAAATATCTGGGTCGAGGAATTCTCAAACACAAGTGAAGGAGGTCGTTGTTCTCTAATGATACAATATGGAAAGAATAAACCAATGAGATGGCTTCTGTTTGCGATGAAAGGACGTGCTTGTGTTCTGGAGGCGTTCAATCTCACAAGATAGACATCGCCCGGTTCAGAGACATACATAAATGACGGTATCGTCCTCGTAACGTGTTAAAGTGAAGGTATTTTAGACAGCAATTTGTTGAAAACACCACGTGCAGTGGAAATACGAAAGCATCAAGCGTCTCCCTACCTCCCCACCTCCCTACAACGAAGTGTACTGAGTTGTTTTGAATTTGTGGCACGAGTAACTATAAAAGTTCGGCTTTTCGTATGGACGTGCCAAGTCCAGTGCTGTAGGTACTCGTAGTCATTGGATTGGTTATCTTCCTTTTTGTGATATTGTTCTTTGTGGCCATTAACTAAAGTTATTCAAAAGGTTATTTTGTAATTACTTCTTTCCGCTCACCGTGTTTTCTATTTTATAACGTAGAGTCGGTAATGTTACTGAATAATATTACGTCTATATTTAATTGATTTTGAAAGTAATTTCCGGCTCATATAATATGTATTTTATTTCTTTGAAGAGAATCAAAGACCTTTAAATTCGTTTTTCTATAAATTAATGTTTCTGCTTGGTTCTGTAATAAATTAAAATTCAGTTTATTTTGTTTATATTTAAACGTCTAAATTTATCGCTCCATTTTTTTTTTCACTATTTATTGAATTTTTGGTAATTTAAAACTTCACTCCATAAATTAAAACTATGTTTTACAGATTTCATTTATATTTTATGTTGGTAGTATCTTACAGTAATTTTTTGAAAATAAAAATTCTAACATAATTCAAGTACAATGCACATTCTTCAGGTATTTCTTAATTTTTATTTGCCAACCTGTTAATCTTGACCAGTATCAGCACGCAATCTCACCTTCAACTTTAATAACATAACTTTCCACACAAATATACTACAATAATTATGGGAAACATATGCTCAATTAGTAAAAAATATTATAACAATAGTAAAATATTTTTGTCTCACTTTGTTGTCCATATCCATATTTAACTTTTGAATTAAAAATATATTAATATATGTTCAAAATTTTTTACAAAAATTAAAAATTATTTTAAAAATTATTAGGTAGGGGACTTATTTAGTGTGTACTATTTTTTTAAGTAAAATAATGGAAAAAACGAACACACAGTCTACCTGATGGTAAGTGGATGCTATGGCCCTAAAATGCAGATGCATTGTCACCCCTAAGGCCTAAGATGGAATGACTCGTATCCAGTAATAAGGATTCTTGTTTCTTTACACACACCATACGAAAACGAGCAGCATTACACTGCTAATTTACGCTGGTAATCAATGACTGGTTCTGCAACGGTCGAGCCGACCCAGTCATTCTAGAACCACAATTATCATATCTTTATTCTGTATGAATTTGATAGAACCAAATTTCAAAAAAATTATTATGTACAAGAACATGATTCTTAAAAACCGGTATGGAATGAGCGAATCTTGCTGATAGCGGCAAGTCATTCCATAATCAGACAGCTTGAGCTAATATATACCATATAAAAACGCTACAGTAGCATACAATTTCAATCTTTTTTTACGTAGTAGAGCCACGCTGCAGCCATATTATGGTTATAACACGAATGGGTCGGCTCGACCGGGGTAGAACCACGCTCTCACAGAATACCAGCGTAAAATAGTAGCTTAATGGTGCTGTGTTTCATATGGTGAGTGTAGAGAACCGGAGACCATTTTTACTGGAAACGAGGCATTCGTATAGCTGCCGTGATCGCCGACAGTAACGGTTTCGTTCTAGTTTTTTAAATAAAATAAATGTGTCTAGTGTTTAATGCAGTGTTTTATTGGTGTTCGAGTGGTTAAATCATTCAGTGTTTTCATGTTAAATTGTGATAGAAATTTTTAAAAGTTGCAGTCAGTTGTTTATTTTGCAACGGGTATGCAATAAATTATAAGTCACTTACATTATTCAACGAACATTTATCTCCGTAAAGTGAATCGCTTATTCAAAGAGTATATCAGACAACAATTGGCGCTGTGGCTTACGTATTAACGTAACAAGAAAATAAGTATAAGAGGCGTTAGATCGAATCCCAACAGCTGAGGTCTTTTTTAACTTTACAACAATTTCTTAGTTTGAAATTAGTAAAACAATTAATATGAATTGCTCTGACTGCAATAAGAAGCTACTTCGCACTGAACGCTGCTTAGCATATAATCACTGTCATTCAAAATATCATATTGACTGCCTAAATTTAAATAAAGAACAATTTACGGATTTAACTACTGAATATAAATCAAAGTGGATGTGTCCATCTTGTAGTAATATAACTAAACGTAAACAATCGAATGTCAATACGCCTGTCCAACAAACGCTTGTACCACTCGTAGAGAAACCATTGAATTCGCCCCTTGAAAATTCAAGCTGTTCATCAACCGATTCCCAATTATTTTCCTCAAACGACGACAATCTCGTCACCATAGGTAAAATTAGTACGTTATTGGATAAAAAACTTAATAATTATCTATCGGATTTCATGGAAAGTTTTAGACGCATTGAAGGATGACGTCAAAAACCTAGTACAAGCGGAGATGGACTCAGTTGTGCAGCAGCTTAAAGACGACTTTACTGTAACCACTAACTTTATATGTGATGAACAGTCTTCCCTAAAGCAAGAAATTGAAAATAAGAGTCACATAATAAAACACCTAGAATCTGAAACTCTTCGATTTCAAAAGGAGATTCATGTTCTGGCCAATCGTTTAACATTAATTGAAAAAAAATTCCCGTAGCAAAAATTTATAAATTCAGTTAGTACCAGAAAGTCGAACTGAAAATCCAATGCTGTTATTCCGTAACCTGTGTAAAACAGTAAATATTCAAACAGATGATGAGAACATTAATTCTTGCCGTAGAGTTGACAAATACGACATCTCCTCCGAACGCCCTAGAAATATTCTTGTAACCCTCATCAACCCACGCTTAAGGGACCAAGTTCTCTCCGCATGTCATCGTTATAATAAAGCCAATAAAGACAATCGCTTGAATACCAACAACATCGGATTAAATTGCGAAAAGCGAAAAGTTTATGTGACTGAACATCTTTCTCCAGAGTGTAAGGCTCTTCATGCTGCTGCTAGAAATTTTGCAAAGGAGAAGAAATATAAGTATGTATGGGTTAAGTTCGGACGTATATATATTCGTAAGGAAGACACTGCGGCCTGAATACACATTAGAAATATGGAATGCTTAAAAAAGCTGTCATAATATCACAATTTTTTTTGTTGCTGTATTTGGTTTATGTATTTGGGAATTTTACTATTGTATAATGTTAATTTGTTATCAATATGTTAATCGCTTAAGTTCAAAAACAAAAGAGTTCTATCTTAATGTACTTAATAATGATTACGACATTTTCTGTAAAACTGAAACAAACTTAAATAGCACTATTTTTGACGGTGAATTCATTGACACTCGCTATAATGTTGTAAGGCGCGACATATATCAAGCAAATGCACGTAAATCTGAGGGCGGGGGAATTCTAATTGCCATTAAAAAAGAAATAAGTTTTATTTATCAAGTTTCCTGGAATAGTGAACTAGAAGACTTGTGGATCATCACATTGCCAAAAGCCACTAATGTTAAAATTATTAATATTTGTCTCTGTTATCTTCCGCCGGATCTGACTTTAGACTGCATCGATAAATTTTTTACAAACTGTCAAAACGTAATTATGCGATATCGCAACACAGAAGAATTTCTTTGTGTAGGGGATTTTAATATACCCGACGTTCACTGGTCTAAATCAACACAGTATAATAATATGATTCCTCTTCACCCACGAGGTCAAAAAGCTAATCTGTCTTGTTGCCTTAGAATATGTAACCTTGATAATTATAACAGTATATCAAATAACAACGGACGATTTTTAGACCTAATTCTTTTCAGTTCGAACAGTATTCAGGTTTATGAAGTGGATCCATTGAGCCGCTTAGATAACCACCACCCCTCATTAGTTGCAGATATTAATCTTGTTGAAATAAACTCAAATAATTTTAAAAACAAAATACAAAAACGAAAAAAAATTTTCAAAAGCAATTATTCAAAAATAAATCTTGAATTAAAATCTGTTAAACGGCATAATATCTTGTCAATTCATAACTATATTGATAGCATGACTGACGCATTTTACGCAGAGCTTAGGAATATTATTGCAAAACATACACCTATGACCAAAATTGACACAAACAACTATCCATTATGGTTCACACCTGCTTTAAGGCAAAGCTTAGAAGAAAACTAAAATATCATCGTTGTTTCAAAAAATATAAGAATCCTCGGGATTATGATACATTTTCCGTGTTACGCAACAGATGTAAAAACTTATTAGTAATGACTATAAAAATTTTGTTTTGTCCGTCGAATCTTCTTTAGATGACGACATAAAATTCTTTTGGCGTTTTGTCAATGACAAGAAAAATAATGCTAATAGTATTCCCAAAACAATGAAATATGGTAATCACATCTCTTCCGATGAAAAAGAAATATGTGAGCTTTTCTCTAATTATTTCGGTTCTGTCCGAATTATCCAATCGTAGTAATTGTACCCTAAGTGATATCACAATCACACAAAACGACATACAGCAAAAGATTGCGATATTAGACCAAAGAAAAAGCTCTGGACCAGATGGTATTCCCCCTTTATTCATTAAGAAATGCGGCAAGGAATTATGTAATCCAAGGAATTAATGCATCCATTAAGGCAGGTATTTTTCCATCAGTATTCCATACTGATGGAAAACTAGCTCATATTGTTCCGATTTATAAATCCAGTGACAGATCAAATTGCGAAAATTATCGACCCGTAAGCATCTTGTCTTGCCTTGATAAATTGTTTGAATTATTGGTGTATGATTCTCTTTATCATCATATTCAACCTTTCCTATCGCTTCAACAACATGGCTTCTTTAAGAACAGATCGAGGACTTCTAATTTACTTGAATACCAACACTATCTTTGCAGTGCTTTCGCCAAGAGAAAACAGATTGATAGCATATATACCGATTTCTCAAAAGCATTCGATAGAGTAAATCATAATAGTTTATGTATCAAATTAGCATGTTACGGAATACATGGGAGTCTGTTGAGATGGATTGAATCATACCTCAACAGGAGAAGTCAGTTAGTTACTATAAAAGGTTTCAAATCCTCACCCGTTTCTGTGACATCGGGTGTGCCACAAGGGTCCCATTTAGGTCCTTTATTTTTTATTACGTTTATTAACGATCTCATTGATAAATTGACATGTCCATGCCTCTTGTATGCAGATGTTTTAAAGATATTTTCCGTTATCGATACACTCAGCGATTCGTTCAATCTTCAGTCGAATTTAGACTCCATTCATAATTGGTGTAAAGAAAACCTAATGCATCTGAATACGAGAAAATGTGTTGTCTTATCATTTAGTAACAAGAAGAACAAACTTACATTTGAGTATAAAATAAATGGACAGGTACTTGATAGAAAATCCGTAGTTAAGGATCTTGGAATACTGTTTTATGAAAAGCTTACGTTCCGCAATATCTAAAAGTACAAAACTTCTTGGCTTTATATTTAGAACTGCAAAGACTTTTAAAAATCCTCGAAGCTTTCTTATTTTGTACTGTTCCCTAGTACGCAGTATTTTAGAGTACAACATAATTATTTGGTTTCCATACTACGCTGCCCACGTAGATCGTATTGAACGTGTTCAAAAGAAATTTCTATCAATCCTCTGCTATAGGTACGGTTTAAATAGAAGTCTGCCCTCCTATGAAGAGAAACTGAAAAAGTTTAACATTATATCACTACAAACTCGGTGTAAATATCAGGATATGACTTGCCTTTTCAAAATTATTCATTCCTTTATAGATTCCCCCACCCTCCTTTCATTTGTTAAGATTAATACTAAGCCCCATCGTCGGTATACTTTCCTAAATACTTTCGCTTTGCAAGTTTATAGAAATAATACGTCCTATTACAATCCTCTTGTAAGAATGTGCCGCCTATATAATGACTTATTGATTAATAATAGTAAAATTAGAGACATTTTTAATAACAAATTAAACAATTTCAAAAAATCCGTATTAGATACGAGTATATTTTGTAAATAAGGCATTCAAGGCTTAAAATTTAAATTTAAATGTATAGGTAAATGAACATTATTTTAATAAAGATTTAATTTTTCAAAATTTTCCACAACATAACTTCATAAGTATAGTATGTTTATAAGTAAGATTATAATTATTTGTGCTGTAAAATCGTTACTGTTACTTAATATCATGTTGTGTGCACATGTTTTGGAATACTATCCAGATTGTAACTTTGTACTTATTATTTTCAATTGTTCATGTTTTGGTGTTTTTAATTGAAGATAAATGTAGATGTCTATGGGCCACAGCATCTACTTAACATCAGGTGGACTGTGTGCTCTTTTATCACCCTTATACTACTTAAAAAAGCTAATATAAAAATAATTGAACTTGGACACATGACGTAGGCCTCACTTCATCTTAGTTCTCAAGTAACAACGCAACTTTGGCCTTCTGTGTAAAAGTTATTTTTTTATACGATAGGGTGACAAACTAGCACACAGTCCACCTGATGGTAAGTGGTTTTTGCGGCCCATAGATATCTATTATATTATATCAGTGACTACAAACCAAAATGCAGATGCGTTGTCACCCGTGAGGACTAAGATAGAATGCCTCATTTCCAGTAAAAAGTGTCTCCGGTTCTCTACACTCACCATACGAAACACAGCAGCATAAAGCTACTATTTTACACTTGTATTCTGTGAGAGCGTGTTCCTTCCCCGGTCAAGTCGAACCATTCGTGCTACAACTACACTACTAATGTAACAGTAGCATGGCTCTACCACTTATAAAAAGTGCAATTAGTTACAAGTGCCCATGTATGCACTAGTCACTTAGCATCAAAAAGACTTTTTGCTTGTTTGTTACTCTAGTGTCCATTAGTTTATTATTATTATATTATTAAAAATAATAGAAATTCGATAAATTTACTACAGATGATTGAATCTCCTCTTACGTGTGCACTGTGATCATACTACTATTCCTTCTACTTCAGTCTACCACAGGTACGGTTTTGAGCCATCTGAATCCATCGACTGCCTGCGTGATTCATTGGGTTTTCACTCCATTTAGTGGGGGGTCTCACTTGAGAATGATAATTAGGCTTTAAATCTATATTTGTTCAAACGCATTCACGTTATTAGATTAAACAGGATGAGCGTTGCTGTAAACATGAAAGCTATTTATATTGGTTAAAAGAAAAGCGACATATTTCTTACAAATATTATAATATAATTTTGCAAATATTAATTACAGTCAGTTTAATAATTTTATAATAATAAAAAGTTTGTTTGTTGTTAATTATTAATGCTCCAAGCGCGGTAACTTCGCCAACGTAGACTGGGTGTCCTTCCCAATGCTCATTTCTCAACCGAGCACGCGATGCCTTGCCTATTTGATGTGATTGAAACTACCTAAGAGCTTATCAACTCGCAATATTTATAATTTATAATTATATTATTATTAATAAGAAACTTTGATAGTGTGGGTGAGTAACGACATTAAATTCAAGATAAAATCAATGAAAATATACATTGTCTTTAACAAGTATTAATTTAACACAAGTTACCGAGTGCTAGGAAGAGGAAAAGGTTATTTGTGTATCACGTAAAGCCTTGGCTTACTGAATTTTTATAACCCAATATGTAAAGGTTACAGACTATTGCAAAAAAATTCATTTCTTAAACAGTTTTACAAAAATATTTACATATTTTATAAAAAGAGAGTCACACGCTATACACATCACAGTAAGCGAGTAACCGGGATTCGATCGCTGCTGGGACCGATCAAATTATTAATTGAAATTATAAGTGCCCATTTAGCATTTGCACAACAGTGAAGAAAAACATCATGAGTAAACCTGTATGTCTGATGAATAAAAATATTCGTAAAGTGCAAAATTTGCCATCGTGCATTGGAGCTATAGACTCAGTAATACTGCTAGACTGAAACCCGCCATGTAGTGGCGGTGAAAGAAAAAGAGGGGGAAAAAACAAAAGATGGGTAGCCCCTTCTTCCTAATGACAACTAAATAACAAAATACCCGCGGTTTCCAACTCGCCTGCTAGGCTAGGCAAATATGTGGTCATGAGGCTATCTATGGGGGAGGCCTATGTTCAGCAGCGGGCCTTGATAGCCCGTAACGGTAACGGTAACTAGACTGGAACGGCGCATCCAATGAATTGCTTCATAGCCCTCTCAGAGATAATGTAGATACACTGTTATTTTACTACTTTGTAAAAAGAACAACGTACTCATGTTACAGCAAAAGGAGCCAACGGCCCTTCATACTATACTGAGCACATAAAATAGCATTGTTACTAAAAATAATCTTTATTTTATTATACTCTAACCAACTTGCCGTGTACCTTGCTACTTTGCTTTGTTAGGAGCATTTACGAGAATATGGCCCCTTCTTTTTCTAATTTACGTACATACTATAACTGTAGTATAGGTAGTGTATACTTGTAACTTAATATCGGTGAATCGCATAGGAGTTACAATAATTTTTAACTTCCCGCTAAGAAAATTGAATATTTTCAAGAATAGGGAAGTTGTTGGTTTCACCCTGCTTTTCCAAAATCGAGTTTTCATCAGATCTTGACGTTTTGAGATCCCAGGACTTCTGACTTCTGACTAATTTCACGTGGACGTCCGTACGGATGTATGTATGTGTGTGTATGTGTAAGTATGCAAACCTTTCATAACTTTTGAACGTCTTGATCGATTGAGATGCGGTTTGCGGCGTTCTCAAGATCTCAACGTGGAATAGATTTGGTGATAATATAAACTGATTCGGACGAGTAGATTTTGAGAAATCTCAAAAGTAAAAATTTTGAAAAACTGTTTTTAGGAATAACTTTTAAATGGCTTTACCGATCGATTTCAGGAACACAGAATAATCAGCTCTTAACCTTAAAAAATGACGTCGAATTCTGTTTGGAAAATAAAAATCGGTTCATTCGTCCGTGAGATATCGAAGATATAAAGAATTTGAAAAAAAAACGTTTTTTTTACATAACTTCGAGATTTTGCAACATAATTTGGTGAAATTTGGAGCGCTTTGCATTTGAAATTAGCGGGAAGTTCCAGGGGTGGCCTGCAGGGTCAATCAATTTTTTTTATTGTTTGCATCTCGTCAGACCATGTTAAAATCTATCGACATTCTTCAGCATTCACAAGATGTTTTATAATAACGTTTAATAAGTTATTTAAAATCATCATCATCATTAAAGCCTGTCACAAATCCACTGTCGAATATTGGCCTTCACCGAGGAATGCTACAAAGCACGCACGGCCTTGAGTCACCTGCATCCATTGATCTCTTTCCAGGTCGTCACTCCATTTAGCGGGGTACTGCCCTACAGTTCGTTTACCAATACAAGACTTGGCGTGAGACATGGTCTTACACTGCTGGATGTATGAAGAAGCGCAAAGTCATAGCTCTCTCCATAGACAGAGCTATGTTGGGAGTTTCTCCGTGTGAATTATTAAGACAGTATTAAAAATAATTATTAATAACAATTTTACATTTAAAACTTTTAATTTAAGCATCGCATGAAATGAAATTTACGAGTACAATGTGTACATAGAGCACATATTATACGCAGTTAAGATAATATACCATACAAATTGGTCGGTAGCAGAATTGCTTTACAAGCTCCGTGCTTAATTTCTCGATTGGATTGTCTAATAAGCAATTTCATTTTATAGGCAATTAAAGTTATCACCGCGCGTATGCCATGGCTCTATTTTATAATTTTCGTATAAACTCAAACTTACAATAATTACTTTGCAGAAATCCATTATATTAGATGTTAAAAATTAATGGATCATTCCGTTTATCCACCCTAAAACATCCACCCTGGGGTGGATATTCGGAAACTCATGTTCATCTATCCACCCCAAATGGAGAGGATGATGACGTATATTATTTTTCTTCAGATTTTGTCCCCCGGCTGTGTAGATTCTTTTATAGAAACATGATAGAAACCGACCAAAAATAATATAATTAAAATTATTATCCATACTAATATTATAAATGCGAAAGTGTGTTTGTTTGTTTGTTTGTCTTTCTTCGTCACAACAGAGCGTCGGCATGGTATGATTTTTTTGTATGGGGATAGCTCGGTGGCTGTAGAGTGACATAGGTTACTTTTTTTCCGTGGAAAAACATTTAATTCCCGTGGGAAAATCGAATATGTTGCAAAAGTTTGTCCTTCTTTCACGTCGCAACAGAGCGTCGGCATGGCATGATTTTTTGTATGGGGATAGTTCGGTGGCTGTAGAGTGACATAGGTTACTTTTTTCCGCGGAAAAACATCTCATTCCCGTGGGAAAATCGAATCTTTTGCACAAGTTTGTCCTTCTTTCACGTCGCAACAGAGCGTCGGCATGGCATGATATTATGGATGGATAGTTGGGTTAGGTATATTTTGAAGGGGAATATGTTGAAAGTTTTCTTCTTTGCAGGGTATGGGGATAGTTCGGTGGCTGTAGAGTGACATAGGTTACTTTTTCAGCGGAAAAACATATTCCCGTGGGAAAATCGAATATGTTGCAAAATTAAATTCAGCTAGGTGGCGCCACCGTGATTCTACAAGACGGATGACGGTACGATGGACGAACACAGGAGAAATTGGAATGTCTTTTTACCAAAATTAAGATAAAAAATGTATGGATCTGGAATTTTCCAAGCAGGACCGAGAAGAGAGCGATAAAAAACATCAAATTCACCAGCTGATTTTGTTCAAACGTTTTGGTGCATTGTAATTCACAGAATAGGCGATAACCTCGCAGACGATATTAAGTAATCCGTTGATGCTCTGCATACCCCGCGAGGGTTACAGGCGTGATTATAAGTATGAATCAGAAATACTATCACCACCTGTCACGCTTTCATCCTTAACTATTACTTAACTGTGGTAGGAACAGTTCTTAGTAAGCCTTATTAATAAGCCTTAGTAATATTTATTGAACGGAAATGAATACAGTTCTTATATGTGGTTATAAATGAATCGGTATTACAATAAGAAAAATTGTGCAAAATTATAAGAAAAATATTTTTTGAGAGTTTCTTATTAACTAGCGTATACATAGTTTAAATTGATTCCGCTAGATGTCGTTACTAGGTTTTTTAAAACGCGGTAACGAAATGTTTCCTGACATGTACTTAATTCCCGCCGTTGAGCCGCGCGTCAACTTAAAGTGTATACGGTACCTATACGCTTAAATTGTTTCTATTTCGTAGCTTATTCGACTACCTGCTTTCGATTTCGGTTGTTTGTTATTTGCTTTGTGATTTGGTTAAGGTTGAATGGATTTATATTGGCTTTCATTTTCGGATTTGTGTATTTTCTTGGATCGGTTTTGTTGATTTGGGTGGTATTCCTTTATACATATTTAGACTCTGGCTTTGATTTTGGATTTTGTTTATTTTGAATCGTAAATTGTTTTTCGTTGTTTTAGGTTGTTTAACAATATTTCAAAGAATTATTAATAGTATAGATAGCGTATACGGTACCTATACACTTTTCGTTTGTTATATTTTTTTCACATTCACATTTTTCGTTGGTTATATTTATATTTACTATACTGATTTCGATTTCGGTTTTCTGCGATTTGTTTTGTCGTTTGGTTTAAGTTGATTCGATTTTTTTGGCTATCGTTTTCAGATTCGTGTTGTGTCTTGAATTGGTTTTGTTGTTTTGATTTTAAAAAATATTTAAAAGGAATATTTATTTCTTTTAGATATTTTGGATTTGCTTTTAAAAAAACATTTAAAAGGAAATTTAATTCCTTTAAGGTATGTTAACGTTTTTTTTTATAAATAGGTTTTTTTTTACTTCATAATGCCTTGCAAACGTAAGTCCAGCTTTTCAAGAGTATCTTCTCAAAGACAAGCGAAAAGATTAGCTAGATCGCTAGAATCTTTAGAAGACGCTGAACTGAGAAGGCAAGAACAAGCAGAGCGTTAGGCTGCTTTTAGAGCATCTGAGACACCTTCTCAACGTCACCAAATGTGTCTTGAACAGACAGAGCGTCAGGCTGCTTTAAGAGCTTCCGAAACACCTTCTCAAAATCAGGAAGGGCGTCTTGAACAGGCAGAGCGTCAAGCTACTTTAAGAGCTTCTGAAACACCTTCTCAAAGTCAGCGAGGCGTCTTGAACAGGCAGAGCGTCAAGCTACTTTAAGAGCTACTGAAATACCTGCTCAAAGTCAGCAAAGGCGTCTTGAACAGGCAGAGCGTCAAGCTACTTTAAGAGCTACTGAAACACCTGTACAAAGTCAGCAAAGGCGTCTCGAACAGGCAGAGCGTCAATCTACTTTAAAAGCTATTGAAACACCTGCTCAAAGTCAGCAAAGGCTATTTGAACAAGCGGAACGTCAGGCCGCCTTAAGAGTCGCGGAAACGCCTGATGAAGCTCAACACAGACTCATTGAGCAAGCTGAACGTCAATCAAATCAAATCAAACTATAAGGGCATCTGAAACACTAGAACAGACACAGGCGCGAAGAGATGCAAATGCACAACTCCAAGCTGAACGTTGACAAAATTTTCAAAGAAACAATTGGTCGGTTTTTAATGACGCAGCATTCAATTATGATCCGTTGATTGAATTTAAAAATCACAGATTAGTTGTTATCGGACTGATCGGACAAAGGCGTGTCGATTTTGCTGCTATTTAAAGAATTGAAATGTGGCATAGATAATGTTACAAGTATGTACAATGTAACATACGGACCCAAAAAAAATTTTGATTATTTTAACCCTGGATCACACCACACAGCATTCTGTTATTACTGGCTATAGTATGTAGGCTTGGTTTGTTAACATTGCTTTATACATTTTTTTGTATTTTAGTAGCTATAAATTGCAATTTTTCATCTTTGGCATAAAAATATTCGATTTGTCAATCCACTTTTCAATCATTTTAAAAACATTGACACAGATTTCAGTATTCTTTTAACATTTTATATACACACATTTTCGAATTTTCCAAAACATGGCCTTGATTGCCGATACGGTAATTTAATAATATGATAATAAGTATTTACGACAACATAAGCTATTTTCTACAAAATTCCTTACAATAATATTTCGTAAAGTCGACACCCTTTTGTTTCGGTTGCTACCAATTCTTACTATACATTTCTCATTAAAAGAACAAATAACATTACACCTCTAAGTTGCTTCGATATTGTACTTTTTATGATATTAGATAGATATTGAGCCTTGGTAGCTAAGGAGCTAAGCGCTCGAAATACTCGTAAATGTCATATTATTCAATACACGCTGTCATCGATGAGATCGATTATTGTAACTTTTGAAGTGATTTGTTGAACGTATTTGAACCACGTGTTGGGCCATAAAATAAACGATTTTAGAAAACCTGCATTTCTAATAAACGAAATATTTCGAGAATATTTAAGTCTGCCAATAGTCATCAATAATGCGGTAGACCAAATGCTCCAGAACCTTCTCAGAAATTAGGGGAAACTTGTGCCCAGATATGAGATGTATATTACTACTGTATCTTTACGTTTTTACTTTTATATAAGATATTGCAATGTATAAAAGTAACCTAAGAGTGAACAAGTTTATTAAGAATTCTTTTAGTTATCGCTAATTTCCGGAATACTTACAATAACAAATATACTTTTAACCTTCCCAACGAGTACATTATCAATGACAAAAGTGAAATCAACCACTTTTATGTCGACCATATAAGGCTCTTTACTGCAGGCATTAACGGCTGACGCGAATGAAATAAATCGAATTTATAGTTTCGATAATACTGCGGCTTTAATTAGAGTTGAAAACGAGGATGTTTATTTCCGACTATCGAGTAACAATTGTAACGATCGAACTGATGGCAACGGAAAATTATGAGTTATTCTTGAAACTTTATGTTCGTTCTTGATAATAACATGTTTTGATTATATTATAAGATGTTTAGACTTAGTCACTAAATTAAATCCGTTAAATACACGACTAAATTCTTCAAACGAAATAGATACGAATATTATTAGTTATATTAAAATCAACAATAAAAAGTTAATGACAACGGTATCCTTAGTTTTAAAAAGGTATTTCATAGTATTGCTGAAGTATTTTATTTATATTTTGTTACTCGGCCAAATTGAATCTCATTCCTTATTTTTATTACTCTTTCCTCCTCTTCCCCAAAATGATCATTCTTCAAGATTCATGCAAAAAAACCTGCACTCAGTTAATACTCTACCGTATTAAAAGAACTTGGTAGAGTCAATCTACACCTGTTGTAACAAAACCAATAGCGCAATTGAATTTTACAACTACTTCATTATATTTATCAACTTATTATAGTGTCTTTATGTTCGTACTTGCAATTGTTTATAACATTATCATATACATATGTATATGGTAAGCATATAAATAAAATCTTAGCTTATTATAAGATTAATATAGCATTAATTAAGACTTTAATCATCTCAATCGAATCGATTAATTATATTTTAATTCAAAGTCAAATTGCCGAGCACCAAGATCGCCTTGAAATACTTTCGAATATCTTGTGTACTATGAAAATGTTTGCCCAATGCGAATCAACGTTACGTTTGATTAGCCCTATTCGATAGTCAAACTCACCAAATCGTGGTTATAATTCCATCAAACTTTTCGGTTGTCGTTGATCAGCTGTTTCATATACACCAACATTAATAGTTTGTACTTGTTTTCTTCTTGAATTTCTTATTCAAGTTAAACGAATGAAAACGAAGAAAATCTTATAATGTTTATTATTATCGCGCGCCGTCGATGGCGGTTACCGTCGTGAAGCCTGCGAAGGCACACGGCGCTGCGGATCGACTGAACGTTCGGTGTATCTGCACTGGTGCGTGCGCAGCGGCTGGTTCGACGCGACCCTACACCCTCATTCAGAGCGTGGCCTTGAGGCTGCGCAACCATATGAGCAAATATCTACATCTGACATTCCGGATATGCGGTTTTAGACACAAAACAAATTGTGAATAATATTATGAGCACTTGTTACAATATTTGATATTTACGATCGACGATGGTAGTTTTAATTATATCAAAACTATAACAGTGTTATACTTTCTCTATTAAAGGAAAACTTTGTGCAGTTTATATACGTAAATTAAAAAATAATAATTTAGAAGCCTAAACTCTAAAAACACGGTTAAAACTAAAAGACTCCATTAAAATTTACCGTTCACTTTATTCAAAATTTTCTTTTAATTTTAATTTACATACACAACATTATAATATATACTTTATATGTTATATAAATATATATCTGTAATATAGTATATTATACACTATAATATTAAAATTACGACTGACTTACGGATCAGAGACGTGGTCCTTCACTACTGGCCGTATGAGGACGCTCAAGGTCGCTCAGCGAGCTATGGAGAGGGCTATGCTCGGAGTTTCTCTGCGTGATAGACTCAGAAATGAGGATATCCGCTGTAAAACCAGAGTGACCGACATAGCCCAACGGATTAGTAAGTTGAAGTGGCAATGGGCCGGCCATATAGCTCGAAGAACCGATAACCGATGGGGAAGAAAGGTTCTCGAGTGGCAGCCTCGTACCGGTAGGCGTAGTGTAGGGCCTATGTTCAGCAGTGGACTTGTGAAGGGCTGTAATGATGATGATGATGATGAATATGAAAAGCAAAAACTAAGTCTGGAAATTAAAATACGAGCGAGCAGCGGGTTGAAGCGTTTGGCGTACATAGTGTTACGAGCTTAACGTTCGTGACAATAAAAATTGCCGATAGAATTACCAAAATTAATTCTTTAATTCACTTTACACTAATTAAACTTAAAATACTAATAATTAATCACACTGATTCACTTCATTCTGCTCCGAAGCTTCGCTTGTCTCGCCAAATTCAATACTTCCACGATCGCATCTTGCAGCGCCTTTAAATACACATTTCAACGAAACATCCAGAATATTCAAGATACGCGCGCCAATCGACTAGGCGCAGAAAGTTCGAGTGTCGGGCTTCTAGAAGCTTAGTTCTTCATTTCGATATTAGATGGCGCTGTCGGTTGAAAGATAGTGATCTCATTTTCTGGAAATTTCCCCCTCGCTCTCGTCCCCGACACTAGATGGCGCTAGTGCCGGGTACATGACGTCAACTTAGGCGCGCAACACTGCCCCCTCCTAAGACATGCTCGTCCCGAGCATTTTCGGCCCCATAATAACGCGCCAAGCGATCCACATGGACGATCTTAGGAGTCCCTCTTGCGCCTTTTTGTATTCGGTAGGTTACATCGTTGATCCTGGTTACAATCCGGTACGGGCCGTCCCATTTAGCTTGAAGCTTAGGAGATTTCCCTTTGCTGCGGACTGGATTGTGCAACCACACTAGTGAACCTTCGTCGAACCCTTTGTTGTTCATTTTGCGGTCATACCGGGTTTTCATCTTCTCAGACATTTACTGGCCCGATTGTCTGACGTGCTCATAAATGTCATTCATTCTGTTCCGCAACATAATAACATAACATAAACACTCACGCCTGTCACCCAGAGGGTAGGCAGAGACTACGGACTTCCATTTGGCACCATCCTGACACACCTCTTTCGCCTCCTTTACATCCATATATCTACGCATAGATGCTCGTCGGTTAAGGTTACTTCTAACGTGGCCCATTTTTAAAATGTCGCCAATTTGGTCGATAAACTTTTTTCTAGGGCGTCCCTTCCCGACTCGGCCGTTCACATCTGCCATATAAATTTGCTTTGTCACTCTTTCCTCATTCATTCTTTCTACATGACCAAACCACTGAAGCATTCTTTCTTACTCTTGCTACATATCTCTTATCACGCAATTTCTCACCGTGTCATTCAAATTTAACCCTAGCATATTCCTTAAAGACCGCATTTCTGCAGCATTTACTCTACTTTCTTTTTTACTTCACTACCATACATTAAAGTAGGGACTAACACAGCATTATGAATTACCATACTTGCCTTTTTTGACACATTCTGGTTCTTCATAATAGAGTGTAGTGCCCCATTCACTCTATTCACTGCATTTACTAGTCGTTCTATATCCCTATCATATCTACCATCTCTGCTAAATACACATCCCAAATACACAAACTCATCCACTTGCTCAATTAACTCTCCTTCTATTCTTATTTCACATACCGTTTTGCTTTCTTCTCTTTCAAAAACCATCACTTTCGTCTTACTTGCGTTCACTTTCATTCCCCTTTCTTTTAAGTCCCAGTTCATTAACGTAACCATCAGGGATGAGCATAATATGATAAAAAAACTTTTCTTCTTCATTGGTTGGGTTTTTTGGAGTAAACCATATGAGTTAGGTTTGCCTAAAATTGTCACTCTGTCATAGCTTTTCCAGTCAGAAACTTTTTTTTTGCCAAAAACTTCTTCGCAATCATGCGCATGGAAAAGACTTGATCTGTACACCCCATTCCCTTTCTAAAACCCGCTTGCACATCCCAAATTTTTCCATCAGTTTCTTTCATAACTCTTTCAATTAACACCTTAGCATACAGGTTACCCACAATACTAAGCAAGCTGATACCACGGTAGTTTTTGCAGTCTTGCTGTGACCCTTTTCCTTTATATATTGGTACTATAACTGCTTTACACCAGTCATGCGGTACCCGTTTTAATTCCCGACATAAATTAAACAAGGTGTACAGCAGGCCTGCCACCACTCCCTCTCCAGCCCTTAGCATCTCGAGTGATACTCTATCATATCCAGCTGCCTTACCTGCTTTCATGCTTTTCATTGCTTTCATTATTTCATCTACACTTATCTCCATACCCCTTTCCACTTCTTTCCGAATTTCTAGTTCATTTAATTCAGACGACTCTTCACTCATAAACACGCTTTCATAGTATTCCTTCCATCTGTTTAAATTCGATACTTCATCATTTAGAATACATCCATTCTCGTCTCTTATAGCATTAAACATAGGCTGTTTTGTATTTCCCCTGGCAGTTCTTACGAGTCTCCAGAACATTTTTATGTTAGCCTGGAAATTATCAGATATCCTTCTATCATTCTTATCCTTTCTTTTTTTTCTTTTTCTTTCTTTCTTTTTCCTTTCAACAACTTCTTTTACTCTCTTATTTAGACGTCTAAATTCTGCCTTTTTTCTTTCAACCTCATCATTCATACCAGAAGAATTACCAGCTTTGGTTGCTAGTAAATCTAACCATGCTTTCTTCTTTGATTCAACTTCCACCTGTACTTCATCATCCCACCACAACGTATTCCTTTTCCTTTCATTTGTTCTCTTACTTATACCACATACTTCGGTGGCTGCATCCACCAAACCTTTCTTAATATTATCCCACACAGTATTCAAGTCTAAATCATTCATACACAACTCATTCAAACATCTAATATTTTCTCTCAGTCTACATTTATACTTCTCTTTCACATCTTCATCTTGTAACTTCTCTATTCTTATACGCTGTAACGCAGTGGTAGACACAGATGACCGATGCCGCCAACGCTTGAAAAGATCTTTAATTTGACGTAAGACCAAGTAATGATCCGTCCCTACGTTGGACCCCCGGTAAACCCGGGTAAATCTACGACTGCGCTCCTCATTCTTTCATCCACAGTTACGAAATCTAACATGCTTCTATCATCACCTCTTTTCCGTGTATACATGTGATTCTTCTTATGACGAAAAAAAGTATTCGTCAGAAAAAGATTCTTTTCCACACATACGGTGAGGAGGTCTTCACCATTCTCATTTATACTTTCATCACCAAACGTTCCCAATATCCTTTCATAACCAGACCTCTTCACCCCAACCCTTCCATTAAAGTCTCCTAACATAATAATATTTTCATTTTCCTTACATTTTGTCAACACCATCCTTACCATGTCCCAAAACTGCTCTCGGATGTAAGTGGGCTTAGACATGTCAGGGGCGTACACCCCTAGCAGGAACAGCTTCTTTAAGCCCACTTTCATTCGTATCCATAGCAGCCTCGGGCTTACACATTCATACTCTTTCACACATTGACCCATTCTTTCTGAAAGGATGAAACCGACTCCCTGGCATGCCCGTTCGGTCTCGTCTACACCAGACCAATACGCGGTATACGTGCCATGTGCAGTGGCATCCTTTCCCTTTCGTTTCGTCTCATTCACACATCTATTCCTCTGTCATTCATCATACTTCATCCATCTTATCATTCATTCCTCCACATACATTCAGCGTAGCCAGACGAGTTTCCGCAATCCACTTTTTGCCCCTCCGGGAGACAGAACGTGACGGGTGGCGAACCTCCTCGCCGGTTTTTCTCCCGGAGATTCTTCGCACCCCTGCCCCATTAAAGGAGCGCCGGGAACTCGGGGCCATTTCTTTTATTTCCTGACTCATGGTGCGAACAAGGGGTGGTGGTAGATTTTACGCCGCTACCATACGGCGAGGAGACGAGTCTATTTTTTCGGCTTTTTCGTTCGTTTAGCACCACCCAGGGGACACGTGTATTGTGGGCCTAAGGTTAGGTGGTCGAAGCCTACGGACGCGAGCGACTCATCCCCCAAATTTTTCCGCAAGTCATTTGCATAATCTGTTATACTGCGTGGGGCATCAGGTGGTATCCCAGTGATCAGGTCTGCAGGCAGCCGTAATTCTCTTCCAAAGTTTGCGAAAGCTGGTGTCACTGCTGTACTTTTGTGAACAGCTCTTCGATATAACAACAAAAACGGTTGTATGTGCTTGTCCCAATCTCGTTGCCGATTGTCTACAACTTTTGCTAGGTACCTCTCCAATGTCTGATTAAATCGTTCTACCATTCCATCAGATTGCGGGTGATAAGAAGTCGTTCTTGTTTTATGAGTACCCATAACTCGGCAAGTTTCCTGGAATATTTGAGACTCAAAATTCCTTCCTTGATCGCTGTGAATCTCTAAAGGTACTCCAAAACGACAGAAGACTTCATGAACTAGTTTATCTGCAACTGTTGAAGCTTCTTGATTTGGAATGGCGAAGACTTCTGACCACTTAGTGAAGTAATCCATCACAACCATGAAAGAAAGAAAGAAAGAAAGAAAGATTTATTGCAGCACGCCACAAACTTCAGTAGGCACTTAAATTTTGACACATCTATTATATAATGATTTCTTATATTTACGCGAACATTGCACATGATTAAAACTACTTTTACGGATTTTATCGCGTTTATTTTCACTTTTTATTTTTAACTTTTTATTTTTAATTCCCGACGTTTCGGGCGCTTTCCAGCACCCATGGTCAGTCCCCCGTGACCATGGGTGCTGGAAAGCGCCCGAAACGTCGGGAATTAAAAATAAAAAGTTAAAAATAAAAAGTGAAAATAAACGCGATAAAATCCGTAGAAGTAGTTTTAAACATCTATTATAAACATTATAACAAACAAAAACAAAAATAGGAAACAAAACAACAATTTGACGGATAAAACAATTTAAAAGTATTAATACTTATAGATTATAATTTTAAAAAAAATAGAAAGAAAAAGAATCGTTTCTCATATTGTACGAGTATGTTGTGGCGCATACAAACGGACCTCACTCAGCTTATGCTGTCGCCGGAGCAACAGCGCTGGTTTTCAGTGGGCCCGAACGGATAATAACGTACGGACGTCCACGAGTGATACATAATAATATTCTAAAACCAATCCATCTAACTATGCTGAAATTATTGATTTCAAACCAAACAAAGGTATGTACATGTGCTTATTATACATGCACTTTATTTTTATTTTCAAAAATTTTGTTACCAGTGTGCTCTTAACTTTATTAATTAATATGTACATTATTTCAAAAGTTATTATTACGTTGTATTTGTTTTCTTATATTAATATATGTATATTTTAACACTTATTTCTAAAACTTATACATAAATTACCTCAGTTATTGATTGACGATACTAAATTACACTTTTTTTAGCCTATGGTCAGTGGACCTATCCGAACAGTATCCAATTTAAGGTTTTATTATCATCACTCAACTTTATTAGTTGCGACCTTGACCGCCTGTGCTATGTGCCAGTACCCATTTTGGTGAGTAGTACGCTTCAGCCTGTTCTTCCGAGTTGATATTAGATAGTTTTTATATTTTTCTTTAAAGGTTTTAATTGTTTTCAGGCTACGAAGCGGTGGCGGCAGGTCGTTCCAACACTTTGAGGTAGCGTACCTAAATCTCCCACGAAAGGCAGCGGTGCGATGGAATGGCACGGCGAGAGAATAAGTCGACGCACGAGTTATTTTTGAATTTACGTCGCGCGACCACACCAACTTTTGGAAGAGATAAGGTGGCATATTATATTTTATTATACCAAACAGTAGTGTTGCTAAATGAAAGTGACGACGATATTTCATTTTTAAAATGTTGCCTTCGTTGATGTACCGCGTAACGTGAGTGCGTGACGGTATCCCGAAGCAAAATCTTGCACAAGCGTTCTGAACTCGCTGAATGAGTTTTTGACTACGTATTAATAGACGAGGACCATAAACTACATCCATATAATTAAATTTAGAAAGAATTAATGAGTCACAGAGCCTTATTCGAATATCTGTGTTCAGGAAATTTCTAATTTGATACAGGAATTTAAGTCTGTAGAAGCAATTTCTAGCAGTATTAAGTATGTGATTCTCGAAGCGCAAACGATCATCCATAAGCAGACCTAAATTGCGAGTTTCAGTCACACGTTCAATTTGTTCCCCTTTTATGGTGACATGAAGCCGTTGATTCGCAATGTTTTGAATTTGCTTAGCCGTTCCTAGAATCATATACTTTGAGTTATTTCCGTTTAAAACAAGAGCATTCGATTTTGACCAATCAGCAATGCCTTCTAAATCTTTGTTTAATTTGTTTATTGCTGATTGAGTTTCCTCAGGCTTACATGATATGTAAATCTGTGTGTCATCAGCGTACATATGGTATCTACAATGTTTGATGTGATCTACCATATCTGCACAGTACATACTCGTAGCAAACAAAAGTGGTCCTAAAATTGAGCCTTGAGGTACACCTTGTTTCACAACCTTGAAATCGGAAACTAGCGGCAACCCTCTATGGTCAGAAATTTCTACTCGCTGTGCGCGATATTTAAAGTAGCTCTCAAACCATTTCACCGCAGTTACGTCGAAACCATAATAGTGCAATTTTGACAAAAGTAATGGTACATTCAAGCAGTCAAATGCTCTAGAAAAGTCTAGTAGAACTAATATTGTGCCTTTTCCAGAGTCCTGGTTTGACAGAATATCATCGATTACTTTAATCAGAGCGGTAGTTGTACTATAATGTTACCTAAAACCCGATTGTAAACTAGGGAGTATTTCATTTGTTTCCAAATACTTTCTTAGCTGCTCGACCACAACCTTCTCTAAAATCTTTGACACACAGGGCAAAATGCTGATCGGGCGAATGTCCTTCATGTTAGTTGGATTTGCGTTTTTAGGAATAGGTCTGAACAAAGCGTGTTGCCATTCTGTGGGATATGTATGGGTTTCTATAGATTTGTTAATTATATTTGTTATAACAGATATTGTGTTGGGTATTGACATTTCGAGCATATTAAGGGATATGCCATCTATGCCAACTGCATTTGATTTTAATGACTGTACTATTTTTAAAATATCAATTTCCTGTACTGTCTTTAGCTTAAATTTACTTGAAACTTTTATATGAGATTCAAAGAGAGACGTGTTAGAAGTAAGTATTTGATCATGTCCAGGAATGTTTCAAAAGCTGGTATTAATTAAATTAGGATCATTAAAAATATTATACGGTAGTTCTGGTTTACTTTTTAACCTTACATTTTTTTTATGTGTGACCATATGGCTTTAGGATCTCTTTTAGTATTGTTGTTATAGTAGTCATAGTATGCCTGTTTTTCTTTCCGAAGCGCCTCAATACAGTATTTTTTTAGTTCCTTATAATAGTTCTTATGTATCTCTGAACCAGATTTACGTGCTACTAAACCAGCTTCATCCCGGAGTTTCATAATTTTTTTATATTATAAGTGATCCAGGGATATTGTAAATGTCTTACAGTTTTTGTGCAAAGAGGCGCATGAATATCAAATATGGTTAACATCATTGTGTTAAAAAGAGATACCATATAATTAACGTCATTCAGGGTGTTGATGATTTCCCAGTTCATCGACTTTAGATGTAATTGAAACTATTCGACATCAATGGAATGTAAGTCTCTGCGTGATATTATACTTGGTTTTTTGTTTGGGCTTTTTGAAATTAATTTCACAACAAATAAATGCATGGCTACTCAGATCGGGTATGTGATTAACTAAAATATTGTATTGCTGGATGTCTGTACAAACTATATCTATTAAGGTTTGACTATGATCGGTGAAATGAGTTGGTTCAGTTACACATTGGCTCAGTTTGTAGCACTGTAAGAATTCTCTAAGTTTTTTATAATTACTATCCGCGGTGTTCAATACATTTATATTAAAGTCCCCTAACAAGATTACATAATTGCACCATACAAGAGTCCCGATAGTTTCAGACAAAACATCGAAAAATGTGTCTACGTTTAACCATGGTGGTCTATAGGCAGTACCAATCGCGATCTTAGTACCGTTAATAGTTAGAGCAAGCCACATCTGTTCTACAAGCGGAGTCGAAGGATGAGGCAACGTTCGAACAGCTAAACCCTGCCGTATGTAGAAGCCAACTCCGCCACCTCGCGAGCGCACATTGGTCGGTCGGGGAATGTGACGTAACCGGTATCCTGGCACCGCGGGCGCGCGCTTCCTCACCCTCATGCAACCAAGTTTCGTTAATCGCCATTAAATCGACAGCGTGGCGATCTATAGCTACTACTAGTTCTTCATGGCCTGTACCTAGTGAACCTACATTTAGAAGCCCTAACTTAAGATTACTTGTCATGTTGTATGATATAAAAGTATATTCACAATTGACATCTTTGACCAACAAATATCAGAGTAATACTCACAATAATTGTTCCTAATCTGAGCTCGTTTCATTACTCTATTTATGTTGTTGTAGGTTTGTGATATTATAAGAATGTTAACTGAATTTAGCAAATAATTATAACGGGTAGGATTTAGGGGATATACATATTTTCTTACATTTAAATAACTAACGCCTATAAAGCTTATAAAGGAAGTAACATAAATATACATACGTATCGGCCCTGTAGACATTGTCCTACTACACACATAATGACAACAACAATGAGCGTCAAGCTTTATAAAGTCTGAGTAATGTAAAAAGACAATTACTTTGTTTGGCAAACAGTTAATAACAAATGATGCACTAATAAAATTCAAAAGACTATAACAAATAATGTATATGGGTAGCAAATATTTTATAACTGTAAATGGAAATACAAATAGCTTATTACGATAACTTGGCCCAACTATATTTTTTTAAATGGGATTTCGTATTATTTCGAAGTTGTAAATAAATCTTATTAATAACTATGAGTATATACGAGTACCCACAAAACACTTGACGATAGTAAATAGTTACAAAATTAAATAAAGAAATTAAAAACACTAATTCATTTTTGTAGGTAAACTGAGAGACAGTTATGGTGATCGAACAAATTCGGACCCAAAAACCTTAGCAATATCCGCGTTGAAGCGAATGCGATTTATTGGAACTCCTGCTTTCCGACGTGCAAAAATTCGGCCTCCCTTCGTCCAAACATATCGCCATCCCTGCTTGCGGCCTGTCTCGCGTGCCATGCGAAACAACTGCCTATTTGTTTTAGTCGGTCGTTCGTTTATATAGATATTGCAGGGTGCGGACTTAAGACCTAGAGCCTCGGTTGTTAGAGACCGGCGGACGCGGGAAGCGCGCAGCACGTCGTTACGCACGTCGCGCCGCGCCAGCCGCACAGTGATGGGCCGCGGACGAGACGTGGCATCCTGGCGGGCGCCCCCCACTCGCATACAATGCACCAGTTCCTTTTCCTCCAAATGAACACCAAGCTTGGTCACAACTGATAGAACCAAGTGTGTTGGGTTCTCCTCACTCTCCTCTAGAATTCCACTTAATTCGACGTCATTTGCAAGCAACTCCTGATCCCTATCGTTTAAGTCGGCTTGCAGCTGATTGACGGTCGACTCGAGTTTTAGGATTTCAATTTTGAATCCTTGAGAGCCATATTGCTCTTGTGATTCCAGGATAGTTTGGACCGTGTTCTCGAGCTTATCTAAACGAGCATCGCATTTGCTGACAAGGTTTCTTATGTCCTGAAGTTCTTCTCTGAATGCTCGAAATTCTTCACGGGTTTGCTGCATTTCTTCTCGGAAACATCGCAATTCCTCCCCGAGGTTTGAAACCTCACTCGAATTAGCAACAGTAATTGTTGCGGGTTTTACCGGCGTTGTGTCCTTGTTGCAACGTTTTTCTTTCAATTTGCATTCAGGGCAAGCCCAGGATGGCATTAGTGAAGCGCCCACTGCGATGCCTACACACGCACGATGTAGCTGTTTATTGCACTTTGTACAAGTAACATTAGCGCCATCTTGCGGAGACATGTATTTACCGCACGCACTGCACTTAACTGCCATGATCAATAAGTTTTAATACGAGTAGTTGATAAAGCAAAATTATGCGTTGATTTATTAGTACACAACGGAAGCGTGAGATGGAGCTGTGTTGATCAGTACTATATGACGGTATTATGTTATTAAATTTTATTCGATGACATTTAAAAATAAAATGTTTTAATATGTAAATGTTGTTTTTTTTTACTATTTATTCACTAATCACTAAACACTCTAATGTATCCACACCATATAAGGTTCGCAGTACACAGATGTTTAACTTTTCCACAAACATTCTAACTTATACAACGTCCAAATAATTTTAAATTTACATAAACTCTTCCAACTCACTAACTATGTATCTCAGGACGGGCGTCCGTGACGTTACTGTCTGTACTGTCTGTACTGTCTGTACTATAATACTTGTTACCGCTTTCACTCTCCGGAAACGGCCTCGCCACGTCAATGGCTATTCTCTCCCATGGTGCACCAACATTCCTACCTCCACTTTCACCTCTACTACGAGTCTGAGGTCCCTTTACAGCCGCACAACTTGTACATTTGCGACACCAGTCCTCGACGTCGTTTCGACATTGGACCCAGTAAAACCGTTCTCGGATCTTCAGTAGAGTTCGTTTAACTCCCAGATGGCCTCCTAAACAATCATTATGGTACAGCTGTAGAACATCCGGTGCTTTAGCTTTAGGGACAACCATTTGCAAATGCCAGCTGTCTCCCCGAACATTTTCCCATTTACAGCACAGAACTCCATCCCGAAGCAGCAAGCTGTCCCACTGGACCCAATAGCTTTTAATGGTCGAACTCATCGCTGAGACGTCGCTCCACTTGGGCTTGGGATCACTGGCCTTCATCCATTCCAGAATCGGCTTGATGTCCGGATCTTCCTGCTGTGCACGTTGTAAGCTGTCCTTCCACTCGTGGTGGTCTGCTCTGAGCATCCTGGATACTCCTACTCTCTTGCCTAGTACAATGTTTGCAATCTTCAAGACAAGGTCTTCTTGACAATGCATCTGCGTTGCCATTAGTTTTCCCGCTGCGATGTTCGATCTCAAAGTCGTATTCCTGCAGTAGTTCAATCCACCTCGCAACTTGTCCTTCTGGATTTTTAAACTGCAATAGCCATTTTAGTGTAGCATGGTCAGTTCGTAAGTGAAATTTTCGTCCCAGAAGATATTGGCTAAAATGCTGCAACGACTTTACCACAGCTAGCAATTCGCGTTTTGTGACACAATAGTTCCTTTCCGGTTTTGACAACGACTTGCTGAAGTTCGCTATCACGACCTCTTGGTCACCATTCCGTTGAGACAACACACCGCCAAGTCCTATATCACTTGCGTCTGTGTCAACTATAAATTCTTTGCTTGCATAAGGGTATCCCAAAATAGGTGTTTTGCACAGACGGTCCTTGAGCTCCTGGAATGCGATATTGCAACTTTCATCCCAGCAGAAATGTCGGTTCTCCTCGGTTAGCTTATGCAGAGGTTTGGCTATATCTGCAAAGTTTTTTACAAATCGCCGGTAATAGGAGCACAAACCCAAAAATGCTCTAACCTGCGTCTTGTCTTTTGGAACAGGCCAATCCTTGACAGCGGCGATTTTCTCTGGATCCGTGCGGATACCTTCTTCCGATACTACATACCCCAAAAAGTTAACTTGCCGTTTGAATAGTGAGCATTTCTTCGGACTCAACTTGAGGTTGGCACTCTGAATCTTCATGAGCACGCGTTCCAGGTTTTGAAGGTGTTCCTCAAACGTACGGCCTACGATGATGATGTCATCCAAGTAGACCAGACAGGCATCGCCAATTAGCCCGGTAAGTACAAGTTCCATCAGCCTTTCAAACGTTGCTGGAGCATTGCACAACCCTAACGGCATTACTTTAAATTGCCACAGACCCTTTCCCGTCGAGAACGCAGTTTTCTTCTTGTCCTTACGGTCAATTTCAACTAGCCAGTAGCCACTTTTTGGATCCAGCGTGCTAAACCACTTTACTCCTGCAAGCATGTCCAGCGTGTCATCAATTCTTGGCAAGGGATAGCTGTCCTTCTTCGCAACGTCATTCAGACGGCGGTAGTCAACACAAAACCGCATGCTGCCATCCTTCTTCTTTACCAGCACCACTGGTGAACACCATGGACTAGATGAAGGTTCAATAACACCATCCTTCACCATTCCTTCAATCATGGTTTCCACTTCCTTTTCACGTGCTACCGGCAATCTTCTTGGCCGCTGACGGATAGGCAATTCTTCTCCTGTGTTTATTTTGTGTTGAACTAAGCCAGTCTTTCCTATGTCAGCATCGTTTGATGAGAATACATCCGCATACTTGAGTAACAACTTCTTCGCCTTGACCATTTCCGTCGGGGAGAGAACGCTGCGACAGTCTTCCAAAAGTGTGGTCACTCTCGTTTGTGCTTGCTGGGGATAGATATTGGCACCGACGTAACCAATCCACTTCCTCACAAGTACCAACCAGCGTGCCTTTTTCTATAATCTGTTCCCGGTCACAAAGGTTCAGCACACGTACTCCTGAGATGTCAGTGGTCCTGACCAAGGTTCGAGCTACTTTCCATGGAAGGTTATTGTTTACCCTTTCCACAAGTACGCAACGGTGAGCTTGCCCAGCGTTTCGGGGAAGACTAACCGGAACAATCGTTTCCGATCTCGGCGGAAGAACAATCTTATTAATGCTGTATACGTTCCCTGGTAACGCACCTTCCATAAAAAGTTCCTCCTGTCCACATTTCAAAACACCTTGCTTAATGTCGATCTCACAACAATTATTCCTCATAAAGTCTAGACCCAGGATGCAGTCGTCCATTATATCAGCCACGATGACATTATGCAGGTAGATCATGTTGCCTAGCTTCAACTCCATCTCCTTCTCTCCACGGACGGGTATACGCTGACCGGTGGCTGTTACCAAATTAATGCGTTCTCGGTTGTATGCGGAGTAACCAAGGAACTGACTTATAAGTTGGGAACTAACAACCGTACGAGAGGCTCCAGTATTTATGGTCAGTTTACACGGCATTCCGTTGACCTCGCCCTTGATGATCAGATTGTTCCCATCATGGGTTTGTGAGATCGAGATCCTTGGGGCTCTTTTAACATCAGCCAGCACCCGCCCCGCAGTTCTGGCTTTTACTCGTTTCCCTGCTGCTGCTGGGCGGTGCTGTTGGCCGCACTACCCTCCCGAGATCGATCAACTTCCCTTTCTACAGTTCGCTTAGGGCAGCTGGATCGAAGATGGTCCCTTTCCCCACAGCCAGCATAGGGTATGTGTGTAGCTGCTGCAATCTCCCTGATGCGATGGGATCGATGATCCTGCCGCACGGCTTCCACCTCCGGTGCATGGGCCAAGGCGTCCTTAAGCGTCTCGTGGTTCCCGAGCCTCACAGCAGCTCTGATTTCCAGGTCGCGGATGCCGTCGATGAATATCTGTACCAGGTTCCCTTCAATGAGCTCAGGTACAGACCGGTATGCTTTTTGCACAAGCTTCTCCACCTCTAGAGCACACTGCTGCAGGTTTTCGTTGATGCGCTGCACGCGATCTTTAAGCTGCGCACGAAAGACGTGTTCCAGGTGGGCATCACCATATCTCGCCTCCAATGCCTCAAGGAGTTGCTCATAAGTCACTTCCTCACCGAGGGCTTCCAGAACTGTTAAGGCCTGGTCGCGCAGGCCTAGTGTGAGAGCAGTCATGGCCTGACTTTTATTCCAGCCGTTCGCCTTCATAACAGCCTCGAACTGGATTTTGTAGGCTGACCAGGAAAAGTCCCGTCGAACGGTGGCACCTTAAACCCACGTAGCGAAGGTGTAGTAGCTACTACGGGAGCTGTAGTTCCATCCCCAAGTTTGAGTTCGTCCAGTGATTTCTTCATGTCAGCCATTACGTTGTCAACCCGATTGTTCACTTGGTCGATTCGGGTTTCAGCTTCCGACAGGCGGTTGTCATTTTGAGCAAGCTTATCTTTCACCTCCATTATCTCTTTCCCGAAGGTAGTGTGAAGGTCCTTCATGAGAAGCATCTGTTCCTCATGTCAGAGGGCCTGTTCTTCCTGTCCGCCCCGCAGCTGCTCTTCCAACCGACGGACCTGTTCCTCCTGTCGGCGAGCCTGTTCCTCCTGCTCCTCTTTCAACAGACGGGCCTGTTCCTCTCGTCCGCGCTGCAGCTGCTCCTGTAGCATCGCCATCACTACCACTAGCCATCACACACCTAAGTCAGGTGCTGCAGATGTAGGAGCTACTGACCCGCTGCCTCCGTGGCTGGCAGTTGGCCCTCCGACGTCTGCGGCGTTGCACCACCAAATCTCCTCTGGTCCGTCTCCTGCTGGCGTTGACTTCGGGTACGGACACCCTCCGATTCCTCCTTCGGTAAAATTGGCATGATTTGATCCCACTTCTGACACCAATTGTTACGAGCTTAAGATTCGTGGCAATAAAAATTGCCGATAGAATTACCAAAATTAACTCTTTAATTCACTTTATACTAATTAAACTTAAAACACTAATAATTAATCACACTGATTCACTTTATTCCGCTCCGAAACTTCGCTTGTCTCGCCAAATTCAATACTTCCCCGATCGCATCTTGCAGCGCCTTTAAATACACATTATCAACGATACATCCAGAATATTCAAGTAAATACGCGCGCCAATCGTCTAGGCACCGAAAGTTCGAGTGTCGGGCTTCTAGAAGCTTAGTTCTTCGTTTCGATATAAGATGGCGCTGTCGTTTGAAAGATTAGTGATGTCATTTTCTGGAAAGCTCCCCTCGCTCTCGTCCCCAACACTAGATGGCGCTAGTGCTGGTTACATGACGTCAACTTAGGCGCGCAACAATAGCAAATTATACGCTTTTGTAGTACAATGCTTGAGGGACATTGTATAGTGGCGGCATAAATGATCCCACTACTCTATTCCATACATACTCTAGTCCATATGTGCAGTAAGAGGCGACATTCCGCTTCTTCTAATAACTTAAAATAGTTAAAAAACTGCGGTTTTCACCCCGCCAAAGCGTGGCGGCTATATTTCACACTGCCCTTTTGTTAGACTGTAGTGATTATGACCATAATGAGTGGCAGCTGCTCAAAATATATCTATACCGAATTGTCCATTCCGGCCTCAACTTAAGTATAACCATCAATATATATGTACTACGCACTAGATTTGGCAATCCGAACACTCACTATGTTCAACTGACCTGTACTGCAATCCGTACACCTGTTGTTGTGGGTTCGATATTCATGCAGTGCGGAGCGGCGCTAATAATAATTTTATATTAAATTAGCACATATGCAAAATAAAAGAAAATTTAAAAAAATGTACTCGATTAACAATATAATCTAAATAAACAATTATTTATTATAACAATTTTCGCGCGTTTATGTCAACTGCGTATGCGCGACTCTACTGTTTCCCGCTCATGTGCGGATACAGAGTAGTGCACATTTTTTGTTTGGAATAGCTTTTATAGTACGTAGTACATATAACTCAATGGTTACAATATAAAACGGTATGCTTGTCACGCACACTCGCTCTTCACTGCGACCTCGCTCTTACGCTAAAGGCCGAAAATCAGTTAAAAATTTCAACTTCATATTTTACACTCACGGTCAATTTTGGGATGTACGTCAGTTCAACTGATCAGTTTAAATGACCGTGTGTGTCGAGCATAAGGCGCATCATGGCTCTAATGACACCTAATTTGTCAAAACCAGTCATGTAGTTTTACCATTGATATACAAATATTATATCAATGAGTGTAACGGCAAATTTTTACTACTATACTCTACTCGTATAAGTACGGATTGTTAAAATCATAATATTCCTCTGGATTTACAATTAATCGTTTAAAATACACTTGCCTGGCTGCTTATATTTAACATAAAGAGTGATCGATTTCAGATTTTCGGAAATAAGTAAAGCAAGGTAGAGTATTTAGGAGATGTATATCTATAAAAAAAACCCTATCAGTAAGGAGAGGAGACCTGTGAGGAGGAACTGTTGGATATGTGTAAGCTATGACTTTATTTTAATTTAATAGAGTATAAAAGCAGTACAAATATTTCAATATTTCAAAACATTAAAAAGTCAAAAGTCTATTTTCGTAGCTATTTTGTTGTAGATTATTTTCCTGACTTGTTTTGTAATAAATTTCGTTTCGAATACTCTGTTGAGAGTTTGATCTACGTTGCATTCAATAAATACCATAGCTAAAGTAAAACAATAGAGGTACAAAGTACAAATGTTACAGTTCTCTTTTTTTCGCTAATTAACAAACCCGACGCGTAAGGACACGAAACTACTTTGTATGGTTTATTTTTCTTATTTTTTCTGAATGTTGACCTTTTACACTCAATAGACAAGTGTCTATTGTTTCTTAATCATTAAATAATTTAAATGCGTAGTCACAAAACTTCATCAACCCAATGAAAACTACCGCTAAACATAGCGTTGGTCTATTTTAAGATTGATAGTATTTCTGGAATACATTGCCAACAGCCATTTAGTTCCCAATTTTTACGCAATGAAAACTTTTAGCATTTGGTGTTTAATAATAAATATTGGCCATGATCGTTAAGCTTGGCTGCTGATTGCCATACTCAGTACTAATTTTTTTACACATTTTAAACCCTAATGTGGTAATAAACCTATTTTAAAAGTAGTTTCTCCAACGCTAGAAATAGTG
This sequence comes from Parnassius apollo, assembly GCA_907164705.1. Lineage (NCBI taxonomy): Eukaryota > Metazoa > Arthropoda > Insecta > Lepidoptera > Papilionidae > Parnassius > Parnassius apollo. The sequence continues at coordinate 485,871 of CAJQZP010000333.1, read as the reverse complement.
GATTATTTCTCAAGATTTTTTAAAAATACATTAGCAAAAATGTGTATTAAAATTAACTAAAGAATAATTTAAAAATAACTAAAGAACCACAATAATATATGCTACATGAGTTTTGTTTCGCAACTGATATTACTCGGTTTACTATTTAGTACCCGGATGTTGTTTTTTTTTTTTTTGAAATTACATTTAGATACAAATTACATATTGATGAACAATATTTTTTGATTTTAGGAAAACTGACCTGGTTATTTGAATAAAAATCATGAGTGCAATTAGTTTAATTAAAATTTTCGTATTTTTAAAGAATACTTAAAAAAAGGGCTCGAAATAATAGATTTTGTCACAAAAGAAGGTAACTTGAAAAAAAAAAGGAAAAAATCAGACCGGAGACAGGACGCGAACCAAGGCATTACGATTTCGCGACTGCTTGATATCCACTTGAGCTATTACAATCATTAACACAGTGTCAAAATTTACCTTCTTATATTGTAGCTTTTTTTCATTGCCTGAAAACACGGACAAAAGGACATTTTCCCGGAAACCCCCTGGACACTAAATTTTATGAAAATCGTTGGAGCCGTTTCCGAGATTCCGTTTTTTATTATATATATATATATATATGATTTGCAAAAGACGACAATTACAACAACCATCGAACGACGTGAAATGATGATTTTTTTGTGCTGGAAGCTCATAGCATCACTTTTTCTGCTACGATCATAATATAACTACAACCTATTACAGAAAGAAATATTAAAAAGTTAAAAAACGAGAATGTGTCGCATGTCACAAACTCTGCCCTTTAAAGATCGATGACCTCTTGTTCGAAGTTGAAAGAAGAATGAAGAAACATATTCGTCAATAACTTCACGCGTAGCGTACTTAATGGGAACACCATTAACTACCGGCATAGATGTTACATGGACTTTTGTTGGAATTATTACTGCCTATCAAAATTTCACCGCTGGAAATGGCCTCCCCCACGAGTACAAAATTTAATAATTTAATAAAATCCAACGAATTCTTTTTCGCTTTGAAAAGTGTCAATTAAAGCAATTTAACGGTATTTTATTTTATTCGAGATATATTTTAAGTAAATAATAACACAATATATCAAGAAAGTAAAATCAGAAACGTATATACCCTCCTTCGGCATCAATTACGTCACTCAGCCGTTGACGCATTGATCGCACCGTATTGTTGCAAAAATTACTTCCTCTCTTGGATTCCCACGTTTTTAGAACATGTCGCTTAAATTTTTGATAGACTTATTTCAGTATTACCCAAAGTTGTATCATTTTTACCCAGAAGTTTTCTATTGGATTTAAGTTCGGACTGTGAGTAGGAAAAGTGATTCGCTCGAAGTTTCTATTTTCGCTTAAATAATTAGTACGATAGAGACTGATAAAAGAGTGACTGACATATCAGCGGATTCGGACAAGCTAGTAGTTAGGTTGTACCAGTTCTGGCGCACTTGTAGAAAGGTTGTAAAAAGAAATAAAAAAGGTTTTGGCATGCTCTGATCACGAATTTGCGGTCAATTTTTGCGTAGGATGCACGGTTCCGGAGGCCTCAACCGTCATTAGCTCTCCATTGTCCTTATCTACTTATCTATTGTTGATTGACTACCGTCATTATCTATTATTCGTCAGCGTGTGGGTCGGCTTATGCTATTGTATTATACTCCTTTGTTCCTATCTACAACACTAATCTGAATCATCAATAAAACACATTACCTAATTTTGTTAAAATTTTTATTTATAAAATACAAAATCTTATTACTTATTATCTATAAAATAGAAGCGAAACATCTCATCCACTAACATATCGTTGTACAATGTGTTCTCTGTAAATATACTCGTAAAACTATGCATTGAACATCCCTGAAACTTATATAGCAAATACATTAAGCAATATTCGCCACAAACTGAAGTCCTATCAACATTCCAGTTCCATCTTTTACAATTTCGTACAGGTGCCCGTCCATATGAATCAAAATATTCACCGACGTCATTCGTATCGATATATAAAGCTACCCAATGTGACCCTGGTTTATCATCTGTACCCAAATTGCATATTACCTAGTCAGATCATAAATTCTATCACATGTTTAATGTAAAATAATTGAAACAAGTTTATTCATTATGTAACCATTTATATACCAAAATGAACTTAACAAAACATAGATTCTTATGACACTATAGTTTATTCAAAATGACCTCCGTAATTTTGAATACAGGCCTTCAATCTGCGCGGCCAATCGTCTATCTCACCACGAACGAGGTCCATGTCATATCGGCGGCTGCCTTAATTAAAGATGTCTTGAGTGACTCGAAATTGGGATGAGGCTTTGAGCACGCCTTTTCCTCCAAGTGTTACCATATCTTGTAATCTAACGGATTCAAATCTGGACTGGTCTTTGTGTCGGATGAAGTCGATTTCACGCGCCGCCAGCCAGACTTTTTTTTGTTTTTAAAGAACGTTACCTCCACACTAGGTTTTTCTCCTGTATCGTGGGGGCAGTTTACAAACACAAATTTCACAAGGACAAACATCCAAACTCGGAACAATTACTTGTAGGTCGTACAAATACTTGTTCCGTGCGGGATTCGAACCCGCGACCCCCAAGCGCAGCCACTCATTGCTAAGCCACTACGCCACGGAGCTGTCAAAAGTCTTGTGTGCTCTTCGCTCTATGAGCTGACGCCGAGTCTTGTTGGAATACCCAGTGCCTGTTATTGAACATGGTATGAGAAACAGGTTACACAAGGTTCGTCAGGACTGTATTATGATACACAACTGCATTCGTTTTTAACCTTTCTCACAAAAATGTACCTCTGATAAGCCCCAATAAGAAACTCCCAACCATACCATGAGCGAGGATGGAAAATGACCTCGTTGGACACGCGGAATACGGTTGCTCGCTTCTTCACTACTGTGTGCGTACACCATATCATTTTGTTTGTTGTAGCTCTCTTCTACGGTAAAAATTTTTTTATCCGAAAAAAGAATTTCCCGATATTTTTTTCCCGCGTACCGCTTCACCAAAGCGCGGCATCTCTTCAGTCTCAGATCCATTAGACGAGCATTCAAACGATGTCCTGTTTTTCTTCGATATGCCCAAAGCCCTAAGTCTTCATTTAACGCCGTGGTTCTGCTTAACCCTATCTGAAGGGCCAACAGTTTCTGCTTACGTTTGGGATTTCTATGAATTCGCACCTTTACAGCTTTTATCACCGCTGGAGTTCTAACAAATCGAGGGCGACCACTTCTTGACCTGTCATCTACACTAGAGTCTTCATTGTATCGTTTGATGGTACGATAAACGAATCTTTTGGTTATATTCAAATTTTTCAGTACATCAAAAAATTTAATTGGCGTGTAATCCCAACTGCAACACGGTCTTTTTTAAGCGTCCACTCCATATGTAAAAATGAGTAAAATTCTAAAAAGTATACAGTTTTATTTTCATGTACAATTCGAATTCAATAAACTTTTTTGTGGCCAGCATTCTAAAAGAAAAGTTTTTACTGTGTGACAATACTTATGACCTGACTAGGTATATACGTTGGCACGTGGGTGTACATGGGCAGTCTGTTAGCAGCATAAACATTGATTTCTAGACTGGAGTGAATCTTTTTCAGATGTTGTTGTACATCTAGTGTATCCATGATATTACTGCTATTAGTAGATTACTACAGTACAATCTACTCAATGACTAACATAGGAATGATCAATTATGTGATTTCTAAATATTAAATTGCATTTTTTCTGAAGAATGTGAGATAAGGTTGTTGAATCATAAAGTTATTATCAATTCTACTGTAGAAATTCTTTAGATTAGAATTATTACTTACTGGTACTATATAAGACCAAGCAACTGCAGTCATGGAGTTAGTGTATGGTCGTTTGACCGCAGTGTATCTATCAATAATACATTTGTGTTACTTCAACGCATCAAAGGCCATAGATGTAAGTGTTTAATCTATTGACAAACTTACTTTTCTTTCTGTTTTTTTTTACGTGTGTATGATTTTGAACGACAGGCCTGTTGGTCTAGTGGTTAGTGACCCTGACTGTTATGCCGGAGGTTGTGGGTTCGATTCCCACCCAGGACAAATGTTTGTGTGATGAGCACGATCATTTGTTCTGTGTCTGGGTGTAATTTATCTATAATATTTATGTATTTAGAAATATATAAGTATGTTTATCAGTTGTCTAGTACCCATAACACAAGCTCTGCTTAGCTTGGGACTAGATGGCGTTGTGTGATAGTTGTGGAATATTATTATTATTATTATTATTATTTAGTGTTAACAAATTATATTTAAATATTGTGTGTGTATATGATTAAGCCGTGGTAGCTCAGATGGTTAGCGCAAGCTGTAAATTTTACAGTACGTAACGCGGGTTCGATCCCCGCCGACACCAATTAAATTGTTAATTGCAATTTTAAGTGTTTATTCTATTGACACACTTACTTTTCTTTATGTTATTTTCTTACGTGTGTATGATTTAGTGTTAACAAATTATATTTAAATATTGTGTGTGTATATGATTAAGCCGTGGTAGCTCAGATGGTTAGCGCAAGCTGTAAATTTTACAGTACGTAACGCGGGTTCTATCCCCGCCGACACCACTTAAATTGTTAATTGCAATTTTAAGTGCTGATTTACCACGTGTTCGGCGGTGAAGGAAAACATCGTGAGGAAACCTGCATGTCTGAGAAAATTTCGAAGGCATGTGAAGTTCGCCAGCACGCATTGAGACCGCGCCGCGGACATTTCCTAGCCATAAATACAAAGACAATAGCAGAAAGTAAAAAGTTAAAAAATACTTTTTTAACAATGACAGTCATTAGTTGATCATTAGTGAATGTGATTCTGTTTTCTTAAATTATAGGAAGAAAAGAGCAGAAGGAAGAAATGGGGTGATGGGAAGTAATGAAGAATGAATTGTTATGTGAAGTTTGTTGGAACAAACATATTTTAGTCACGTGTAAATACTTTTAACATTTTGGTTCAAAATGACACAAAATCTAAAAAATATTAGATACATCATCGACATGGACAGATTTTACATTACATATCCTCATAAACATTTTCAATGTAGAGAAATGGCTATTCTAGACGTAAAACTATCTAATAAAAATGATTCGTTTATCGATCATTATTTGTATCAGCCAAGTTATCCTTTCAATTATTTGTCGCCAAAAGACAAAAAAACTGTTCGTTATTGTGAAATACACGTGCACGGCATTCCATATTTTGATGTGACCGAAGAATTAAAATGTGCCTACAAACAAGAGAACATCATTCCCATATTAAATTGGTATATTAGAAATTTGTGCAAAGACGAAGTGATCGCATACAAAGGTGGTTCAACAGAAAAACAATTTTTAAAAATGTTGACGACGAATGATAGAATTTTTAATATTGAAGAATACAAATGTCCAAAATACAATGACTTAGTAAACGTCATAAATTTAAACAAACGTAATGTGTGTAATAATCATATATTTGCAAAAAATAATCTCAAAATTTTACATTGTTCTTGTGACGAAGTGTGGGTTTTTTACAAGTGGTTATTACTTGAAAATAAAATTTTAAATTAATCATAAATTTTGTTTGATTTCCAAAAAACATTAGACAAAATTGGTTCAACAGAAAAACAATTTTTAAAAATGTTGACGACGAATGATAGAATTTTTAATATTGAAGAATACAAATATCCAAAATACAATGATTTGGTAAATGTCAAAAATTTAAACAAACGTTATGTGTGTAATAATCATATATTTGCAAAAAATAATCACAAAATTTTACATTGTTCTTGTGACGAAGTGTGGGTTTTTTACAAGTGGTTATTACTTGAAAATAAAATTTTAAATTAATCATAAATTTTGTTTGATTTCCAAAAAAACATTAGACAAAATTGGTTCAACAGAAAAACAATTTTTAAAAATGTTGACGACGAATGATAGAATTTTTAATATTGAAGAATACAAATATCCAAAATACAATGATTTGGTAAATGTCAAAAATTTAAACAAACGTTATATGTGTAATAATCATATATTTGCAAAAAATAATCACAAAATTTTACATTGTTCTTGTGACGAAGTGTGGGTTTTCTACAAGTGGTTATTGCTTGAAAATAAAATTTTAAATTAATCATAAATTTTGTTTGATTTCCCAAAAAACATTAGTTATAGTATACTATATAATAAAAAATTGGTTCAACAGAAAAAACAATTTTTAAAAATGTTGACGACGAATGATAGAATTTTTAATATTGAAGAATACAAATGTCCAAAATACAATGATTTGGTAAATGTCATAAATTTAAACAAACGTTATGTGTGTAATAATCATATATTTGCAAAAAAATAATCACAAAATTTTACATTGTTCCTGTGATGAAGTGTTGGGTTTCTTAAAAGTGGTTATTGCTTGAAAATAAAATTTTAAATTAATCATAAATTTTGTTTGATTTCCAAAAAAACATTAGACAAAATTGGTTCAACAGAAAAACAATTTTTTAAAAATGTTGACGACGAATGATAGAATTTTTAATATTGAAGAATACAAATATCCAAAATACAATGATTTGGTAAATGTCAAAAATTTAAACAAACGTTATGTGTGTAATAATCATATATTTGCAAAAAAATAATCACAAAATTTTACATTGTTCTTGTGATGAAGTGTTGGGTTTTTTTACAAGTGGTTATTGCTTGAAAATAAAATTTTAAATTAATCATAAATTTTGTTTGATTTCCAAAAAAACCATTAGACAAAATTGGTTCAACAGAAAAACAATTTTTTAAAAATGTTGACGACGAATGATAGAATTTTTAATATTGAAGAATACAAAATGTCCAAAATACAATGATTTGGTAAACGTCGTAAATTTAAACAAACGTTATGTGTGTAATAATCATATATTTGCAAAAAATAATCACGAAATTTTACATTGTTCTTGTGATGAAGTGTGGGTTTTTTACAAGTGGTTATTGCTTGAAAATAAAATTTTAAATTAATCATAAATTTTGTTTAATTTCCAAAAAATATTAGACAAAATTGGTTCAACAGAAAAACAATTTTTTAAAAATGTTGACGACGAATGATAGAATTTTTAATATTGAAGAATACAAATATCCAAAATACAATGATTTGGTAAATGTCAAAAATTTAAACAAACGTTATGTGTGTAATAATCATATATTTGCAAAAAATAATCACAAAATTTTACATTGTTCTTGTGACGAAGTGTGGGTTTTTTTACAAGTGGTTATTGCTTGAAAATAAAATTTTAAATAAATCATAAATTTTGTTTGATTTCCCAAAAACATTAGTTATAGTATACTATATAATACAAAGGTGGTTCAACAGAAAAACAATTTTTTAAAAAATGTTGACGACGAATGATAGAATTTTTAATATTGAAGAATACAAATGTCCAAAATACAATGATTTGGTAAAGATTGATTTCCCAAAAACATTACTTACAAAATTTATGATTAATTTAAAATTTTATTTTCAAGCAATAACCACTTGTAAGAAACCCAACATTTCATCGCAAGAACAATGTAAAATTTTGTGATTATTTTTTGATTATTATTTACACACATAACGTTTGTTTAAATTTATGACATTTACCAAATCATTGTATTTTGGTAATTTGTATTCTTCAATATTAAAAATTCTATCATTCGTCGTCAACATTTTTAAAAATTGTTTTTCTGTTGAACCAATTTTGTGCTCTAATGTTTTTTTGGAAATCAAACAAAATTTATGATTAATTTAAAATTTTATTTTCAAGCAATAACCACTTGTAAAAAACCCACACTTCGTCACAAGAACAATGTAAAATTTTGTGATTATTTTTTGCAAATATATGATTATTACACACATAACGTTTGTTTAAATTTATGACGTTTACCAAATCATTGTATTTTGGACATTTGTATTCTTCAATATTAAAAATTCTATCATTCGTCGTCAACACTTTTAAAAATTGTTTTTCTGTTGAACCAACTTCGTCCTAATGTTTTTTGGAAATCAAACAAAATTTATGATTAATTTAAAATTTTATTTTCAAGCAATAACCACTTGTAAGAAACCCAACATTTCATCGCAAGAACAATGTAAAATTTTGTGATTATTTTTTGCAAATATATGATTATTACACACATAACGTTTGTTTAAATTTATGACATTTACCAAATCATTGTATTTTGGACATTTGTATTCTTCAATATTAAAAATTCTATCATTCGTCGTCAACATTTTTAAAAATTGTTTTTCTGTTGAACCAATTTTGTATTATATAGTATACTATAACTAATGTTTTTGGGAAATCAAACAAAATTTATGATTAATTTAAAATTTTATTTTCAAGCAATAACCACTTGTACGAAACCCAACATTTCATCGCAAGAACAATGTAAAATTTTGTGATTATTTTTTGCAAATATATGATTATTACACACATAACGTTTGTTTAAATTTATGACATTTACCAAATCATTGTATTTTGGTAATTTGTATTCTTCAATATTAAAAATTCTATCATTCGTCGTCAACATTTTTAAAAATTGTTTTTCTGTTGAACCAATTTTGTCTAATTTTTTTTGGAAATCAAACAAAATTTATGATTAATTTAAAATTTTATTTTCAAGCAATAACCACTTGTAAAAAAACCCACACTTCGTCACAAGAACAATGTAAAATTTTGTGATTATTTTTTGCAAATATATGATTATTACACACATAACGTTTGTTTAAATTTATGACATTTACCAAATCATTGTATTTTGGACATTTGTATTCTTCAATATTAAAAATTCTATCATTCGTCGTCAACATTTTTAAAAATTGTTTTTCTGTTGAACCAATTTTTTATTATATAGTATACTATAACTAATGTTTTTGGGAAATCAAACAAAATTTATGATTAATTTAAAATTTTATTTTCAAGCAATAACCACTTGTAAAAAACCCACACTTCGTCACAAGAACAATATAAAATTTTGTGATTATTTTTTGCAAATATATGATTATTACACACATAACGTTTGTTTAAATTTTTGACATTTACCAAATCATTGTATTTTGGATATTTGTATTCTTCAATATTAAAAATTCTATCATTCGTCGTCAACATTTTTAAAAATTGTTTTTCTGTTGAACCAATTTTGTCTAATGTTTTTTGGAAATCAAACAAAATTTATGATTAATTTAAAATTTTATTTTCAAGTAATAACCACTTGTAAAAAATCCACACTTCGTCACAAGAACAATGTAAAATTTTGTGATTATTTTTTGCAAATATATGATTATTACACACATAACGTTTGTTTAAATTTATGAAGTTTACCAAATCATTGTATTTTTGACATTTGTATTCTTCAATATTAAAAATTCTATCATTCGTCGTCAACATTTTTAAAAATTGTTTTTTTTGTTGAACCAATTTTGTCTAATGTTTTTTGGAAATCAAACAAAATTTATGATTAATTTAAAATTTTATTTTCAAGCAATAACCACTTGTAAGAAACCCAACACTTCGTCACAAGAACAATGTAAAATTTTGTGATTATTTTTTGCAAATATATGATTATTACACACATAACGTTTGTTTAAATTTATGACATTTACCAAATCATTGTATTTTGGACATTTGTATTCTTCAATATTAAAAATTCTATCATTCGTCGTCAACATTTTTAAAAATTGTTTTTCTGTTGAACCAATTTTTTATTATATAGTATACTATAACTAACGTTTTTGGGAAATCAAACAAAATTTATGATTAATTTAAAATTTTATTTTCAAGCAATAACCACTTGTAAAAAAACCCACACTTCGTCACAAGAACAATGTAAAATTTTGTGATTATTTTTTGCAAATATATGATTATTACACACATAACGTTTGTTTAAATTTTTGACATTTACCAAATCATTGTATTTTGGATATTTGTATTCTTCAATATTAAAAATTCTATCATTCGTCGTCAACATTTTTAAAAATTGTTTTTCTGTTGAACCAATTTTGTATTATATAGTATACTATAACTAATGTTTTTGGGAAATCAAACAAAATTTATGATTTATTTAAAATTTTATTTTCAAGCAATAACCACTTGTAAAAAAACCCACACTTCGTCACAAGAACAATGTAAAATTTTGTGATTATTTTTTGCAAATATATGATTATTACACACATAACGTTTGTTTAAATTTATGACATTTACCAAATCATTGTATTTTGGACATTTGTATTCTTCAATATTAAAAATTCTATCATTCGTCGTCAACATTTTTAAAAATTGTTTTTCTGTTGAACCAATTTTGTCCTAATGTTTTTTTGGAAATCAAACAAAATTTATGATTAATTTAAAATTTTATTTTCAAGTAATAACCACTTGTAAAAAACCCACACTTCGTCACAAGAACAATGTAAAATTTTGTGATTATTTTTTGCAAATATATGATTATTACACACATAACGTTTGTTTAAATTTATGACGTTTACCAAATCATTGTATTTTTGACATTTGTATTCTTCAATATTAAAAATTCTATCATTCGTCGTCAACATTTTTAAAAATTGTTCTTTTGTTGAACCAATTTTGTCTAATGTTTTTTGGAAATCAAACAAAATTTATGATTAATTTAAAATTTTATTTTCAAGCAATAACCACTTGTAAGAAACCCAACACTTCATCACAAGAACAATGTAAAATTTTGTGATTATTTTTTGCAAATATATGATTATTACACACATAACGTTTGTTTAAATTTATGACATTTACCAAATCATTGTATTTTGGACATTTGTATTCTTCAATATTAAAAATTCTATCATTCGTCGTCAACATTTTTAAAAATTGTTTTTCTGTTGAACCAATTTTTTATTATATAGTATACTATAACTAATGTTTTTGGGAAATCAAACAAAATTTATGATTAATTTAAAATTTTATTTTCAAGCAATAACCACTTGTAGAAAACCCACACTTCGTCACGAGAACAATGTAAAATTTTGTGATTATTTTTTTGCAAATATATGATTATTACACATATAACGTTTGTTTAAATTTTTGACATTTACCAAATCATTGTATTTTGGATATTTGTATTCTTCAATATTAAAAATTCTATCATTCGTCGTCAACATTTTTAAAAATTGTTTTTCTGTTGAACCAATTTTGTCTAATGTTTTTTGGAAATCAAACAAAATTTATGATTAATTTAAAATTTTATTTTCAAGTAATAACCACTTGTAAAAAACCCACACTTCGTCACAAGAACAATGTAAAATTTTGTGATTATTTTTTGCAAATATATGATTATTACACACATTACGTTTGTTTAAATTTATGACATTTACTAAATCATTGTATTTTGGACATTTGTATTCTTCAATATTAAAAATTCTATCATTCGTCGTCAACATTTTTAAAAATTGTTTTTCTGTTGAACCACCTTTGTATGCGATCACTTCGTCTTTGCACAAATTTCTAATATACCAATTTAATATGGGAATGATGTTCTCTTGTTTGTAGGCACATTTTAATTCTTCGGTCACATCAAAATATGGAATGCCGTGCACGTGTATTTCACAATAACGAACAGTTTTTTTGTCTTTTGGCGACAAATAATTGAAAGGATAACTTGGTTGAAACAAATAATGATCGATAAACGAATCATTTTTATTAGATAGTTTTACGTCTAGAATAGCCATTTCTCTACATTGAAAATGTTTATGAGGATATGTAATGTAAAATCCGTCCATGTCGATGATGTATCTAATATTTTTTAAATTTTGTGTCATTTTGAACCAAAATGTTAAAAGTATTTACACGTGACTAAAATATGTTTGTTCCAACAAACTTCACATAACAATTCATTCTTCATTACTTCCCATCACCTCATTTCTTCCTTCTGCTCTTTTCTTCCTGTAATTTAAGAAAACAGAATCACATTCACTAATGATCAACTAATGACTGTCATTGTTAAAAAAGTATTTTTTAACTTTTTACTTTCTGCTATTGTCTTTGTATTTATGGCTAGGAAATGTCCGCGGCGCGGTCTCAATGCGTGTTGGCGAACTTCACATGCCTTCGAAATTTTCTCAGACATGCAGGTTTCCTCACGATGTTTTCCTTCACCGCCGAGCACGTGGTAAATCAGCACTTAAAATTGCAATTAACAATTTAAGTGGTGTCGGCGGTGATCGAACCCGCGTTACGTACTGTAAAATTTACAGCTTGCGCTAACCATCTGAGCTACCACGGCTTAATCATATACACACACAATATTTAAATATAATTTGTTAACACTAAATCATACACACGTAAGAAAATAACAGAAAGAAAAGTAAGTGTGTCAATAGAATAAACACTTAAAATTGCAATTAACAATTTAATTGGTGTCGGCGGGGATCGAACCCGCGTTACGTACTGTAAAATTTACAGCTTGCGCTAACCATCTGAGCTACCACGGCTTAATCATATACACACACAATATTTAAATATAATTTGTTAACACTAAATCATACACACGTAAGAAAATAACAGAAAGAAAAGTAAGTGTGTCAATAGAATAAACACTTAAAATTGCAATTAACAATTTAATTGGTGTCGGCGGGGATCGAACCCGCGTTACGTACTGTAAAATTTACAGCTTGCGCTAACCATCTGAGCTACCACGGCTTAATCATATACACACACAATATTTAAATATAATTTGTTAACACTAAATCATACACACGTAAGAAAATAACAGAAAGAAAAGTAAGTGTGTCAATAGAATAAACACTTAAAATTGCAATTAACAATTTAATTGGTGTCGGCGGGGATCGAACCCGCGTTATGTACTGTAAAATTTACAGCTTGCGCTAACCATCTGAGCTACCACGGCTTAATCATATACACACACAAAATATTTAAATATAATATGTTAACACTAAATAATAATAATAATATTCCACAACTATCACACAACGCCATCTAGTCCCAAGCTAAGCAGAGCTTGTGTTATGGGTGCTAGACAACTGATAAACATACTTATATATTTCTAAATACATAAATATTATAGATAAATTACACCCAGACACAGAACAAATGATCGTGCTCATCACACAAACATTTGTCCTGGGTGGGAATTGAACCCACAACCTCCGGCATAACAGTCAGGGTCACTAACCACTAGACTAACAGGCCTGTCGTTCAAAATCATACACACGTAAAAAAATAACAGAAAGAAAAGTAAGTTTGTCAATAGATTAAACACTTACATCTATGGCCTTTGATGCGTTGAAGTAACACAAATGTATTATTGATAGAAACACTGCGGTCAAACGACCATACACTAACTCCATGACTGCAGTTGCTTGGTCTTATATAGTACCAGTAAGTAATAATTCTAATCTAAAGAATTTCTACAGTATAATTGATAATAACTTTATGCGTCAACAACCTTATCTCACATTCATCGTGTTGCGTCTTATTCAGTGTATTGATGACTCAAATACGTTTTGTATAACAGAAAAAATGCAATTTAATATTTAGAAATCACATAATTGATCATTCCTATGTTAGTCATTGAGTAGATTGTACTGTAGTAATCTACTAATAGCAGTAATATCATGGATATACTAGATGTACAACAACATCTGAAAAAGATTCACCCCAGTCTAGAAAATAATGTTTATGCTGCTAACAGACTGCCCATGTACACCCACGTACCAACGTATATACCTAGTCAGGTCATAAGTATTGTCACACAGTAAAATCTTTTCTTTTAGAATGCTGGCCACAAAAAAGTTTATTGAATTCGAATTGTACATGAAAATAAAACTGTATACTTTTTAGAATTTTACTTATTTTTACATATGGAGTGGACGCTTAAAAAAGACCGTGTTGCAGTTGCGATTACGCGCCAATTAAATTTTTTGATATACTGAAAAATTTGAATATAACCAAAAGATTCGTTTATCGTACCATCAAACGATACAATGAAGACTCTAGTGTAGATGACAGGTCAAGAAGTGGTCGCCCTCGATTTGTTAGAACTCCAGCAGTGATAAAAGCTGTAAAGGTGCGAATTCATAGAAATCCCAAACGTAAGCAGAAACTGTTGGCCCTTCAGATGGGGTTAAGCAAAACCACGGCGTTAAATGAAGACTTAGGGCTTTGGGCATATCGAAGAAAAACAGGACATCGTTTGAATGCTCGTCTAATGGATCTGAGACTGAAGAGATGCCGCGCTTTGGTGAAGCGGTACGCGGGAAAAATATCGGGAAATTCTTTTTTTCGGATAAAAAAAATTTTACCGTAAAAGAGAGCTACAACAAACAAAATGATAAGGTGTACGCACACAGTAGTGAAGAAGCGAGCAACCGTATTCTGCGTGTCCAACGAGGTCATTTTCCATCCTCGCTCATGGTATGGTTGGGAGTTTCTTATTGGGGCTTAACAGAGGTACATTTTTGTGAGAAAGGTTAAAAACGAATGCAGTTGTGTATCAAAATACAGTCCTGACGAACCTTGTGTAACCTGTTTCTCATACCATGTTCAATAACAGGCACTGGGTATTCCAACAAGATTCGGGGTCAGCTCATAGAGCGAAGAGCACACAAGACTTTTGACAGCTCCGTGGCGTAGTGGCTTAGCAATGAGTGGCTGCGCTTGGGGGTCGCGAACAAGTATTTGTACGACCTACAAGTAATTGTTCCGAGTTTGGATGTTTGTCCTTGTGAAATTTGTGTTTGTAAACTGCCCCCACGATACAGGAGAAAAACCTAGTGTGGAGGTAACGTTCTTTAAAAACAAAAAAAAGTCTGGCTGGCGGCGCGTGAAATCGACTTCATCCGACACAAAGACCAGTCCAGATTTGAATCCGTTAGATTACAAGATATGGTAACACTTGGAGGAAAAGGCGTGCTCAAAGCCTCATCCCAATTTCGAGTCACTCAAGACATCTTTAATTAAGGCAGCCGCCGATATGACATGGACCTCGTTCGTGGTGAGATAGACGACTGGTCGCACAGATTGAAGGCCTATATTCAAAATTACGGAGGTCATTTTGAATAAACTATAGTGTCATAAGAATCTATGTTTTGTTAAGTTCATTTTGGTATATAAATGGTTACATAATGAATAAACTTGTTTCAATTATTTTACATTAAACATGTGATAGAATTTATGACCTGACTAGGTAATATGCAATTTGGGTACAGATGATAAACCAGGGTCACATTGGGTAGCTTTATATATCGATACGAATGACGTCGGTGAATATTTTGATTCATATGGACGGGCACCTGTACGAAATTGTAAAAGATGGAACTGGAATGTTGATAGGACTTCAGTTTGTGGCGAATATTGCTTAATGTATTTGCTATATAAGTTTCAGGGATGTTCAATGCATAGTTTTACGAGTATATTTACAGAGAACACATTGTATAACGATATGTTAGTGGATGAGATGTTTCGCTCCTATTTTATAGATAATAAGTAATAAGATTTTGTATTTTATAAATAAAAATTTTAACAAAATTAGGTAATGTGTTTTATTGATGATTCAGATTAGTGTTGTAGATAGGAGGAACAAAGGAGTATAATACAATAGCATAAGCCGACCCACACGCTGACGAATAATAGATAATGACGGTAGTCAATCAACAATAGATAAGTAGATAAGGACAATGGAGCGCTAATGACGGTTGAGGCTCGCAGCGGATATCAATTAGATAAGAGTTAATTGATCTGCACATCTCCGGAACCGTGCATCCTACGCAAAAATGGACCGCAGTTTCGTGATCAGAGCATGCCAAAACCTATTTTTTTTTTTTTGACATAATTTGACACCACCTAATTTGACAGAAGCCCAAAAACTCCGTCGTGTTTATTGGTGTCGTGAAATGGTTCAAAGATTTAACGGAATTGACTCAAATGCTGGAGTTACCAACTAAAGTAAAAAGAGGTCGAAGCGTGGGAAAAAAGATGGTGGCCTAGTTCTTCGGAAGGACAGGTCATTACGCAACAATTGTTTTAGATGATCGAAAAACAGTTACTGCAGAGTGGTACACTAACAATTGTTTGTCAATTGTCTTGTAAAAAGTTCGGGAGAAATGACCTCGCAGTAGGATCCTCCTTCACTACCACAACGCCTCTTCGCACACCGCCAAAAAACAATCGACTTCTTGGCGACGTCAGACGTGGAATTACTGGATCATCCGACCTATAGCCCCGACCTCGCAACTTATTTTTTACACTTATTTATTTACAAAAATAAAAGAAAAACTTCGAGGAAAACGTTTTATGGGCGCCGAGTAAGCAGTGGCTGCGTTTCGAAATACCGTCGAAGAGATCCCTAAGGACGAGTGGGTAAATTGCTTTTCTCAGTGGCTATGGAACCATGCAGCAGGCACGGAAGCAGGAACGGATGCAGCGACGTATTTATGTAAATGGACACTATTTTTGTTTGTTCAGTTTTTGATTTTCTAAGAACTTTCAGTGTAACCCTCGTATGCTATAGAAATCCTTGTTTCGTTTATGATTCATACCCGCGGTCCTGAAGCGCAACAACCAAACGCTTAGCTACTGCGCTACGGAGTCGTCAGACAAGGGAGTGACTTAGTGATCACAGTACTTGTCTACTAAGTCATGGGTCTAAAATTCAACTACCAACTGAGGCTAATAAAATAAATTAATACATTTTTAAATCTAACCAAAAAAACAGTAAAATAAAAATTAAAATAAGAGTGCAGTTATAACATTTACGTATGTATTTATTTACGTATTTGTTGTGTAATTTGTTATGTACTCGTTAATCAATTAATAACTTACTCATTCCAATCTAATAATCTGTATCTGTAGTGATCACTCAAGCCTTGGTTACATTAATTTGTAGCAGTAATTACGAGGCAATCGCCATCTACCAATCGGCCGTCCGAACTTTATAACGCTAATCGATTTTCACATAAAACTATAGTGCCATGAGTCAATACATATACGAAGCTCTTTCCAGATTGACATGTATAGTAGAGATCAAATGGGTGAAATAAACAACTTTTTATACAAAAAAGTCCTTAAATGTAATTTTAATTTTTTAATAATATTTTCTACTTGCAGAGCAGAAGAACAGAACAGAACATAAGGACGAAGATGGCGGAGTTTGGCTCTGCTTAAAACATTGAAAATTATTTAATTTCTTTTATCTTTCTTGTTGGCACACAAATATCCCACAAATAAACTTTTCCTTGTTTTTCGTCTTTTCGTATAGGTATCGACAGTTGTTCCAAAAAAAAACCAATTATCGTCACAAAATATTTATAGTTTTTACAATAACAATATATGAGTACGCGAATAAAGACACGGGAAGCTACCAGTCACAAGATTGAGATTCTATAATTTAATTTATATTAACATCATAAATAGTTTTATAAAAATGTAAACTAAACAAAACATGTCAATGTCGTCAATCATAAATTAAGAGTAAGCGAAATAATAATTCTGAGTTGCATTAGATGGAACATTGGTAATTTAATATAAAGTACATAATATATTGTATATTTTTTTATAATAAAACTTAGAGCAAAATAAAATGCACTCTATCGTATTAAGATAAAGTTATTTTTCCTGTTGTGTCCCGCATTTTTACGAACTTTAACTGCTTCGCTGCCTTTGACCTTTTGTTTGTTACTGTATTAAGGTCCGTTTGACTGAAACCATATATTTGACGGTATACTTGTATATATTCCGATATATTTGAATAATATATCGGATCACAAGAATTTGCCTATACTTTGGATGGTTAAATATTATTAATCACTTTGGATGTTTCAAAATATTTGATCACCTTGACTGCTACCTTCCTTTTGACGCTGACTGTACATCACACACACAATGACAAATCAAAAATTTTCACGCGTTTTCGAGTTGTTAGGTCGTCTACTATACGCTAGTATATTCTATGCGAATAATCTTTCAAATAAAAGACAAACATTACCACCTTCTCTTTTTACACTTCGATAATCAAATAAAAAGTAGTCAGTAGTAATATATGTACATAGAGCAACACTCAGAGGAATTACTAGCATAGAGAGAATCCTAAAATATAAAAAAAATCTTATAGCTGAACTCTTTATTCATATGACGTTTAACATAGTACAAAATAAGATAGCTATATTATTCTTCATCATCATCATCATTACAGCCCTTCACAAGTCCACTGCTGAACATAGGCCTCCCCCAAGTAATGCCACAAAACACGGTCCTGAGCCACCTGCATCCATCGACTTCCTGCATGTCTTACCAGGTCGTCACTCCATCTAGTGGGGGTCGCCCTACACTACGCCTACCGGTACGAGGCTGCCACTCGAGAACCTTTCTTCCCCATCGGTTATCGGTTCTTCGAGCTATATGGCTGGCCCATTGCCACTTCAGCTTACTAATCCGTTGGGCTATGTCGGTCACTCTGGTTTTACTGCGGATATCCTCATTTCTGAGTCTATCACGCAGAGAAACTCCGAGCATAGCCCTCTCCATAGCTCGCTGAGCGACCTTGAGCGTCCTCATACGGCCAGCGGTGAAGGACCACGTCTCAGATCCGTAAGTCATCACTGGCAACACGCACTGGTTGTACACTTTGGTTTTCAGAGATTGAGGTATACCTGATGAGAAGATGTGTCGTAATTTCCCGAACGCTGCCCAGCCGAGTTGAATCCGTCGATTGACCTCTCGGTCGAAGTTGGACTTACCTAGTCGGACTATTTGTCCCAGGTAAACGTACTCGTCAACAACTTCGAGCATAGTGCTCCCAACAATTACCGGCATAGGTGTGACATGGACATTAAACATGATCTTTGTTTTGTCCATGTTAATCTTAAGACCTATCCGTTGGGAGACACCATTGAGGTCATTGAGCATAGTGCTAAGGTCCTCCAGCGATTCTGCCATAAGGACTATATCGTCGGCAAATCGAAGGTGAGTGATGTACTCGCCATTGATGTTAATACCGTATCCTTTCCAGTCCAGTAGCTTGAAAACGTCTTCCAACGCAGCGGTGAAGAGTTTCGGGGATATAACATCAACCTGTCTTACACCTCTCTGCAATTGGATAGGTTTCGTACTCTGGTTCTGTACTCGGATAGCCATCGTAGCCCTACTGTACAAACACTTCAGCATTTCAATATACCAACAGTCAACTTGGCACCGCTGAAGAGACTGTAGCACCGCCCAAATTTCGACGGAATCAAAGGCTTTCTCATAGTCCACCTACGCCAGGCAAAGTGGCAGATTGTACTCTTCGGACTTCTGTACAATTTGCCGAAGGGTATGTATGTGGTCTATGGTACTGAAGCCTTTTCGGAAACCGGCTTGTTCTGGAAGTCGTCGAGTCTGCGTGCGAGACGATTCGTAATGACTCTCGAAAACAGCACGTAGACGCGGCTCAGAAGGGAAATCGGTCTGTAGTTCTTCAAGAGAGCGTTGTCGCCTTTCTTAAAGAAAAAGACCACCGCGCTTCTGCTCCACGCCTCCGTAGTAATGCCACCATGAAGGACGGAATTGAAGAGCTTCTGAAGGACTTCAAGTACCGGTGTTCCACCCGCTTTCAGAAGCTCCGCTGTAATTCCATCCTCGCCCGGGGGCCTTGCCGTTTTTAAGGTGGGGGAGAGCCATTCTAATCTCGCTCAGACTGACGTCCGGGATATCATCGGAATGGTGTCGGATAAGACTTGCTCTTGCATCGTTACTCACACTTGCGTGTGGCTCCAACGATGATGTGTACAGCTGCCCATAGAACCTCTCAATCTCACTCAGAATCTCAGGTGTCCCGGAAAAATTTTGCCACACTCAGTCTTCAGCCTTGACAGTTGGATCCTTCTGGCAGACAGATCTCTGGCAAAGACTTTGGAGCCCTGGTTCCGCTCGATTGCTTCTTTAATACGAGCAGTATTAAAGTTGCGTAAGTCTCGCCGCATGCATTTGGAGATCTGTCTGTTAAGCTGCCTGTATGCTGTCAAATCTGTTGACGATTGCAGCCTTATCTCCCGTCTAACAGCCATGAGATTAAGAGTGTGATCGGAGAGTTTTTGTGTTCTTCTGCGGCGGGTCTTGCAGAACTTAGCTCCGACCGCATGGACAGTTTCCACGAGCTTGTCATTCACATCGTCCACTGCATTGCAATCCTCTAGGCACTGAAAGCGGTTTTGTAACTCGAGCTGAAAGGTTTCGGGATTCTGGATTAGAGCACGAGGGGGACGGAGCGTTGACTTCACTAGACGAGACCTCTCCAACTTCACTTTTAAGTTCAGTGTGCCTCTAACCATTCGGTGTTCGGTGCCAGTTTTCACCCTTGCGATCACTCAGACATAACTGAACAGTTGGCGTCTGGTCGTCATAATGAAGTCAATCTCATTTTTTGTCGAACCGTCGGGGCTCGACCAGGTCCACTTCCTGTGGGGCCGCTTCTGGAAGAAAGATTTCATCATAAAGAGTCCCTCTTTCTCCATAAAGTCGGCCAGCTGCTGGCCCCTTCGGTTCCGTTGCCCTACTCCAAATTTCCCCACCTTCAGCTCACCGCTTTCTCTTGTGCCCAGTTTTGCGTTGAAGTCTCCCATCAACACCGTGTAGTGGGTTTTGGAGGAATGCATGGCTCTGGAAATATCCTCGTAGATTTCCTCTACCTCCTCATCGGGATGTGCCGAGGTTGGTGCGTAAACCTGTATGACCTTCAGCGAATACCGTTTGGTGATTCTGAGTATCAGGTACGCGACCCTCGTCGACACACTCCCAATCTTTACAACGTTGTTGACGAGAGACTTGTGAACGATAAATCCGACACCTCCTTGGGACAGATGGTCGCCCTCCCGGTGGTAGAACAAGTTGCCGGACTCGAGGATTGCCGTATCCTCCCCCTCTCTTCGGACCTCGGATAATCCAATAATATGCCAGCGCAACTTGTCTACCTCTTCTTCCAGCTCCAGTATCTTCTCGTCAGTCCTCAGGGTGCGTGCGTTATATGTTGCCAGGTCGAGTCGTCGTAGGTGGCAACCAAACCTCCACCGGAGATTCTTAGCACCCCTGCCCCGCCGTTACCATGGTCGCCACCATATCCATTACTTTATTACTATTATTCTTACCTTCTGACTTTTACAAAGTTGTTGCCGTTATTCCATTCCATAGACACCTCTATTGATGTGGCATTAAGCGTCTAATACACGGTCCAACTTGATGTACGTCCGCTCAAGGCCGCGGTGCTGGCAGGTGCTGTACGTAGCATACACACTATCGTGCGCGCATCTAGCGTGCTATATTATCTCCACCGACAGTGCTAGATGCAACATAACTTTAGTAGTGAAAGCACGCATTTTTTTTTGTAATGCCACCAGTGTTGTCAAGACGCCAAAAGATTAGGAATTTTTCGTATGTTAACTTAAGAACACAAAAAAGAAAAAAAAGGAAAAGATTCTGGATGAAAACAATCTATAAAAAACGTGCCCAGTATACACAAATTAATAATATAATGCAAGATTTGAATGTGATAGATTTCCACACGTATCTCAGATTAGACAACGAAATACTACAAATGTTGTTGGAGACGGTGGGCCCTGAAATACAACGTAGTAACACACTTATGCCAGTAAGTATTTCGGCAAAGGAGCGTTTACATGTAACTTGTAATCATTGTAATCATTAAAAATCTCCGATATCTTGGAACGGGAGAAAGTTATCCAGAACTTATGGTTGGGCATGCAATATCAACACAATCGATAAGTCAAATCATTCCTGAGACTTGTTTTGCTATTTATAAAGCATTAAAAAAGGTTTTCTCAAGGTAAGTATATTAAAATAAATTCTAATAATTAAATACGTATTTATTAAAAAAAAGTCTATTACAGAAATGTTTTACAAATTTACTCTGAACTGAAATTGACAAAAAGAAACATCGCAAAAAATTTGTAAAAGCAATACTCATTTTTAAATTTATTTTTAAAATTTGAGTTGGTTCGGCATGCTGCTATTGTCTACACTCTGTTCATCAAGCGGAGTGTCAAAAAATTTAGTGTTTGGGAGCACCTGCGATAAGTTTGAAAGTTAAACTGGTGTTTGACTCCAATATTTGAATATTTTCCGAAGAATGTTTAAATGATGAATGAATAGAATTTATTTTAACATAATGTTTCCGTGGCAAAGTGATGTATGTAACCGGCGTTGAAGTGTTTTGTTTCGAAGATGAAGGAGTAGAACTTATTTTAACAGATTTTTTTAGTGGTAAAGTAATGTATTAACTGGCGTGGAAATGTATTGTTTGGAATATGAAGGAGTAGAACTTAATTCAACAGAATTTTTAGTGGCAAAATAATGTACCTAACCGGCATGGAAGTGTATGTGGAATTGTGAAATAGTATGTGGAGTTGTGAGATGGTGGACGTTCAGTGTTTGAAGATGGAGTATGAATCTGTGGCGATGTAATGTTTGGAATTGACGTGGAAGAGTATGTGAAGTTGTGAGATAGTGGACATTCAGTGTTTGAAGATGGAGTGTGACTCTGTGGCGATGTAATGTTTTGAATTGGCGTGGAAGATTATGTGAATATGTGAGATAGTGGACATTCAGTGATTGGAAATGGATTGTGACTCTGTGGCGAAGTAATGTATGAAGTTGGTATGCAAGTGTCGATGACAGACGATCTGATAATTTGGGAATTTTCATTTAATTGACTAGTTCTAGCCAGATACAAAACGTCTGACATCAATTTTTCAGCAAAAATTTTCTGATCGTTTGAAAGATTCTGTAGTTGCTGGCTTAAATATAAGCCTAACATATTGTTATGAGTAATGTTTTTTTTTTTGTAATTTTACAACATTGGCCAATTCCTCTTGAATTTTAGTATTTCCCCGTTTCTTTCTGTTAATTTCACTCGAAGTTTCTCCAGTTACCTAAAGGAAAAAAATTTTAATACTACTTACGTAATTTTTTTAGTTCCCATCATCTCCTGAGAAATGGGAACATATCGCAGAGGACTTCCAATATAAATGGCAGTTTCCCCACTGCTTGGGTGCAATGGACGGAAAGCATATTCATATATACCTTATCTATACCTTACCCAAGTGGTTCTAATTACTACAATTATAAAAAATATTTTAGTGTCATACTTTTTGCCTTGGTTAATGCTAAATATGAATTCATCTATGTTCGTGCTGGAATGAATGGACGAGCAGCAGATTCCGGCAATTTAAAAAGAACGAAGTTTTACGAAAAACTTATTGATGAATCACTGAATTTTCCAGAAAACAGTATTTTGCCGTTTTTCGATGTTACAGCTCCTTATATTTTTATCGGTGATTCTGGATTTCCTTTATTGCATAATTTACTTGTACCTTATTCTCATTACGCAAAAAGAGTGTACAACTACAGATTATCTCGTGCTAGACGTGTATCTGAAAATGCCTTTGATATTTTAGCAACACGCTTCAGTTTATTTTATAAACCTATCAACATTAATGTGTGTAATTTAGATTATGTAATATTGACATATTGGGCATTACATAATTTTTTATTCCAGATTTTTAATAGTACTGATTCACCAGAATCATTATTGGATCGAGAAGAAACAATGACGGGGAATGTAATATCAGGAGATTTTCGTAATTACTACCAATTTTTAGATAATGAAGAAAACTACCTTTTTTTAATGAACAAGGCCATGTGATCAGAGAGGGATATAGAAGATATTTTTGTCGTGAAGGGAAAGTTGAGTCCCAAAATCGAATGAAACCTACGTTATTACGGAAATAAATTTAAAACTTTATAATTAAACTATATCTTACTTTTTATTATTTCACCTAAAATGTATGAAATCCTTCACTCTGCTCTGTCCCACCAAGTGTAATTTAAAAAATTGAGAACTCCCCATTGTCCCGTTTCAGTGAGATTTAACATGCAGTAAGTATTAAAAAAAACTACCCAACTACGAAAATAAAATACGCGCTGGGGCCGCGGGTTTGATTCCCGCACGGAACATGTATTTGTACGGCCTACAAATATGTGTTCTGGGTCTGGATGTTCGTCCTTGTGAAATTTATGTTTGTAAACTGCCTCGACGATACAGGAGGAAATCCTAGTAAGTAAAAGTAAAAGTAAAGAAGATAGATTTTTAAGAAGATAAAAATAAAAAATAAATAAATGGAGTGCTAAACTCATAACTCTTCCTTTCAGCTTTGCCGTTTTGGGGTTAAAACTTTGGAAATGATAAAACCCAATAAAACCCGACTTTGAAAACTAGTGATACATCATTATAATAAGTAGTAAGTTAAACCTTTGCAGACAGATACATACCTGTTCTGTTAGGCCATCAGTTCCTGGATTGGATATTTCTTCGGCTGATAAAAACGACATTAAATTAAAATACCATAACGTTGGTATGTAAACATCGTTTTTGGACGATCCTGTAGAAGATCTGCTTTTGACCTTTTGTAACTTTCGATAATGAACGTTCCTTAAAACATAATTTTTTGGACGCTATCTATAGTTGCAGCTTCTCCCACTATGGGGTCTATATGTCTGTAATGCCTGTGTTATTTTTCTACCGACTTCAAAAAGGAGGAGGTACTCAATTCGACTGTATGTTCTTTTTTTATACGTGTGTTACCTCATCACCAACTTTTTTCTGCGTGAAGCGATTTCGACGATTCTTTTTTCATTTGAAAGGTGGTGCTTCTCATGTGGTCCCATATAAATTTGATCAAGGTATTACCAATGGTTTTTGAGTTATTCTTAATAATTTATATTGAAGTCGGTTGTATAAAATTTTAATTTTTAAATTTATTGATTGTTTATGTAATCCGTACACAAACACGTATGGAATCGATATTGTTTAATAAATTGTGTCATATTTTCGCGATTTAACATTTACATTTTTTTACTTTTGATTTTTAACCTTTTTTTGTTCAAAATTAATTGCAAATCTTTAGTGAGATCTTAAGCTATTTTTATTAATAATATAGTGATCAAAGAAATAAAAAATTTTTTTCTTTTATTTACCATGTCGCGGGAATGCGTGTAAAAATCTAAATTGATTGACAACAAAGCGAACGCATGCATCGTTACTATATAAAATGACAAATCTGCTGTATAGCCTGTATCCACACGATCTAGCATGCTTGATGCATGACAGCTTTGACGTACGTCCAGCCTATTCATTATCCATCAGCACGACACGAAAAGTAGTGAGGAGGCTTGCTGGATACAAAATGCATCCAGCTCGTCCTGCAAGCAATTAATAATAATTATTGACGTACGTCAGGCCTACTCATTGCCGTTTTGCGTCGTGCATCGTGCATGACCTTGAGCGGACGTACGTCAAGATGGACCGTGTATAAGACGTATTAGCAAAACAAATGTAACGTAGGAAAGGTGTCAATGAAGGAGACGTGTTGTTGGTACTAAAACTTTAATCATACTACTCTTTATTACAACCTTAACTCTAATTTATAACTATGTCGTGTGGGCTACAGCACTACATCACACAAAAACGTTATTAATAAATCCATTTAGCCAATGACTTAATAAAATTAAGGATTTTTATTAATCCGGTCCGTAATACTTATTCAAGAAAAGACACAATACATCAATGAAAGTTATAAGTAATAAGTTATAATAAGTAATAGTAATAAGTAGTAATAAGTATTAGTAATAATAAAATAGTAGAAATTACTATTAGAAATATGTATCTATTTATATTAAGTCAAATTCTTCGTTATAATATTGCGCTTTTTTTTTTCAATCTACAGTAAACCGCTTTATTTAAAATATAATAGTGAAATTTTTCTTTTTTTTTCACCACGTGGATTTCCGCTAATGTTGTCGCACATGCATATGACAACGAATCAGGAGTAAATAAGCTAATAGCATCGATTAACGTTTGCGCAGATGAATTTATATATATTATATCATCAATATATATATATATATATATATATATATATATATATATATATATATAGATACTGGTAGGGTAAATGACGATTAATGGCTAATAAAAATTAAATCTAACATTGTATATTTCTTGAAGTGTAGAAATCTGAGCTTCATTTCAAAGCTATGACTAATACCTACTACGTATTCAATATTTTACAGGTGGCACGGGGTATTAAATCTTAGTCCTTAGGGTTGGAATCTGTAGCGGTTCGTCGACCTTGAGATCGTAAAAGTCTTTGGGTCACAGTTTCACACAGTGTCACAGCACACACATCAAAACAACCTGTCAACTGTTTGCCTTCTTCATAATATACAAAAAGCTTACGAAACAAATACAGTGTGTTATTAAGGTTGGGTTGATGCCCTCGACCAATCGCCTTCTATTTTCTTTTTATAGAATAAGGGTAACAAACGACTACACAGTCCATCTGATGGCAAGTGAATGCCACAGCATTATAAGCATTAAATGTAGCCCATATGCCTGCCCTTTGGCAAACACTTTTTTTCTGAGGTCGATTGCAGCTTTAACAAATAATAGTTAAAGTAGGATTATATAACAGTTAATAGCTAAAGTGCGGTAAGTAGCTATTTTAAAAGTAATTTTAAAAGTAAGCATGTTGTATTTGGTAGATTATAGCCACAAAAATATATTTATATTAAAAATATATTATATATTTTTGTAATTATTTTCATTTTTTAATTAACCTTAATAATTAATTTCTTAAACTAATGTAAATAATTTTGAGTCGCCTCCTGAGATTTTACGTTTTTATAAAATATTCCTTAACGCAATAGTTTTATAGTTTAATCTTTGTTGCATGAATGGTGGTGATACGTGTAGGCGTAATTGTGTATTTATTGTTTGTCTACTTATGTGTGATAACTGCAAACCGGCGACACGTGTCCCGATATTAAAAGACAGTAGAAGGCACTTCTAGTGCCTTATTATTTAGATTTTTGTGACCTATAAAACTATATTATAAATTGTGACTGCTTACATTCTATTTGTTCAATAAAAATGTGATTTTATTTATATTATTTTTACAGATATAAGCAATGGGTGAAATTAGTTGGGAATGAAGACCTGGCCAATTGAAAAGTTTCACAGGTTAAAACATGTTTCTGACAAACATTGCAAATCCGAGGATTTAAACCCAACTAAAAACGAACTGATATTTCATCAGTTTTTTTTATACGATAGGGTGACAAACGAGTAAATAATTCACCTGATGGTAAGTGGTTGCTGCGGCCCATAGACATCTACATCTATCCTCGATTACAAAGCAAAATGTAGATGCGTTGTCACCCATGAGGACTAAGATGGAATGCCTCGTTTCCAGTAAAGAGGGTATCCGGTTCTCTACACTCACCATAGGAAACACAGCAGCATTAAACTACTATCTAACGCTGGTATTCTGTGAGACTTAAATTGACTTAAAGCTTCCACAATTATGTGCATGTTGATTAGAATTCCTTTATATGTATCAGAAGATAATATCCCTCTAAATTCACATTTTGGTAAGAATTCGATTATATAACTAAACTCGAAATTGTTTGTAATTACCTGATTATAAATATTCACTGTTTTTTTTATAAATTCATCTACAAACATTAGCTATAATGAGCACTAATTTTGAAAGCGACTATGAGTAAACAATCTCTGCGAGGTACATACTACCTCCGTAAAGAAGCTTGGCGATTTGTACATAGTATTTGTTACAGTTGGAAGCAAATTAATCCAATCAATGTTAAAAAAAAACAATATTTTCACCATTTAAAAAAAAAACAGGTTAAAAAAAGCACCCTGGTGCAGACTATTTATTTTACATCATAGAAACACTTATAGACTGTGGGAACGAACTCTGCATTGCCGCAGCCAAACGCTTAGCCACTGCGCTACGGAGTCGTCATTTATTTTTTTACTTAATTAACTACTGGTATAATTGTGCGTTGTTCATTTTATGTTTTTATATATTCAGAGATGAAGTACACACAATAATAACAAAAAAACTAAGCATACAATTAAATACTTCTACAATTATTATGAAGCTCACTCACGCACGCTGAAATCGCAGTTGCATTCTGCAGGCTGCCGCCGTGTTTGGCACTATAGGTCAGCCGATTGGGATGGGATGCGGTCTTTCTTAGCATCTTGGGTTGGTTGGGTTTGCTTCTCGCCGGACGATCCCAGCGTTGTTGCGGATTCTGTCGCTGATGTGGTACTCCAGGGTATGGAACTTTTTATTCCTTCCTCTGTGGTGCCCATTGGAGGAAAATCTCAGCCATGTTTTTTTTTTATAGAAGAACGGGCAAACGAGCATGTGGCTCACCTGATGTTAAGTGACTACCGCCGCCCATGATCAACCGCAACACCAGGAGAATTGCGGGTGCGTTGCCGGCCCTTTAGAAAGGAGTAAGCTCTTTTCTTGAAGGTCCCCAGGTCGTATCGGTCCGGAAAAATCGCCGGTGGTAAACTATTCCACAGAGAGGTTGTACGTGGAAAAAAACTCCTTGTTAAACGTACAGTGGTGGACCGCCAAGCATCCAGATGGTGTGGATGGTATCGGGACGTTTGACGTGTAGTGCGTTCACGAAATTTGGCGGCTGGGATTAATCCGAACAATTCCTCAGAGCACTCCCCGTGATAGATGCGATAAAATACGCAAAGAGATGCAACATCTCTTCGCAGCGCCAGTGAATCGAGCCGATCGGAAAGCACTCGGTCGTCGACGATTCGAGCCGCTCTGCGCTGGATGCGGTCAAGTGGAAGAAGCTGGTACTGGGGAGCCCCAGCCCAGAGATGGGAACAGTATTCCATGTGCGGCCGAACCTGCGCCTTGTAAAGTTGCAGGCGGTGTGCCGGCATGAAATACTGTCCCGCTCTGCTGAGCACGCCAAGCTTTTTAGAGGCCAATTTGGCCTTCTCTTCCAAGTGACCACGAAACTGCACGTCACTCGATATGTCGACGCCGAGGATTCCGATACTGGCTGAGGCAACAAGGGGAGTGCCTTGAAACTGAGGGGATACGACAAAGGGGTTCTTTTTAGCGGTTAACGCGCAAACTTGTGTCTTCTGGGGGTTAAACTGGACTAGATTTAGTCGCCCCCAATCCGAGACTCTGTCCAGCAGAGACTCGACTTCAGACACAAGTTTGTCCCGGCACTCGGGGACGTTTTCCCGAGAAATATTGGCTCGGCCGGTGTAAAGAGCATCACCAGTGCTGTCATCTGCATAGCAATGAATGTTACGGGTACGCAACATGTCATTGATATGCAGAAGAAACAGCGTTGGCGATAGCACACAGCCCTGTGGAACACCAGCATTAATAGTCTTGCAATCGGAGCTTGCACCGTCTACAACGACCTTGATGCTCCGATCTGCAAGAAAGCTGGTGATCCAATCGCACAATTTCTCGGGAAGCCCATAGGAAGGGAGCTTCGAAAGAAGTGCTTTGTGCCAAACCCGATCGAAGGCCTTCGCAATGTCCAAACTAACGGCCAATGCCTCCCCCTTGAA
Source organism: Parnassius apollo (assembly GCA_907164705.1). Classification (NCBI taxonomy): domain Eukaryota; kingdom Metazoa; phylum Arthropoda; class Insecta; order Lepidoptera; family Papilionidae; genus Parnassius; species Parnassius apollo. The sequence goes on along the minus strand of CAJQZP010000333.1, from coordinate 456,353 downwards.
CTCTACTGCCTCCGCACATCTGTGAGTTAGGTAGACCAGAAGATCACCAGCTGACCGACCACGGCGAAAACCGTATTGGCGGTCACTAATCAGCTGGTGATCTTCAAGGTACCTCATGAGCTGGCAGTTTACAATGGACTCCATTGTTTTGAAGAACAAGGAGGTGATGGCGATTGGCCGGTAGTTGGACGGGTCAGAGCGGTCGCCTTTTTTAGGGATCGGGTGGACGTAAGCCGTCTTCCATGATTTTGGGACTACGCCTAGGGAGTACCGGAAAAGACGCGTTAAAACCGGTGCCAACTCTGGAGCACACGTCCTCAGCACAATTGGGGGGATTCCGTCAGGCCCACTCGACTTGTGGATGTCCAGGGAGAGGAGTGCTTTGCGAACCGAGCGCTGTGTGAAGTGCACTTCCAGCATGGAGCACTCACACCGCGGGATGGTGGTTCCCCTGGACAGCCTTGGCGAGAGACCAGAATTCACGGGTTCCAGAAGGAAGGCGAACTAGTTTCTCGCCAATTCTGCCTATGTGCTCTGACTTTGCCTTGGCAATGACTCTTTTGAAGGACCTAGAGGCGGAATTATACTTCTTTTTTAGAGCGCTGGTGTTTACATCCCGGGACGCTGATGCATCAGCCCAGGCTTGGTAGCACTCCTGCTTATAGCATGATGCTATTTTACAGGAGCGACCAAACTATGGCTGAGACTTGCCTCCAATGGGCACCACAGAGGAAGGAATAAAAAGTTCCATACCCTGAAGTACCACATCAGCAACAGAGTCCGCAACAACGTTGGGATCATCCGGCGAGAAGCAAACCCGCCCCCAAGGGTAGGATGCAAAGAAAGACCGCATCCCATCCCAATCGGCTGACTTATAGTGCCAAACACGGCGGCAGCCTGCAGAATGCAACCGCGATTTCAGCGTGAGTGGCACCACACTCCGGACCAGACAATGGTCCGAGGAGCCTAAAGGGGCGTCGACGGAAATCTGATATCCGTCCGGGTGAGAGGTCAGCAGAAGGTCCAACAGGGAAGGTGCATGATCCTCCACATCTGGAATCCGCGTAGGCGAAGTAACCAGTTGTGTCAGACTATATGCCAAGGCAAAATCATGAACAGATCTCCCCGCATGATCGGTTAAACGTGAACCAAGCCATTCGGCGTGATGGGCGTTAAAGTCGCCGAGGATCACTATCTCTGCGGAGGGGATCTGCTGTTTGGTTTGGTTTGGTCGCTCCTGTAAAATATAATCATGCTATAAGCAGGAGTGCTACCAAGCCTGGGCTGACGCATCAGCGTCCCAGGATGTAAACACCAGCGCTCTAAAAGAGAAGTGTAATTCCGCCTCTAGGTCCTTCAAAAGAGTCATTGCCAAGGCAAAGTCAGAGCACATAGGCAGAATTGGCGAAAAACTAGTTCGCCTTCTTTCTGGAACCCGTGCATTCTGGTCTCTCGCCAAGGCTGTCCAGGGGAATTTCTGTCAGCCATCTCTTCCATCTCTGCACAGGGAGGACGACTCACTGGCCCATACCGCAAAGGAGAAAGCCGATCTTCTAGGCTCTTTCTTTACGTCCAACTCGACTCTCGATGACGGGGGAGTATGCCGCCGACCATCCCGCGGTGTGAGTGCTCCACGCTGGAAGTGCTGTTCACACAGCGCTCGGTTCGCAAAGCACTTCTCTCCCTGGACATCCACAATTCGAGTGTGCCTGACGGAATCCCCCCAATTGTGCTGAAGACGTGTGCTCCAGAGTTGGCACCGGTTTTAACGCGTCTTTTCCGGTACTCCTACTCCCTAGGCGTAGTCCCAAAATCATGGAAGATGTTTTTTGTCCACCCGATCCCTAAAAAAGGCGACCGCTCGGACCCGTCCAACTACCGGCCTATCGCCATCACCTCCTTGTTCTCCAAAACAATGGAGTTCATTGTAAACTGCCAGCTCATGAGGTACCTTGAGGATCACCAGCTGATTAGTGACCGCCAATACGGTTTTCGCGTCATCATCTGGTCTACCTAACTCACAGGTGGGCGGAGGCAGTAGAGTCCAAGGGGGAGGCATTGGCCGTTAGTTTGGACATTGCGAAGGCCTTCGATCGGGTTTGGCACAAAGCGTTTCTTTCGAAGCTCCCTTCCTATGGGATTCCCGAGAAATTGTGGGATTGGTCCACCAGCTTTCTTGCAGATCGGAGCATCAAGGTCGTTGTAGACGGTGCAAGCTCCGATTACAAGGCTATTAATGCTGGTGTTCCACAAGGCTGCGTGCTATCACCAACGCGGTTTCTTCTGCATATCAATGATATGTTGCAAGCCCGTAACATTCATTGCTATGCATATGACAGCACTGGTGACGCTCTTAACACCGGCCGAACCAATATTTCTCGGGAAAACGTCTCCGAGTACCGGGACAAACTTGTGTCTGAAGTCGAGTCTTTGCTGAACAGAGTCTCGGATTAAGAGCGACTAAATCTAGTCCATTTTAACATCCAGAAGACACAAGTTTGCGCGGAACCGCTAAAAAGAACCCTTTTGTCGTATCTCCTCAGTTTCAAGGCACTCCCCTTCTTGTCTCAGCCAGTATCGGAATCCTCGGCGTCGACATATCGAGTGACGTGCAGTTTCGTGGTCACTTGGAAGAGAAGGCCAAATTGGCCTCTAAAAAGCTTGGCGTGCTCAGCAGAGCGGGACAGTAATTCATGCCGGCACACCGCCTGCAACTTTACAAGGCGCAGGTTCGGCCGCACATGGAATACTGTTCCCATCTCTGGGCTGGGGCTCCCCAGTACCACCTCCTTCCACTTGACCGCATCCAGCGCAGAGCGGCTCGAATCGTCGACGACCGAGTGCTCTCCGATCGGTTCGATTCACTGGCACTACGAAGAGATGTTGCATCTCTTTGCATTTTCTTTCGCATATACCATGGAGAGTGCTCTGAGGAATTCTTCGGATTAATCCCAGCCAAATGCCAAATTTCTTGAACGCACTACGCGGCAAACATCCCGATACCATCCACACCATCTGGATGCTTGGCGATCCACCACTGTACGTTTCAAAAGGAGTTTTCTTCCGCGTACAACCTCTCTGTGGAATTGTTTACCACCGGCGATTTTTCCGGATCGATACGACCTGGGGACCTTCAAGAAAAGAGCTTACTCCTTTCTAAAGGGCCGGCAAGGCTCCTGCAATTCCCCTGGTGTTGCGGTTGATCATGGGCGGCGGTAGTCACTTAACATCAGGTGAGCCGCATGCTCATTTGCCCCCTCTTCTATAAAAAAAGAAGCTACTGACATCTAAACTAGGCAGAGCCCGTATCTTAAAAGTACAGAGCAGTTATGCAATAATTTTAACTAATAACTTTATTAAATCCCTTGGACTAAATTGTAAATTGAATTAAAACCAATTAAAGACACAATCTAAAACAAAATCTCATGATTTCGATGAAAAATAATTTAAAGACACTGTGTGTGTCTAAACTATTTATTGTATTTTTTTGTAAACAGTGTGCACAAAGTAGTACTACATTTTGTCTCACTATTTGTCTATACAGTAGACAATAATTGTCTACTGTATAATTTAGAATAATCCATACTAATATTATAAATGCGAAAGTGTGTTTGTTTGTTTGTTTGTCTTTCTTTCACGTCGCAACAGAGCGTCGACATGGCATGATTTTTTGTATGGGGATAGTTCGGTAGCTGTAGAGTGACATAGGTTACTTTTTTCCGCGGAAAAACATCTCATTCCCGTGGGAAAATAGAATATGTTGCAAAAGTTTGTCCTTTCACGTCGCAACAAAGTGTCGGCATGGCATGAATTTTGGTATGGGGATAGTTCGGTGGCTGTAGAGTGACATCATTCCCGTGGGAAAATAGAATATGTTGCAAAAGTTTGTTCTTCTTTCACGTCGCAACAGAGCGTCGGCATGGCATGAATTTTGGTATGGGGATAGTTCGGTGGCTGTAGAGTGACATAGGCTACTCTTTCCGCGGAAAAACATCTCATTCCCGTGGGAAAATCGAATATGTTGCACTAGTTTTTCCTTCTTTCACGTGGCAACAGTGCGTCGGCATGGCATGATATTTTGTATGGGGATAGTTCGGTGGCTGTAGAGTGACATAGGCTACTTTTTTCAGCGGAAAAACATATCATTCCCGTGGGAAAATCGAATATGTTGCAAAATTAAATTCAGCTAGGTGGCGCCACCGTGATTCTACAAGACGGACGACGGTACGATGGACGAACACAGAAGGTCAGAATATCTGGATTATTATGTCTTTTTACCAAAATTAAGATAAAAAATGTATGGATCTGTATTTTTCCACGCAGGACCGGGAAGAGAGCGATAAAAAACATAAAATTCACCAGCTGATTTTCTTCAAACGTTTTGGTGCATTGTAATTCACAGAATAGGCGATAACCTCGCAGACGATAATAAGTAATCCGTTGATGCTCTGCCTACCCCGCAAGGGTTACAGGCGTGATTATAAGTATGGATCAGAAATACTATCACCACCTGTCACGCTTTCATCCTTAACTATTACTTAACTGTGGTAGGAACAGTTCTTAGTAATAAGCCTTAGTAATATTTATTGAACCGAAATGAATACAGTTCTTATATGTGGTTATGAATGAATCGGTATTACAATAAGAAAAATTGTGCAAAATTATAAGAAAAATATTTTTGAGAGTTCTTATTAACTAACGTATACATAGTTTAAATTGATTCCGCTAGATGTCGTTACTAGGTTTTTAAAACGCGGTAACGAAATGTTTCCTGACATGTACTTAATTACCGCCGTTGAGCCCCGCGTCAACTTATAGTGCATACGGTACCTATACGCTTAAATTGTTTCTATTTCGTAGCTTATTCGACTACCTGCTTTCCATTTCGGTTGTTTGTTATTTGCTTTGTGATTTGGTTAAGGTTGAATAGATTTTTATTGGCTTTCATTTTCGGATTTGTGTATTTCCTTGGATCGGTTTTGTTGATTTGGTTGGTATTCCTTTATACATATTTAGACTCTGGCTTTGATTTTGGATTTTATTTTGAATCGTGAATTGGTTTTCGTTGTGTTAGATTGTTTAACAATATTTCAAAGGAATATTAATAGTACAGATAGTGTATACAGTACCTATACACTTACTTCTTTTTTCGTTGGTTATATTTATATTGACTACTGCTTTCGTTTACGGTTTTCTGCGATTTGTTTTTTAATTTGGTTTAAGTTGATTCGATTTTTTTGGCCGCCTTAAGAGCCGCGGAAACACCTGATAAAACTCAACACAGACTCATTGAGCAAGCTGAACGTCAATCTACTATAAGGGCATCTGAAACACCAGAACAGATACAGGCGCGAAGAGATGCAAATGCACAGCTCCAAGGTGAACGTCGACAAAATTTTCAAAGAAACAATTGGTCGGTTTTTAATGACGCAGCATTCAATTATGATCCGTTGATTGATTATAAAAATTACAGGTTAGTTGTTATCGGACTGATGGACAAGGCGTGTCGATTTTGCAGCGCTTTAAAATGGAAAGATGAGACCGCAGGCATGTGCTGTTCCAATGGCAAAATGTCTCTTCCGTTACTTGGGGAACCAGAAGACCCTTTGAAAACTCTCTTTTTATATGATGCTAATGAGTCACGGCGCTTTTTAAACAGGATTCGGAAATATAACTCATGCATTCAAATGACGTCCTTCGTAGTTGACCGGGAAATAATAATAAGAACAGCATAAATTTTTACAAGTATATTTTATGGGTGACGAAAATTGAGGTAGACCGTCACTGCCAATTTATCCAGGGGAATGAGAGAGACACAGTGTTCAAAATTCAAAGATTCTTGCATGAACGTAACATTTTAGTCAAAACATTTAAAACTGCTTCAGAAAACCTACCTGAAGAGGATTATAAATTCGTCATACACGCAGATCGGACCCCTCGAGAAGAGCATGAAAGGCGCTACAATGCACCTTTGATAAACGAAATAGCAGCCGTAATTAGTGGTGATCAATTTTCTTCACGAGACATTGTCTTGCGAGCACGTGATGATACTGTAACCCTTCCCCCCTCTCACATAATAATAAATATATTAAATATTAAATATATTATATATAATAAATTTACCCTTTTTCAATAAAATTATATATTTGCGACTAGGATAAATAAAATATGTTTTGATCTTTCTAAAGGTTTAATAATAGGCCGTTTGTAATATTTTGGCGTGATCGTCTTAGTTAGGACCCTTATTGACGTTGTGTTTGTTTAGTAACTTAGTTCTTTTAGGTGTCTTTTGGAAGAATGAATATTCACTAGAGCAATTGAAAGCTGTTGGTAGTGCCTTATAAGCTAAGTGAACCCCGTTCACGAAGACAGGGCTCAAGAAAGGTTAAGAACTTAAAACGTCCCTATTCCACTTGTATCAGGTTTACATTATTAATTTATTATTATTTATCCATTCCCGCTCGGAAAAGGCTCAAAATATATTTATACAAAATACCCGATACAAGGGCTTCGCTCTCCTAAATTTATTTAGAAAAATGTAGGGGAGGCACACGGCTCCACACATGCCGTGCGCGGTGAGTGCCAACCATTTTGAGGCACTCCCCCCGAAGGGAACGCTAATTCGGGAACTGGACCGTAGTCCACAGCAAAATAACTGGCGAACCAGTAAAAGAGGCTTGGCCTCTTGTTAGTGCGTAAGCGCAAACATCGACCGAAGTCGCGCATGTCAATGCGTGTAAACGACATATAGAATACGAACGAATCCAGCCACAGTGAATGTACGTCACACGGTTTAGGCAAATAGGCACACTGGCCGTAAACCCTCCGTGAGCGCCACCATCTGCCAGACCGCCACTCCTACAGACGTGATGTAAGTGTATGGCATCACCACCAATTAGGCTACTAGCCGCAGAGCGTGTCATGAGTCTACCGCTCACCTCAAGGGAATGGGGTCCCAAGTTGTGCGGCTTTCGGCCGCAGCCTTGAGAGTCTCCTCAGATCCTCCCGCCAGCTACCACCCGCATGAGGTCGACACAAATGCTCCACCAACCAATACAACGGCAGTTATAAGATAAGAGTAATAATTCGCCATCAGAAAGGGTTTGTGTCACTGACGTTGAGTAAATGCATTTTCGATCATGTTTGTCTCACTCACCAACAAGTTGCCTTCAATTATTCAAAGGTGGGAAAGTTACAGAGATATATTATTATGTTGTTATATAAAACATCGTGGAGGGCAGACAGTCTGCAGCCCCGTAATGAAGGGACCCGACTTGGGCAAAGCTACTTAGGTGTGAGTCAAACCAAGACGCTGAGAGCGCCATTGAGAATAGCGTCCCACCAAACAACCATCGCATGACGGCTGTAACACAGTTTATACTAGTATGGCCGTCAACGCCAACTAATTTTGAAATGTAATTTTGTAATTTTAAATAGATATAATACATAAGTGTAACCTGTTAATTGAGAGTCAAATAAATTATTATTATTTTGGGGTATCTATATAGTTTTCTCATCTGGTTGGGTGCTATAAATATATAATTATAAATGAAAATGAAAAGATAAATATACATAAATATCAATAACATAAAATAAATATAAAAGTACATAAATAAATAAAAGCCCAACCAGATGGAGGCCCTCGGCAGGGGAGACCAAACGGCCGAGGGTTAGGGGGAAAGGGAAAGAAACCGGCGAACGATGCGGGCGGTATCGAGGAGTTATTATTATTACGAGTTATTATTATTATTATTATTATTATTTATTATCGCAAAGACGCAACGCTGCAGAACGCAACAAGCATCAATACGACTATCGTCGGGCTTACACCATTCCAAGGTCCCCCATACATCCCAGCAGACATCACCACCCGCATACCTCCATCGACCAGAACCACAAGAGTGCGTCGAATCAGGCGTAGCACACCCGCAGATCCATCACAAGACGCAATACCGCAAGTAGCAGTAAGCATCAATGCAACTATCATACGGATGGCGCGCCCTCACAACACACCCACATGACCCCTATCAATTTTGGTAACAAAGTTTTTATTGTTGTTATATAAAAAATATCACCAACGTATCATAGTAGCACGCTACTAAGACGCCAATGAACAAAACTCCACGTATCATAGCGCTAATACACTAAGACATGAAGTTGAGTATACCTGTTACATTTAAAAGTGCTACCAAACACACTCATCATCCCAATCCGAAATATAGACGACGCATCGCTATGCGCTACGACATCGCCCACAAACAGTATGGGTGTGCGATGTCCACGGGAAAGCCGTATTGCTACAACAAACCCGCTTACCACCAACACTAAGATGATATGTCTAGGACACATCGGTTAGCGAGTCCAAGTTTACCTCGGACCAATTGCTCGTGAAACAGTATACACGCCACCATAATATTCCTTTTCAAGTCCCTAATAAGGACTAGTCATTTTGCTACAGTACTAGGAGCAGTCGGTCACCCGACCACCCCATAAAATGCTTATGCATCAAGGAGACCTTCTATAATATTGCTTTTGTATCATAGACCTTACTTTCATAAGTCATTCACATATAGGGTTCGAACCCACGACCCTACTATTGTAATGCATATTCATCATAGAGACCTTCTATTTATTCATGAGTATTGCTTTTGTATCATTGAGTTTATTATCATAAGTCCCTAATATAGGACTAGTCATTGTGCTACAGTACTTCAGGCAGTCGGGCTCCCGACCATCTAATATATATGTACAACTGCAGGTATGTATCTCCGGCAGCTCCTTTATACAAGACATCTATACATGAACACCTTCCACAACTTAGGAAAATTTTCTTTTATACGTGAACTCCTTCCACAACTTAAGACAATTTTTAACAAATTTTCTAATTATCTTATAAATGTTATTTATCTTTATTTTTGTAATATTTTCAACTTGTATTTCTATTAATTTTCTTATTTTAAATATTTTTTCAAGCTTTTAAATAAATTTATTTATTATGAAAGACAATATTTTGCCTTTAATTTACTATGTTATTGGTCTAATGTCTGATATATATTTATATTAACTTTATGTTTATTAATGTGATTTTATTGCATAATATATATATTTTAAGACTATTTTTGATGCCCCTTTATATTGAATTTAATTATTAATAATAATATTGGGCCGTCACAATACGTTGCAACGGGTAGCCGATACACACAAGTTTTATGACGCTCTGCAATACCCATTGATTTATTGCAAAGGACCAGAGGGTTAGAGGGTAGAGCCTACTCCGAACAAAAAAGTATCATGTATGGATTTTTATGCGTATCATATGATGTTGCGAGAAAATGATTTTAACCTCTTAGCCCGGTATGGACAATTATTTCATCAATTTTTGGTAGACATGTATGTGAAGGTAGAAAGTGAAGGTCTCCGTTATATATCTTTAAATCAAAAAAGGCTACGGGTTGAGAATTATATACATTTACAAGATGCAGTTTCTAGCGACGCAAATGTAAACCCCTTAGATTTAGGTAAAATGATAATTCTCCCCTCATCATTCGTTAACAGTCCCCGCTACCTACATGAGTACACACAAGACGCATTCGCCTATGTACGAACTTACGGAAGACCTGATCTTTTTGTTACTTTTACTTGCAATCCCACATGGAAAGAAATAACTGAGGAGCTAATGCCGGGCCAAAAAAGTACTGACATACACGATTTAGTTGATAGAGTATTTAGATTAAAAGTACAAAAATTGATGTACGTAATTAACAAAGGGAAAATTTTCGGAGAGGTGCAGTGCTTCATGTATTCAATTGAATGGCAAAAAAGAGGATTATCGCATGCCCACATTCTAATATGGCTTAAAGAGAAGTTGCGGCCCAGCCAAATAGACGACATAATAAGCGCCGAGATTCCGGATCCTGAGCAAGATAAAGAATTGTATGATACCATCGTCCGAAATATGATTCACGGTCCATGTGGAGCACGAAATTCAATACGAGTATCGCCATGTATGAAAGAAGGAAAATGTACAAAGGTATTCCCTAAACAGCTATTAAAAGAAACAGTGCACAATGACAATGGCTACCCTTTATACAGACGCAGAGCTCCCGAAGATGGTGGCAGGAAAGTTACAATCAAATCTCCCTCTGGAGCGTTCGAAACCTTAGATAACAGCTGGATTGTCCCGTATTCGCCCAGTCTATGTAAAATGTTTAATGCGCACATTAATATAGAAGCATGTAGCTCTGTCCGCGCAATCAAGTATATCTGTAAGTACATAAATAAAGGAAGCGACCAAGCAATATTTAATCTTAGGAGTGAAGGTGAGGCAAATCTCGTTAATGAAGTACAGACCTTTCAAGCAGGGCGTTATGTCAGCAGTAACGAGGCAGCGTGGCGTCTCCTTGGCTTCCCTTTACACGTAAGGCACCCAACAATTACTCACCTTGCTATGGACTTCGAAAATGGAGAGCGTGTATATTTCACCGAAAGAAATTTCCAAGAAAGAATTGCATCACCGCCAAAAACTACACTAACAGCCTTCTTTCAACTTTGTCAAACCGACCTCTTTGCAAAAACGTTGATATATTCTGAAGTCCCCGCTATTATTCTTGGAACACATCTAAGAAGGAGTGGAAACGCCGTATTCAAGGCGCGCCTGTTGCAAATTGGCCCGGTGTAAAGTCATCAGATGTCCTTGGTCGTGTGTATACCGTCCATGTTGAATGTTTCTGTTTACGATTGCTGCTGCACCATGTTTGGGGTCCTACAGGATATAAAATCCTTAAAACTGTCAACGGTCAGGAATGCGCAACTTATAGAGAAGCATGTGAAGCTCTGCATCTTTTAGAAAACGATAATCACTGGAATGAAACCAAGGAGGAAGCTGTGCAGTGTCAGTCACCAGCCAAAATTAGGCATCTTTATGCAACTCTCATATCCTCGTATCATCTTGCGGGCTATCTAATGCACATGAATTGTGGGACAAATATAAAGAGTACATGGCGGAAGATATTTTGCGAAGGTTACAGCAGACATACGCGAACATGACATACAATGAATACATTTATAATGAAGCACTTGGAAAAATTGAAGATAAAGTAATGGCAATGGTAGGCAAAAAATAAGCGACTTTGGAATGATAAGCCCTCAGCGAACAACCGAAAATGAACTAAGTGATGAAATTATATGTGAAACAAACAACGATATACCAGCTTTGCAGCAGCAAGTAGCCGAATTTGTACCCCGCTTGCTTCTCGAACAATAACGAGTTTTTGACAAAGTATTATATATTGAATCTGGAAATGGTGCACTTTTCTTTTTAGATGCCCCTGGAGGAATTGGGAAGACATTTTTGTAAAATTTATTATTAGCGCTAGTACGGAAAGATAAAAACATTGCTGTGGCCGTAGCTTCCTACGGTATAGCCACCACGCTGCTAAGCGGGGGCCGCACTGCACATTCTGTTTTAAAACTCCCTCTAAATCTAGCCCAGGAAGAATCGCCGATCTGCAACTTTAGCAAAAATAGTGCACGAGGTATAATGCTACGACAATGCAAACTTTAAGTGTGGAACGAAAGTTCAATGTCGCATAAAAAAGCTGTAGAAGCACTAAATCGAACGCTCCAGGTTTTGCGCAGCAATACCAATGTAATGGGAGGAATGGTGGTTTTACTGGCTGGTGACTTTCGCCAAACTTTACCTGTCATTCAAAAGGGCACACCTGCAGATGAAATTAAAGCATGTCTCACGTCGTCTATTTCATGGAACAAGGTGACAAAATTCAGTTTAACTACGAAAATGAGAGTGCATTTGTATAATGATATCAATTCTGAAAACTATGCTGACATACTATTAAAAATTGGCGATGGGCGGTTGGAAACGGATGCTGAAGACTGTGTTAAATTGACGAGAGATTTTTGTAATTTAGTACAGAGTCATTCCGAATTAATTGCGAGCGTTTATTCAGATTTAACGAACAACATGCATGAAGACAAATGGTTATGTGAAAGGGCGATTCTTGCACCAAAAAATGAGAGCGTTAAAAAAATAAATTCAGATATATTAAGCGAAGTAGCAGGAGAAATAAGAGAGTATTTGTCAGTAGACACAGTTATGGACACAGAACAGAGCAGTTCATATCCCGTAGAGTTTCTAAATTCTCTAGAGTTGTCAGGTGTGAAATTTAGATGCTCCTCAGTTATGTAACGGGACAAGGCTGCGTGTGACACATCTTGGACGGAGCATAATCGGTGCTACAATTTTTACAGGCGTAGGAAAAGGTGAAAATGTTATTATACCACGGATCCCTATAATTCCCACAGATCTTCCTTTTCAATTCAAAAAGGTTGCAGTTGCCTACTAAGCTCAGTTTTGCAATGACAATTAATAAAGCGCAAGGGCAAACGTTACAGGTAGCGGGGGTCAACTTAGAAAAACCGTGCTTCTCTCATGGTCAGCTGTATGTAGCATGTTTGCGTGTGTCAAATGCTCAGAATCTCCACATTCTTTCCCCGAATGGAAAAACATATAACATTGTGTACAGTAGCGTCTTAAAATAGTGTTCAGTTAGTTTTTTTTTTTCAAAATTCCCACAATCAATTAATCAGAATTCCCACAGATCTTCCCTTTCAATTCAAAATTTTCTATTTAGCTCAGTTTCTTTTCAATTCCAAATGCTGCACCTCTGACGGACCTATTAAGCTCAGTTTCCTTTCAACTCAAAAGGCTGCGGGTCTTTGACAGATCTTTTATTTGGCTCAGTTTCCTTTCAATTCAGAAAACTGCATCTCTGACGAAACAATTTAGCTCAGTTTCTTGTCGGATAATTATGCTGTTTCCTTTAATTAAAAAATATCCCATTTCCATTTGGAATAAACAGGCTATTTTCATGCTTTCCTATACGCTGCGTTTCAAAACATTTAAATAGGCTGACGAATCAATTTTGCTCAGTTTTCTTTCAATTCAAAAAGCATTGGATAGTTCATTTCTCAGTGACCATGCGGGCGAAGCCGCGGGTAACAGCTAGTTTTGTAATTATAACAAAATTATTCTTTAGCCTTTCACCATCGAGGAGGGAACAATGATTCCTTTCCCTTTTATTTTAAGAGCGTAGTCGGTCTGCGCGGGAATTGAGAAATAGGTATTTGAAGAAACTATTGGCGTCGCGCTGCGCCTGAGCGAACGAGGTATCAATATGCGAGAGAATGGTCTGTGTTTGTGTGCGTAGCTTAGTACTAATTTCGACAGTTCTCACTTCACTAATTGTGTACTTATTACATAGTCCATGGAGGTTAGAGAAACATAGTCTGACCCTCCCTTACCTGTGGCCTCCCCCCTAGAGTGTGGTGGGGACAACTGCAGCTCAGAACGATTTACCTACAAAAACCATGACCGATCGACGTTTCGTATTCCCCTGATTTCTTCTCGAAAACTAAGCTTTTTAAATTATTTTTGGTATAAAAATTTAAAGGAAGACTCATTACGGAAGTAAAAACGGAGCATATTTGTAGGTTTTTGGGAATTTATTTTTGTAATAGATTTTAGAATGAAATAAGTGACAGGGGCATGCCTGCAATAGATCTAATTTCTATAACAACAAGCGATTACTCTAGAGGCATTATCCAGGAAGAGAATAGAGGAATAGATTTGTATGGAAAAAATGCAACCCGTATACTCTTAAATAATACAATATTACAATTGTATACAATTTTATAAGCTGCACACACACAATAAATGTATTTTATTTATAATTTTTGTTGTTTCAATCTTGTAAAAATAGTTTATACCAATGTGTTAATATTATTTGCGGTGCAGTGACGCCACCACTGTCACACATCACCCCATTTGTGGGTCTCGTTCTTACGACTGTAAAAATGCCAGAAATATCTTTCAGCTCCCAAATTTTGGGGTCGAAAATGAGACGGCATAAATAATGTCATATACATCTCAATAACGTCCACGTCAGTACCCAGACCAGTGACGAGCAACAGCGAAAAAGGTACGTCTGGTATTGCGGTCCTTCCTACAACGGGCGAACTTCAGCCTTGTGTTGCCGTCCAAAGTCCAATGCTGAATATGGTCAGCCATGTTCAGCATTAAACTTTATGGGCTACTGAAGAAGGCAAGTGTTAATATTATAAAATTCACATTACTTAAATAAACACAATAATATACATAAATAAACACAATATTTAAGTAGTATTCCCATCTGGTTGGGTTTATAAATATATGTATAAAAATTTTTAGCAATATAAAATAAACTATATGTTGAATATAATACCATAAATAACATATTATAAAATAAATTTTGATTTGAAAAATTGGTTATTATTATTATTTTCAACAAAATAGAAGTGGTTAATTAAGCAAGATAAAAAACTATTTATACAGGCCTCTTAATTAACATTGTGGCAATAATATTTACGACGGAAGTTTTTTATCTATTACAAAAAACACTACCTTGAATACATCATGTTTTGTGACGTTAAACGCCATAAATAAATTATCTATAGTAATAAAACAAAAAAGATACAAACAATACTATAAGCATTATAGCAATACATTATGTTACTTTTGGCATCTTCTTTTACTGGCACCAGAACAATTTCGGCCAGTTAGTAACATTAGAATTTTTGGGTTTAATACTCTTGGACAAATCATGAAGATTGCAGACAAGCTAGGAAAACCATGCCTGTAATAGATTACTGATCTTCGTCGAGGAGATTTAATGGCTAGAACGTAACGACTCGAACGAACGTATTCCTGCCCACACGCAAAATAATCGCATTAGATGTTAAGTGGCGGAAAATAGGTTGTTGGAAACTAAACTAAGCAGTGGCCTCCTACGTGACAAAACGATATCGATTCGTTTACGAGCAATTGGGAAATCAAAGAAGATTGGAAAATGATTACTGTATGTACAGTGTAAACTTGCCGAAGGACAACAAAAAGCATTGAAGCATTTAAGGTACAGAAATGGCAGCATCAGCATAGGAAGCTTAATCGGATTGTAACTTGTGATGAAAAGTGAGGCCACGAGACATTATGGTATAATGTACAAATAATATCTGAACTCTTACGTCGCCAACGCAAGGCAAATTAGTAACAAGAACTATAAATTCAATATAAACCTTGATTTATGTTTTTTTATTCTATTTTTTAAGAATTGTGCTTAATTATTAAATAATTTGTACTGAATACTGAATAGGTATAAATATTCATATTTTTTCTAAGAAATTATTTATACTGAATGTGTAGGAAAGATAAAAAATAGTTGGAAGCGCTATTATCAATAATGACGTAAACTAATATCCTTTAAAAAAATTATACGACTTTAAATTACATTATAATTAAATCTTTAAATCATTTTTATCGCTGGCACGGTGATTTTTATGGGATATCGAATTTATTGTTCCTAAGTCTGTTATTTTACAATAGTGTAATGATCGAAACTGTATCTATAGCGGTTGCGTATTTTATGTAATGTACAAGCTCTTCACTGAGGAGGTGAAGACGGTATATGAAAATATTTTAAAAACCGTACAATCCTTTGATTCTAATAAGCGGTTTTGATAGAAGACTAAAGCAAAATTGTGTATACAGACTATGAACTGAGAAAGGGAACTTTTGGAATTGGGGAACAAAAACCAAGAAGGCAATAACTTTCCAGAGAAGAAAGAATTATATATGATGAATATTTCATCTTTCAGAAGTTGACAAACCAAAAGTGGAATTGAACTCATTGTGATAATGAATGACAATTGTTTAATCAAGTCTCAGTAATGACTAGGAAAATCAACCGTGAGCTAACGTTGTATTATCAGTGAACCATTGAAGTTGAAAAGGTCCTATCTTACGCAGCCAAAGCTTCAGCCTACTCATGCCCTTATCGAAAGTCCTGATAGTTTTCCATTCGAATTATAAACTTATTCCAAGTAAGAGATAGCAAAGTGGAGCATATCAGTGATAAGCTCATTAAAACTGTTCATGCGGTCACATCTAAATTTGGCAAGACAATACTGCAGTAAGAACTAGTCTTAATATCATTACTGCTAGACGGTTATTGAGGCTACAGTCTTCTACTGTACGTAATGAACAGGCTCTTGGACTGATGGGTATTTAAGTTTATCCAAAATAACCCCTATGATGTAATCTGTAGGGGAGGCCTTTGTTGAGCAGTGGTCTTTTGTAGTTTATAATGGATGGGACAAAACATATACAACATGTAACAAAAACCCTATGGTTCCCGTTAAGTGTGTTATCAGAATCAGTATCCAAGCGTATAGATTTTTTTTAAATACACATTTAAAAATAATTAATTTTAATAAAAAAAATATTAATTTGCAAACTGTATGTGGTTTTATTTCCTCTAACTCACACGAGTATCGGTAATGCGGGGTCTTTGACAATCCTCTGACTCCTCGGCCAATGCAGAGATAATAAAACCACATACAATTTTCAAATTTTTTTCCTTAAAATTATTTTTTTTAATGTTTTTTTTTTTTTGAAAAAATTATTTCTATATGCTTGGATACTGATTCTGATAACACAGTTAACGGGAACCACAGGGTTTTTGTTACATGTTGTATAATGTATAAATATATAGTTCGTATTAAAGAAGTAGAAGGAAGCTTGACACCATCGATGGCAGAAAAGAATGTGTGGAAAGAACATGGTAGAACCTTAGTGATGGAATGGTAAGTGCAGCGGAAGAAGTATGTGGAACGACAAAAAGAGGTGGTAGTAAAAGAAGAGATGCATGGTGGAATGATGAAGTGAGAGAAGCTGTAAAGAAGAAGAAAAAAAGCATGGTTAGACTACTTGGCCTCCAGTAACGATAAGCATATGAGAGAGAAGATGAAAGAAAGATATAAGCTGCAGAAAGTTCATGCGAAAACATTGATTGAGGAAGTATGTGAAAGGTGTAGAATAGAAGCGGACGAAAGGTTGTCGCACAACGTTAAGGAAAACTCCAAACTCTTCTGGAAAGAGGTTGGAAGGTCCCGGAGTGGTGTGACAACCTTAAGAATGAACAAAGTGCTTTCGAAAACCAATGACGTCCTCTCAGAAAAATCGGACGTCATGCAGCGATGGAGCGAATTTTATAGAGAAATGTATGCGTGTCATGATCTTAGTGAAGGATCCGGGGGTGACGCCGTGACTGACACGCCAAACACGGACCTCGATGACACTGAGATCATCAGCATGAAAGAGATTGAACGTGCGATTCGAAGTTTGAAATGTGGTAAGGCTGCGGGACTAGACAGAGTTACTGCTGAAATGGTCAAGTACGGTGGGACAGTTGGGACAGCTTTCATCTACTGTGCAATTTGTGCTGGCGGACGGGAGGTGTCCCGGATGACTGGCGATCCGCAGTGTTTGTGCCTTTATATAAAGGTAAAGGTTCACATTTTGACTGCGGGTGCTATCGGGCGATCAGCTTGACCAGTTTAGCAAGTAAAGTTTACTCGAAGGTTTTGACACGTAGGATGCAAGAGAAATCGGAAAGATTATTATGGGAGGCACAATGCGGATTTAGACCTGGAAGAGGATGCACGGATCAAATGTTTTCTCTCCGCATGATCACGGAAAAGCTTCTGGCTGTTAACCAGAGGATTTTCTGTGCTTTTGTGGATCTGGAGAAAGCATTTGATAGGGTTATAAGGAAGAAAATGTGGGAACTGTTGCCGGAATATGGTGTGGATGGTCGATTGTTAAGGGCTGTGCAGTCACTTTACTATGACTGTAAAGCCTGTGTGCGGATAGGGCATGACCTGTCACCCGTGTTTAGAGTCCAAGCGCGCGTAAAATAGGGTTGTGTCATGTCTGCCTGGCTGTTCATACTGTATCTCGACAGCTGTTTACAGAAGCTGAAAAATAGCTGTTTGGGTGTGAAATTGGGTGACATTAAAGTAAATTGTCTGCTGTATGCTGATGATGCAGTGCTTATTGCACCATCAGAAGCAGAACTGCAGGCATTAGTCACGTGTATGAAAGAGGAATGTGAAATTAAAGGTCTCCGTTTGAATGCTAATAAAACTAAGGTTCTGGTATTTGAAAAGGACGAAGAGAGAACGAAATGTGAAATATGGGTAAATCAGGAATGTCTAGAACAGGTAAATGAAATTGTATACATGGGGAGTGCTTTCAGCCGGGATGGAAGATGTGATTTAGATGTGGACAGGTGTGTCGCTGCCGGGAACAAAATCAATGGTGCCTTGAATGCGTTAGTCAAAAGGCAAGGCGTAGTGAAGAGTGCACGCCTTGCAATACATAACGCAGTGTTGGTAACGACTTTGTTATATGGCAGCGAAACCTGGGTATGCCAGAAGAAGCATAAAAGCAAGTTGAATGCAGTGGAGATCTCTTCGTAAAATGTGCGGCGTTACCGTAGCTGACCGAAAGCGAAACAAAGAGATTCGCAATACGGCAGGATTGAAAGATGACCTTATCACAAAAATTGATAGGGGCGTACTCCGATGGTTTGGGCACGTTGAGCGAATGAGTGAAGACCGAATTTTGAAGAAAATATATATATAGTAAATATTACTTTCACTTGATATACGTTATTAAAGCATCAAAAATATTTTACCAACATAATATTTATTTTACGAAATATAATTTTAAAATGCTATTTTCATTTCACCTACTACACGACACATATATATATGAATATATTTCTGAATATGTATCGCTGTACGTCGGTAATATTTATATGATAAATATGTGCTCGTGTGCAAATGAAACTGCATATTATGTGTGTATAGTGAACCGTAGTCCTTCAATACCCAACATTTTTATCACGTGTTATTTTAATAGGTATATAAAAATAATATTTACATACATTAGGTGCTTCTGTGTGTCTTTATATTTTTTAATTGTAACGTATAAGGTTCTAATATTATTCTTAATCGGTCGAGTGTATTCGCTTATAATAATCGGGCTGGAGATCCACTGTTATTTACTGTTATAGTTTTCTAGGAGTTATAATTCAAAATATCTGAAAATTGGTCTTTTTAATGCCGGATCTCTTGGCACTAACCATGATGAGTTCCAGGTTGCACTGGAGCGATTGTCACCGGATTTAATGGCAATAAATGAAACATGGCTTAGGACCGGAGAGTCCGGCCGTGCACCGTCTATACCCGGATATACCCTAAAACATATTCCCCGTCCATCTTCCATGCGAAGTCGTGGCGGCGGTGTTGGGTTCTATGTTAGGAGTGGTATTCCAGTCCGTACTTGTTTGCACCCTTCTTCGAATGGTGAAGTTGAACAAATGTGGGTATCACTTGTCATTAACTCGATTAAAATTTTAATAGGCACAGCCTACAGACCGCAATGGGTAAATGTTGATACTTTCTTTGACGCTCTCACTGATTCATTAGCAACTTTTTCTTGTTATGACAAAGTAGTGTTATTGGGTGATTTTAATATAAATATTCTTAATGAAAGTGATAATATGACCTTGAGACTTCAACAATTTTTACATTACACTAGTCTTAGAAACTATGTTACAGAACCCACACATTTTACATCTCACAGCGAGACGTTAATAGACCTCGTCTGTACTGATGCTGAAGTCAAGGGTATACAAATAAACCGTGTGTATGATCTTGGAGCACATGCGATGATTATGGCAACCCTTAAAATAATTAAACCCAAACCTCATTTAAAATTTATAAATTATAGACCTATAAAAGAAATAAATTTAATTCACTTTGATAATATGATTGCCTCAGTAGATTGGGAAAGTGTAATTAACTTAGATTGCGTCAATGAAATGGTATCAATATTTACTTATTTGTTACTAAATATATTTAACATCTATGCACCTGAAAAGTCTATAGCAGTACGTGATCGAAATTCACCGTGGTTAACTAGCAATGTTCGGTTTATCATGAAACTTCGGAATAAAAGTTATGAAAAGTTTAAGAAAACTAATTCTGAAAGCGATAAAATTCAGTATAAATCGTTGAAACATTTGTCAAACATTAGTTTATACTGGGAGAAAAAAGCATATTTTAATAATCAAATCAATAATAACTTAAACCACCCCAAATTACTGTGGAAGAACTTGAAACGGTCCGTCTTTCCCAACATTAAGCAATCCACAGCACTTCCTGTGTTTTTCGACGACCCAAATATAATCAATAACCATTTTCTTAATGTTCCCGGGAATAATAATTTAACCATTTCTGATTTAACTGAGTATGAGTTTCATAGATTTGGGTGTAATGAATTTAAACTTCATAATGTAAGTGAAGAATATGTTGCAAAGATTATTTTATCAATAAAATCAAATGCTCACGGTATTGATAAATTGAGTAGGGATATGATCATCTTAACACTTCCGGCTACGTTAAAAGTGATTACAGCAATTATAAATAAGTCGATTGAATCATCTACTTTTCCTTCTTCGTGGAAAATAGCTCTCGTACGTCCTTTACCTAAAAACAATGATCCTAAAGATCTGAAAGACTTAAGACCAATAAGTATACTGCCGTTTCTTTCTAAAATTTTAGAAAAAGTTATATATAATCAAGTCATCAAGTTTTGTGATACTAACAATATTTTACCTGACTTACAGTCGGGATTTAGAAAAGGTAGAAGCACGTCTACTGCTTTACTCGACGTGGTTGACAATATTCTTACATCACAAGACAATGGTAGAGGTACGATCCTTACCCTGCTTGATTTTTCAAGGGCATTTGATTCTATTAACATAGATTTGCTGCTGTCTAAGCTATCTTTTTATGGTTTCGTAACATCTTCCATAAAATGGTTTCAAAGTTACTTATGCGGTCGTTCACAACAAGTAATATTAAATCAACCGAATGGGTCTTCCCTTGTTTCTGAACAACGACCACTTAATAGAGGTGTCCCACAGGGTTCTATTTTAGGACCGTTGTTATTTATAATTTACACTGCTGATATAACTAATTGCATGCATTTTTGCAAATACCACCTTTATGCTGACGATCTACAAGTGTATCTTTCCTGCAATTCGCTTGAATTTCATACTACCATTAGTAACATCAATGAGGACCTGAATCGAATTGCAATATGGTCACAAAAAAATTCCCTCGTTTTAAACCCACTAAAGACTAAGTATATGCTTTTAGGATCGAAAAACCAAATAATTTTTTTAGAGAATCAAAACCCTAAAATCATGTTGTTAAATGTCCCTCTGGAGCGTGTAAGTGAAGCTCGTAACCTCGGCTTAGTTATGGATGGCAGACTGCGTTTTGAAAAACACTTACTTGAGCTTGTCCGCAACTGCTTTTATAGGTTAAAGGTTTTATACAGAATCCGCGAATATATTCAGCTGGACTTAAGAATTAGACTGTGTGAATCTCTCGTTCTATCAAAATTAAACCACTGCATTGCGGTGTATGGACCCTGTATTTTGGAAAAGTCACAACGTCTAATTCAACGTATACAAAATGCATGTGCACGATACTGCTTCTCAATACCGAAACGGTCTCATGTAACACCTTTTTTCAATGAAGCAGGCATTTTAAAAATGAAAGCGCGGCAGAAACTACACCTAGCTAATTTACTGTTTGATGTTGTGAAAACTAAGTCGCCACTATATTTATATAGTAAACTTATATGGAGAAATCGACAAAACATCAGGTCTTGTACGAACCCACTTGCCAACCCCACTTACTGTTCTGCAGCTTTTAGAGGTAGTTTCAAATATATAGCTACTAGGTGCTGGAACGACATTCCTCCACCTATTCGTGAGTGTAATTCAAGGTATAATTTTAAATCACACTATAAAAATCATTTATTACACTTACAAAAAGCTCAACCTTAAGTCTAGAGCAGATGTTTATTCCAGCATCGTTGAGCATTATATGTTTGTTTTTAGTATGTATTTACCGAATATATATATGTATATATGTATATGTATGTGTATGTATATATAGTATTTTGAAATTTTTATTTTTTTTCATTTTTATATTAAATTTATGTGTATAATATGTCTTCTACGTATGTGTGTATCTCTAATGTACTTATACGTGGGACTAATTATTTATAGGTATATTGACGAGCAACGTTTAGTTTTAATTTACTATGGAAACGTATTTGATAAAATACACCCAGACGGATCGTGCGTGTATCTGTGGTTATGGCAGAATCATCAGCGCTGTAGGTTACCCTGCAGCATTACGCTGAGTCATAACCTTTTCACTGGCTCGATACACACCCCATCACTTGTAATATTAATTTGATAAATTTTAACTGTTTATTATTTTATTTTTGTGATGTGTACAGTTCCAGTGAATAAAGGTTTTTCTTTATTCTTTCTTTCTTTCTTTCTAAAAGGTTTCGAGGTAGACCGAGACTAACTTTCGAAGACCATGTGAGTAAATTACTCGAAGAGGGGAATGTCAAGAGTACTCGGATACCTAGACGTGCATGTATGAAGAAGATAATGAACCTGGAAGAAGCTAAAGAGGTATGTAAGGATCGTGACACTTGGCGATCTGTTCTCTATGGCTACCCCGTTAGGGATTGTGCGTGAAGATAAGTAAGTAAGTAAGTAAGTATTAAAGAAGTGATGAATCTACTGCAAAAATGAAGAACAGGAGACCGAAGGCAAAAGACAGACAGCGACAGCGTTATTTCCGTGTTACTGGAGGAATGATAATTAAAAATGAATTATTGTTATAATCTATAAAACTCATACAATTATTCCAGTGATATCCCAGAGGTCAGTCTGATTGATATTTGAATGGCACTTTAACTTTAAAAACTGCATAGCGCACACATTCTAGAATGTATGATACAGTCCTCATAGGCGTGGCCCAGGGGAAATTTGATCTGTGTAGTAAAATAAATAGCACCTTTAATTATTATAGCACCTTAATTATATGAATAATTTGAATAATTATCTTTAAATTAAATATACATATAGATATCTAAATTAGCAATTAACATAATTTTGCACATTATAATAAAGATATATAATGTTAACATAATAATTACATTTTGAACATTTCATTAATTTGCACAATAAAACTTTGGACCATACTGAAGACACTACGTACATTTTTAAACAAAAATAGCTCTTTTACAATTATTTACTTATTACCAATTTCAGTTTATTTAAATGTCCTTTGCGGTTACAAAAATACCGTTAAGACATTTACTTATAGTTACAAAAAACGTCATATCTACGTGTATTTAATAATCATAATATGCAACTTACATTCTATTTCTATCCTTACTTACATATATTTTCATTATACATTTATTTACATACATTTTTGTATGTGGTAGAGCCACGCAGTAGCTATTTATTATGGTTGTAGCATGAATGGGTCGGCTCGACCGGGGAATAACCACGCTCTAACAGAATACCTGCGTAAAATAGCAGCATAATGCAGTTGTGCTTCGTATGGTTAATGTAGAGAACCGAAGACCCGTTTTACTTTAATGGAGGCATTCCATCTTAGTCCTCAAGGATGACAGCACATCTGCATTTTGATTCTTAATCGAGGTTAAAGGTAGATGTCTATGGGCCACAGCATCCACTTCCATCAGGTGGACTGTGTGCTCGTTTGTCATCCTTATCCTATTAAAAATTATCTTACATCCTACCGGAAATCTATCTACTGCTGAACTTAGCACTCCTAAGACTGCCATACAGTATCCATATAGGTCCTAAGACTATCCGTTGACTCATGCATGGGTTACCTAATCCTCACTCCATCAAGCGCATAGGATCGAGCTTATTTTTCATTATCTTTCTTAAAGAGCAGCTGTGTTGTGGTGGCGTAATTCATCACAGCTCTTCTCCGCAGCTGTCGTTTTAAAATTGTAAGACCTTAAACTTATTTATTATTTAAACATATTGAACATCGATAGCAGTGATCAATGTGAAGATCTGAAATGTTTGAGGTTAGATGGGGCAAATCATTATAACTTATGTCTAAGTTTAGTAATGGCCTATTTACGGATTGATTCAACGTCACAGAGGTAAAGTAAAGCATAATACATAAATACGTAAACACTCACGCCTGTCACCCAGAGGGGTAGGCGGAGACTACGGACTTCCATTTGGCACGATCCTGACATACCTCTTTCGCCTCCTTTACATCCATATATCTACGCATACATAATATGCTCGTCGGTTGAGGGTAATTCTAATGTGGCCCATTTTCAAAATATCGCCAATTTCCAAACCTTTTTTCAGTTTAAGACTATCATGTCATCGACATCTGGTGAGGTCGTTTTCCACACCATATATATAGGTTTTCCTTTTTACCCGACTGCCAAAGAAGGATTATGTTTTACGCGCGTATCTTGTATGTATGTATATTTGTTTAAATTTCTTTATTATCTCGTATCTTCTGAACGGCTGGATAGATTTCGACAGTTAAGGTATCGTTATATTCGTCTTAAAAACACAACTGTTCTTAGATTAGAGAAATAGTATCTAGTACGTACGTTAATAAAAAATAATCAAACCTATCGAGTAGGGTATCAAAATAAAGAAAATTAAAAGGGGATTACAAAATTATATATAAGTTATAGACTTAAATTTAATTAGATATAATAAATTAGTTTAAAAAGTTTTTGATATTGAACTGCTTACGTAAATTATACATAATTTCCATTTGTCAGTTTTGTTTGGCATGCAATCTAAACGTAGTGATTCTATTCTCCTAAAGCAATCAATCATCTCCACATTTTGACTACATTTGACTACTACGACTTATACACATAGTATAAGTAACACAGTTTTGTTCATAAGAGTATGCCGGGACACTAAAAAGTCTAAACTAAAATTTTGGCTTTTTGCTGTCGGGGTTTGATTTTTTCAACTATTTATGAAACTAGCATTTTCATGAAATTCTTATAGTTCAAACTTATTATCTTTTTTGCATGGCTTCATAAAGATCCACTGAGGATGACGTGGGTGCTAATTATTTTTATGTAATATTTCTTTTGCTACTACATAATTATTTTAATTTGTTTTTGATTGGCAGAAGATCAACTCCAAGGTTTTGACCTGCCTAATTGATACCTACCTAAGGGGGTAATCTGTGGACGGGCCGAATGCTCAAGGTCGTT
Organism: Parnassius apollo; assembly: GCA_907164705.1. NCBI lineage: Eukaryota > Metazoa > Arthropoda > Insecta > Lepidoptera > Papilionidae > Parnassius > Parnassius apollo. Next base: position 431,266 of record CAJQZP010000333.1, on the reverse strand, counting down.
TACTGGGAGTAGCGCCTTAAACTTTTAAAGGCTGTAATGGTAAATGGTACTGTACGAGAAAAATCCTAATATGGAAGTCACAATATTTAAAAGAAATGGTTTATAATTATACACACACGCATGCACACACCACGCACACGCACACGCACACGCACCCGCCGACGCACCACGCACACGCACGCACACACACACACACACACACACACACACACACACACACACACACACACACACACACACACACACACACACACACACACGCATACAATCGTGTGTGCGAACGCACTCACGCCCACACACGCACATGCAGTATGCGTGACTTGAGAAGGTTAGGGATAAGCATATAACTACTACAACTACCTACATCATATTATATTATTTTTAAATATTATAAATACATATACAATTCTTTTACTGGTTCAATATATTTAATTTAGATAATGAGTGACCATAAGGTGAGACTAGTAGGTGAGAATTGGGGCTTCTGCGTCACTTGCTCTCGCCTCGCTCGAGCTACATGCCGCTGAAGGCTCCCAATTCTTTCCAGTAGTGACCCAAATTTTTAGTCAAACCAAATTAGTGCCTACATGCTCGCAGTTCTATCCAGCGAGAACAAGTGTACTTCCACTTCCAGTTGAGTTATTGAGCATTATATTCAGAGCATTTGTGAGATACTGCTGGTATTGCTGCATCTACATCACTAGTTTCTTATAATACAACTTGTTTTGACTAACTTCATTATGATCATAGAGGTCCAATTTTTTTAGTCTAACCAAATTAGCGCCTACAAGTTCGCATTTCTATCATTCTTATGTCATCATATCATCTATTAAAAAAAATCCAGACCGCTAACGATTAGTATTATTAAAGTAACTGGTTTTTTTTGTACCACCTTGCATTTTAACGATGAAGTAGATTAACGTTCATAAGTTGCTGTTAATTATTGAACCAGTTGTATTTGAGATTCCGAATGAAACGGTATTAGAAATGGAGCAAAGATAAAAAGGCAGATCGAGAATTAGACTAAAAATTTAGATCTCTACTGGAGAGAACGGGGCCTTCAGCGGCATGTAGCTCGAACGAAGCGAGAGTAAATGACGCAGAAGCCCTACTGAGACTGCACTGTCAGCCCCTACAGCAGAACATGCACTGTAGGTTTCGTAATTCCCGGGATAACACGGTTCTTTTGGTATCTGAACAGAACCGGTTCTACAGAGCAGCATCCTGGTCCTCCAAGTTCTGCAAATAAACTACTATCAGTATCGCATTAGAACAAATGTTTCTAATCTGATTTTTTAAGTATTTAATTCAAGAAAGTAAGAAAAGTTTGTACTAAGTGTTTCGTTAATTTTTTAAACAAAAAAGTTTATAATAAATTTATTATTGTTATACATTTATATTACTTACATCGCTTTCATTTTTTGAATGTACCTAAACAGACTGGACTTTTTATAAAAAATAATATTTCATTACTTTTTATAAGTTTACGCGCAAGTGTTTAAATGATTTTATAGGTTTATATTATAACCCTAATCGATGGCAAACAGTTTGAGAAGAATATCGTGGGAATGAAACCACGTATGAAATAAGGAAAAATAAAAACTTTAAAAAATACACTAAGAACCGGGAATTCTGATACCGAACCTCTTTTAGAACCTGGTATAAAAAATGAGGAACCGTCTCCGATTCAGCAACCCTACTGGGCTGTAGCCACCCATAGATACAATGCACTGATTTGAGTAATATTACAAATTGTAGGATTTCTACACGACAATAGAACCATATTGATACATTTGGCTCAAAAATAAGGCTATACGTTTAATTAGAGATATATATATATATATATATATATATATATATATAATTATATAATTATAGAAGTGGATAAACACAGAGGTACTTAAATCAGTGTTTATCCGCTTCTGCCACCTACTTGGCGCCTGTCATTAAAATTATAGCAAATATTTGACATTAAAGTATTGCTGAACTACTAATATACGAGTGTCATCATTATCATCAACATTACAGCCCCTCACAAGTCCACTGCTAACATAGGCCTCCCCCAAGGTATGCCACAAAGCACGGTCCTGAGCCACCTGCAACCATCGGCTTTCTGCATGTCTTACCAGGTCGTCACTCCATCTAGTGGGGGGTCGCCCTACACTTCGCCTACCGGTACGAGGCTGCCACTCGAGAACCTTTTTTCCCCAATGGTAGTCGGTTCTTCGAGCTATATGGCCGGCCCATTGCCTCTTCAGCTTATTAACCCATTGGGCTATGTCGTCACTCTGGTTCTCCTGCGGATATCCTCATTTCTAAGTTTATCACGCAGAGAAACTCCGAGCATAGCGCTCTCCATAGCTCGCTGAGCGAACTTGAGCATCCTCATACGGGCAGCAGTGAAGGACCACGTCTCGGTTCCGTAGGTCATCACTGGCAACACGCACTGGTTGTACAACTTAGTTTTCAGGTTTTGAGGTATACCTGACGTGAAGATGCGTCGTAATTTCCCGAACGTTGCCCAGCCGAGTTGAATCCGACTACGAGACTAGGTAAGTCCAACTTTGACCGATAGGTCTCGGTCAAAATTGGACTTACCTAGTCGGACCTATTGTCCCAGGTAAACGTACTCCTCAACAACTTCGATCTTAGTGCTCCCAACAACTACCGGCGTGGGTGTGACATGGACATTAAACATGATCTTTGTTTTGTCCATGTTCATCTTACGACCTATCCGTTGGGAGGCACTATTGAGGTCATTGAGCATATTGGTTAAGTCCTCCAGCGATTCTGCCATAAGGACTATATCGTCGGCAAATCTAAAGTGAGTGATGTACTCGCCATTGATATTAATACCGTATCCTTTCCAGTCCAGTAGCTGAAAAACGTCTTCCAATGCAGCAGTGAAGAGTTTCGGGGGAAATAACGTCACCCTGTCTTACACCTCTCTGCATTTGGATAGGTTTCGTACTCTGGTTCTGTACTCGGATAGCCATCGTAGCCCTACTGTACAAACATTTTAGCATTTCGATATACCGACAGTCAACTTGGCACCGCTGAAGAGACTGTAGCTCCGCCCAAATTTCGACGGAATCAAAGGCTTTCTCATGGTCCACATACGCCAGGTATAGTCGCAGATTGTACTTTTCGGACTTTTGTACAATTTGCCGAAGGGTATGTATGTGGTCTATGGTACTAAATCCTTTTCGGAAACCAGCTTGTTCGGGAGGCTGGAAGTCGTCGAGTCTGCATGCGAGACGATTCGAAATGACTCTCGAAAACAGCACGTAGACGCGACTCAGAAGGGATATCGGTCTGTAGTTCTTCAAGAGGGCGTTGTCACCTTTCTTGAAGAACAAGACCACCGCACTTCTGCTCCACACCTCCGGAGTAGTGCCACCATGGGGGACGGAATTAAAGAGCTTCTGAAGGACTTCAAGTACCGGTTTTCCCCCGCTTTCAGAAGCTCCGCTGTAATTCCATCCTCGCCCGGGGACTTGCCGTTTTTAAAGTGCTAGAGAGCCATTCTAATCTCGCTCAGACTGACGTCCGGGATATCATCGGAATAGTGTCGGATAAGACTTACTCTTGGATCGTTACTCACACTTGCGTGTGGCTCCAACGATGATGTGTACAGCTGTCCATAGAACCTCTCAAGAGATTGAGTGAGATTCTGAGTGAGAACTTAGAATCTCAGGTGTCTCGGAAACGATGCTGCCACACTCAGTCTTCAGTTTTGACAGTTGGCTCTTACTGGCAGATAGATCTCTGGCAAAGACTTTGGAGCCCTGGTTCCGCTCGATAGCTTCTTCAATACGAGCAGTATTAAAGTTGCGCAAGTCTCGCCGCATGCATTTGGAGATCTGTCTGTTCAGTTGCCTGTATGCTGTCAAATCTGTTGACGAATGCAGCCTCATCTCCCGTCAAACAGCCATGAGATTAAGAGTGTAATCGGAAAGTTTTTGTATTTTGCGGCGGGTCTTGCAAAACTTAGCTCCAACCGCATGGACAGTTTCCACGAGTTTGTCATTTATATCGTCCACTGCATGGCAATCTTCTAGGCACTGAAAGCGGTTACGTAACTCGAGCTGAAAGGTTTCGGGATTCTGGATTAGAGCACGAGGGGGACGGAGCGTTGACTTCATTAGACGAGACCTCTCCACAACTTAACGTTTAGGTTCAGTGTGCCTCTAAGCGTTCGGTGATCGCTGCCAGTTTTCACCCTTGCGATCACTGAGACATCACTGAACAGTTGGCGTCTGTTCATCATAATGAAGTCAATCTCATTTTTTGTCGAACCGTTGGCGCTCGACCAGGTCAAATTCCTGTAGGTCCTTCCTTCCTTCCGCTTCTGGAAGATATAGTTCATCATAAAGAGTCCCTCTTTCTCCATAAAGTCGGCCAGCTACTGACCCCTTCGGTTCCGTTGCCCTACTCCGAATTTTCCTACCTTCAGCTCACCGCTTTCTCTTGTGCCTAGTTTTGCGTTGAAGTCTCCCATCGACACCGTGTAGTGGGTTTTGGAGGAATGCATGGCTCTGGAAATATCCTCGTAGATTTTCTCCACCTCCTCATCGGGATGTGCCGAGGTTGGTGCGTAAACGTGTATGACCTTCAGCGAATACTGAGTATCAGGTACGCGACCCTCGTCGACGCACTCCCAATCTTTACAACGTTGTAGACGAGAGACTTGTGGACGATAAATCCGACACCTCCTTGTGACAGATAGTCACCCTCCCGGTGATAGAACAAGTTGCCGGACTCGAGGATTACCGTGTCCTCCCCCTCTCTTCGGACCTCTGATAATGCAATAATATGCCAGCGCAACTTTTCTACCTCTTCTTCCAGCTCCAGTATCTTCTCGTCAGTCCTCAGGGTGCGTGCGTTAAATGTTGCCAGGTCGAGTCATCGTAGGTGGCAACCGAACCTCCTCCACCGGAGATTTTTAGCACCCCCAGCCCCGCCGTTACAATGGTCGCCACCATAGCCAGGAATAGCGGGGCCGCCGGGGACTGGAGGCCGTTTGTTTGCGTCGTTATTTATGGGGGGATATTTGCCATAGTTGCCACGCTTGGCGAGCGGGTTGGCAACAGCAGTTTTTTATTAAGTATATTATTGTTGTTATCAGGAAGATGCTGCTGCCCATCTCCTGCCTGTCTCCCTCTGTCGCCTCTTACGACACCCACGGGAAGATATGGGGTAGTGGATATTCTCAACCTCCACTACACGGCAATACAATACGAGTTTAGTATCAGTATAATAGTATAGTATAGTATAGTATAGTATAGTATATATATATATATATATATATATATATATACTTATAGTTTGCCGTATTTAAAAACCTGAAAACAGGTGGCACCTTGATATCAATCTATCCGTAACATCTAGCAGTACCAGACGCTGATATCCGTCCACATTTAGTGTATTTTACATCTAACTTAACCGGCTGTTTATGCAGCCACCTAACGGAAACCATAGAAGATCTTGCATTCTGATAATTTCCCATATTCGCCTTTTTGAATATTCAATACGTACGGCGTAATAGATTCTCTGAAGCTGTTACCACAGCCCATAAAGTTAAAAAAAACTATGGGAGAGGTACGCTTCGCCACCGTTATCAAGATGATTTTGTAACTAGACCAAACTCTGCTTACTGAGGATGAGATTTATTAAAGAGTTATGACGGTGAAATCAAAAATCATCCATTCGAGATCTCGCGACACACACACACACAACTTTAGCAAACCTAAAGTATCCAGCGACATTTAAGAGCAGGTGACTTCTGTGAAAAAACTCTGGTTGTATTCCTTAAAAAGCCTAATATTGACCTGGTCGTAATCTACATGTCAACATGTTACTATGGTTCTCTCTTTATACCTACATGACCAGTGTTTTATAAACTAAGTGTAGAGAATCGAGGGCCCTTTTTACTAGTAATCAGGTATTCCATTTTAGTCGTTAGATGTGACAACGCTTCAGTATCTTCATTCTTAATCTTCTTACTGATGGATTGTGTGCTGGTCATCGCCCTTATTCTATAAAGTAAATATTCATTATCAACCAAAAATCAATCATATCAATACGAGTACAGTCAATTCCTGAATTTTGTATTCAAGTTCTATTTATTTGTTCAAAAAGAGCTTTTAGAAGATTTGTCAAATCAGATCATTGCAACTAAACTATATATAGAAAATGTTTTTTTTTCTGTAACTAGTTCCGTATTAACACACAATAATAATAATAATAATAATAATATATAATAATGTCCTCCAGACTGAATGTATGAACTAAACGGATGCTAGCCAGGATTCGCAGGAAGGATAATAGTGCACAAATGTGTGCACAACCACCGATGTACTTTCTATTCCTTTACTCTCATAGTTCGATGGAACGGGAATCTGACACGTCCGGGGAGAGATCAGGCACTGGACCTTACGTACTTTCCAAGGTACGGGTGTGAAACCCCTCCAACTTTCTACTCCGAGCTACTACTGAGAATTTTTTGACAATGTACTAACAAAGCTTTCAGACTTGTCTAAAGATCTATGAAATACAAATAAAATTATGGAGCTTCATCATTGTATTTGCAGATGACTCCCTTCGTATCTAAAGAAAACCAACCATATATACTGAGCTTGTATAAAGTCACCCTGTTGTGAAACTATACCTTTATACTTTATAGACCCATCTTTTTAAAAAGCCCACTTAAGAGGTTGTGATACCTGTTTCTCAAGTTTGTTATTATATATTGGGGATGGGGTATCCCCAAAGAACCAGAAGAAAGGTTATTCAATCCCTATAGAAGAAATATGAAATTTATTTCGAATTTGAAGTTCCTTATGTTTCTGAACTCGCGTTACTTTCTGTGATCGATATACTTCATTCAGATTTGATCACATTTTATTTTGTTTTTAGTAAATATTTTTTTACGAAAAACATAAAACTAGATGAAGTGGATAGTTTTATTTTTAATTATTAAATAATGAAATAAAAACAAAACTCACAAGAATATTTTATTATTCTTAACTTTATAAGTAGGAATTAATCACTATATTAAATTTTTTTGCAATTGATTAAATAAATCATCATCATCATCATCATCATTATTGCAGCCCTTCACAAGTTGACTACTGAATATAGGCCTACCCTAAGGAACCTGCATCCATCGATTTCCTGTAAATAAATATCTTTCATTGTAGTTATTAATAAAGTAAGTAACAAAAACGTTATATTAAATACATTATTTATAGCAAAGCCTGGGTCTTAAGATCGGCTTGACCAGGGAATAGGAAGAGCTCCTAGAGAATACTAATGTGAAATAATAAGAAGCTAAAATAAATAGATTTTCACTGAATTTACCGGACGAAACGAAGACTCGTTATCTTAAAAGACCGACGATTTTATCCACTCGTCTTTCGAAAGAAAATGGCCGCTACCATAAAACGTTTTACTGACAAGTAAAATCCATCATAGTCATCTTTGAAGTCAGTAACAAGTCCACTCGGGGACTGACCCTCGCAATACCTTAAATAACGCAAAACCTACCTATGTTTGACAAATAAACTATTCTGATTCTGATTCTAACTGCCCACAAAGCACAGTCCTAAGCTAAAGCCCTTATAACTAAACAACAAACGCAGAGTAAACTAAATAATAATATCTTTATGGGCTGATTTTTCAGTCTCTACGTAAAAATTAGACGTGAGTTAAAATATTACATAAACAAATTAAGAATTACAGTTTTATGAATAAAACAGTTAATTTCTTTCACTTTTCAGTAAGGCTATAATTACTTTGTGGGTAACTTTTATCCGACAATTGTAAAATCGGCCCAAGTTTTAGGTTTTTACTTATAGCTTGGAAAGAACAAAAGTACAAACAAATAAAGTATAAATGAGAATTTCTTATTTTTTATTTAATATTTTAAATTTTAACCCCCAAGCAGAGCGCCAAAATACCAAAAGTTCAACAAAATAATTAGGAACGTTGCAGCCCGAGACCAGTTTTCAACCAAACGATAGCTTTAACAACTTTCGCAATTGGTCACAGACGTCATGTCTCTACGTCAACTTCAGAATTTTTCTCACATTTACAAACAAGTACTAGTTTATACTTGTTTTTTAGACGTCTATTAGTTGTTTGTTAACCAATTCACGAAACATTTTGTTGCAATGACTACAAATTTTTTTTAATATATTATAGGGTGACAAACGAGCACACAGTCCACCTGATGGTAAGTAGTTGATGTGGCCCATAGATATCTACACCTATCTTCGATTACGAAACAAAATGCAGATGCGTCGTCACCTAACCACCCGTGAGGACTAAGATGGAATGCCTCAATTGTAGTAAAAAGGGTCTCCGTTTGTCTACACTCACCATATGAAACACAGCAGCATTAAGCTACTATTTTATACTGATATTCTGTGAGAGCGTAGTCCTACCCCGATTGCACCGACCCATTCGTGCTACAACTTTACTACTAATATACCTGCAGCATGGCTTTACCACCTGTAACGTATAACTTGACTCTATCACGTATAACTTGACGCATTTTTAACATCATAGTAGTTTATTAGCTTGTAATAGCAAGATTTAATAAGAATAATTCAGTAACGCGTTACCTTAAACAAAACAATATAGCACCACAGAAGTTAAATTATTTCAGATAAATTATAATAAAAAATATATGCAAATTCAATCATATTTACTAAATTTTAACAGTTCCATATGTGTTCCATACGTTATGAAAGGATTCTGCACTGCTGAACATAGACCTCCCCTACACTACAAAGAACGGTCGTGAGCCATCTGCAACCATCAAACTCCTGTATTACTTCATTTAAATGTTTGTAACATTGCTGAATAAATGTTTATAAACTTATCTTTTCTTTCTCTTCTTCTTCTTTCTTCATCTTTACTCCGTAAAAGTAACCGTTTGGACAAGTCGTCATCAAGCTTGACAGTTGGATTGTCGTTCGCAGTATCAGAAGATACGAAGCTAGTCCTCATCGCCAGTCTGCGTATTTCCACATACAGCTTACACTAAGCGATGATATCGACAAATGCGGGGTGAAAGGTCACCATCAAAATTAATTTATCGGAATTTTCCTCAGTCGCCTCTTACAACGTCTACGGGACGAAATGGGAGGTATATGATAATTTTGTCTCTGAAGTTTTACTTACTAAGGTACACAATTCGGAGCATTTACCATTGTGAAATCGACTTTTATAAGTAACTAATGATCCACGCCGGCTTCACAGGGGTCATCTATATATTTCGACAACAGCGCCACCTGACGGGTATAATTGCGAGTCTAAAACACCCAGGGACCCTGACTACTGAAAAAAATTTCATTAAAATCGGTAGACTAGTGCTCGGAAAATGATTTTTATATAAAAAATTAAGAATGTTAATATTTTTATTGAATCAATACATACAGCATTTATTATTTTATAGCAATTCGTTTCACTTTAATGATTGCCGAATAAAACAATGGGCAAGCCATGGAAAGGCTATTTAAAGGTGCAGGACAAGGTACACGCGACCTCAACTAATGAGAATTTGACGTGGACTGCATACAAACAACTCGCAAATGGCATGGTGTCAGGTTGAACACAATTACCCATTATATTATTAACCATTAGCATACGTTGCACACACAGCGATGACGTCACACTAAATTTTGCACATTATCTTATTACAAAAGTACTAATAACTACTAATCTAAAATTTATAAAAGTTCCTCATTGCATTAATACTGTAATAATAGGAAAGGTGTCAATGAAGGAGACGTGTGGTTGGTACTAAAACTTTAATTAGATTGCCTCATTATTCTACCTTAACACTAAAATATATTATTAACGTGGGAGCACTACACTACACCTCCCACCGACAAAAGAATAAAAAAATATGCTATCTAAATTTTTTTATCAATTCTTAAAATTGGTCCTTAAGATTATTCTAAAAAAAAGGTTAATATCATTATGAAAACTATAATCTCAGACTTATCTAGAACGCAAAAATACATAGTCACAGTTACAGTAGTATAATTGACATAATCAGGCATAATTATGTATAACATAAAATTATGTTTTGATTTTCACGAAAATTTACAATATTATTTATTCGTATCTTTAATCATTTTGTTATTATGCCTACCATTTATCTAGCCAGGACAATAATGTTTATATATATATATATATATATATATATATATATATATATACGTGCGCAGTTTGGTCCAGCTAGAGATAGGATAGTTTTTTTTTTGACCATGAGTGACTTACATATTTTTTTCAAATTTAAGGATTTTAATAGGCTATGATGACAAAGAGTCGTCGAAAAGAGCAGAACAACGTCTGCCTGGCTAGTAGTATTATAGTATTATATATAATATTCTCTTAATCTTCATAATCTTTTACATTTCAATATTTTATTTTATTCTTTTTTTTCATAATTTACTTCATTCTTAGTTAACTATTACTTATTTATTTTCCTATTTTATCCATAACTAGTACTTTAGCTCATTACACATGTATGTCATTTCTTTCACGTACACGGCTCGCGTATATATATGATCAAGAAAATTACCAATATCATTTAATTCACTTCTTTACATTTCAGCTCATGTAATTCATTATTTAATTGTACCATAACTTTCACGTACACGGCTCGCGTATATACATGATCAAGATAGTGGACAATATTCCTATACAATTCATAATAAATTATCATTTCCCTCATTAAAATACATTAAAACTTATTCCGCATTTAATCGTGTCCGATCAACCTTAAAAAATTAATCGGCTATTAGGTTTTCCAAACTCTCAGCTGATCAGGCTGATTGTATGTGGAGATACTAACCTCCGATAATTTTTACTAACTATATCACACTTTTTACCTACATATTTCTCAATCACAATTTAATCCTAAAGTTCTCTCGCATCTTTTAAAAATATCATATAATATCATTTATAGCCAGGGAATGAGGCTCACAATATTGGCACAACAAAATTTTAATAAATAAATTGTATAAGTACATAAGAGGAGTTTCAAAATCATTTACACCAAGAAATTATTTCATAATCCTCACAAGTAAGTACTATTTTTCGAGAAAATAATAAATTAGAATATTTTAAAAGCTTTAAATGTTCTAACAATATAAAACCGAAATTAAATTACTACTTTGCAAATTAAAATTAACAGAACAAAGAAATAATAATGGGAACATAAGTCATCATTACTATCATAACAAAATACAGATCAAAATACAAATTGTAATCTTAGCAGTAATAGCCAAAGATTCTATATAAATCTTTGGTAATAGCAACCTGTGACACCTTTGTTTTAAATTCCGAGGTACGTATAAGGCATCGTTTGTAATTACATCGGACTAGGATGACATGGTGTGATTCACGCCTAATTTTAAGATAACTTACAATATTTTATAATATGAACGCAAGTAAAATGAACTTTACAAGGATAGTTTTAAACATTTCCTTAATTTACACAGAAGTTTAGAACACAACATTGTTAATAAGTATTTATGTTACTTTTACATACATCACAAAATGCATTAGCTTTTTTTTTTAAAAAATACTTTTGCTATAAAAAAATGCTTTTTTAAATAAAATCACTATAACAGCTATAAACTTCACACAACGATAGATTAATTTATTTAAACATTATAAAGAACAATTTTTAATATTTTAGGTAGGTTATTATATAAATTAATGATTTAATGCCTTTAGAAAAGAAAAAAAAAACAATAATAGCAAATCGGTTATAACTCTTTTTAAAATTGTGTACATTTAAATAAAATTTACTACATAAAAAACACAAACGAAATGTATCATCAGTGATATGTTAACTACAAAATATGAAAAATTCATTAATGATAAACAATTGTAAATGTAAATACGTAAAAAAGTAATCTTCATATTATTTCATTCATGTTTTGCAGGACACAGTAATAAAAATAATATAAAACTATAACCGAATAAAATTGACTATAAAATCAAGTGCTAGATTATTGATTAATTTATAATTATTGTATTGTATTTATTTTTTCATTAATATAAATATTTTTTTTTTAATTTTTAAACAAAAACAACATTAAAAAATCTCAAATTATTAAAGTTTTAAATGGAGTTAAAAATCACACAGGTGCGAATTTACCTGTCAAATTCTTCTTTATTCTTTTCGGCTCAATTTTCACATCCTTCTGGGTGATGCCCGCAAGAATACAACTACTTCTTTCCCTTTTTAAATTAAAATGCCGTATCTTGAAATCCACACTTTATTTTACTCATTCTTTGTTTACTAATTAATAAATTAATAATATTCATAGTTTGATTGTCTTCATAGTACTAGATATATTTCAATTTTAATTTTGAGTTAACTTCTTTAAATTATTATTGCGGCCACTTCTCGTATCAGTTTTTGGTTTTCTTGTCACATCCGGTAGTATGTCAATTCAACAATAGATTTTTTTCTTTATATTATTTCTTTATTATTAATTATTTTCCCATTTTATTAAAAAAATTGCAGGCCGCGGCGGTGCGCTGCGACAATGCACGCGCACCGCCTGGCAGGGTCGCCATGTAATATAGGAAAGGTGTCAATGAAGGAGACGTGTGGTTGGTACTAAAACTTTAATTAGACTGCCTCATTATTCTACCTTAACACTAAAGTATATTAACGTGGAAGCACTACACTACAATACATTTAGTTCATTACTGCTTCTATTTCAGGGCCGCCTTAAACTTCGCTTATTATTAAGCCTCGTACCAGGCTCCCAATCAAGAATCTTTCCCTCCATCAGTTGTCGGTTCCTCGCCTTTATATCCAGTATACATCGCCAGTCTATTTCTACTGATATCAGTAAAGCTATAATTCAGTAATTCTGCTGATTTTACCGTGGATATCACACGAAGATCATCACGCAAGGAAGCATAGCACCGCCATAGCTCTAAAATTAAATTAAATTCAATTCATTAAAATAAAATATTTGAATTGAAGGGTAACTAAATCCAATATCCCTTTATATGTATAAACTACTCTCGCTTATACACTTATGCTTAACTACTCAACGCTACTCAATTTTAAGACGCCGTTATGTCTCGTGGTATTACAGTCATTTTGGATTATACGCTGGGACTACACCAACGGGAAACATCATTGCGCATAAACGCAGCAATTATTGCTTTAAATTTAATACGATAAGGTGAGTGGCAACACTTGAAAGCTCAAAGTCATTTTAATTTTAATGCCATTAAACGGCGTTAAAATTGACGTTAATGTTCCTTGAAGACTTTTTATATTTAAACCCATTACACTTTTTTAAAACCCATTACACTTTTGTTGATTTGACAATGGCATTATTAATGCCATTATCAAATCAACGCGTTAAGTCGTGGCCACACCTACATTCAACGTCCATCAACGCGATAGTTAACGGCATTTCTCGTTAGTGTGGCCCCAGCATTACACACTTATGCCCAAGCCCAACTACTCAATGCTACTCAGTTTTAAGACGCCGTTATGTCTCGTGGTGTTGTGTTTGTTGTGTGTTTGTGTGTGACAGTCACTTTGGCTTATAGTGATAGAGATATCACGAGACTTCATTAAGTCTGGTCTAATTTTCTGTGCATATAAAATGCCAATTCACTGTTGTGTTTATTGACTGCTTCATCTTTTATTTCCTCTCCTTTTCTTAATTCCAAGCAAAGCTGCTCAATCATTTCGCTCTTCTGTAGGACATTGTTTTGTAATTCTACCAACTTGTTATTTTTATTCCAGACTTTTTTTAACTTCATTATGTGATTTTCATAATCATCACTCATTTTAATTTTTGATGTTTTTTCTGCATCTCTTCGATCTTTAAGTCTTTAATTATATTTTCTAATTTCGTAGTTTGATCTGACAAGCTTTGAAGAAGGGACAATTTTTACTCAGTTGAGCCTTAGAATTGAGTAGCGTTTGAGTATTTGGGTATTACTTACTTACCGAGCTCAAACAAAAACACACGATATTTAAGCTATTTGAAGTTGTTATTTTAATACTGCAATATTTTTCTTTTCTCTTTTGCCACTTTTGTTCTCTTACTTTGTTCCACTCGAGTCGTCCCTTCATCGTTTCTTACTCCCCTTCGTTACGTCCCTTACTTATGACGCTGGTGTCCATCGCCGGTATTCTATTGAACGCATAATATATTCTGGCAGTTGTTAAAATCACCTCTTACGGCACTAAATGAACAAAATAGGCTAATATATTCTCTTACGCCGCACTATACTGCATTAGAGACATTTATTTATTTATATTTATTTCATTTATGGTTAACATTACATTAAAAAGACATTACTTAACAAGAAAATACACATGAAGTCCTATTTTCCACAAATTTTAAGACCCCAATAGTTCGAAAGTCAATTGTAGATGCCACGACGGCTCCGTGGCGCAGTTGCTTAGCAAAGTGTTACGACGCTGAGAGCAGCGGGTTCGAACGCCGCAGGGAACAAGTATTTGTAAGGCCAACAGGTAATTGTTCCGGATCTTGATATTTATCCTTGTGTAATTTATTTATATAAACTTCCTCTACGATACAGGAGACGTACGATACAGGAGAAAATCTATGAAAAAAACGAGAAAAAGTGTGTGTGAGGGGCTAACGTTTTTTAGGATTCCATACCCTACAGGTAACTCCAGGTAACCAAAAGGACCCTGTTACTGAACCTCCGCCATCCTTTCGTCTATCTGTCAGCCGGCTGTATCGCAGGATCTGTAATAGGTTGTAGTTGACATTTTCACAGAATGACTATTTTTCTTGCCGCTATAACAACAAGCAATAAGAATAAAAATAAATTAAAAATAAAGGGGGCTCCCCTAGGGTACTAAGTATTGCTATATTCGCTAAAAAATTATAATCGATTAAAAGAGTTTAGTAGTAGTAGTTTTAATCATGTGCAATGTTCGCGTAAATATAAGAAATCATTAAATTATAATCGAATAAAATTAAATCGCCATTCAGTAGAAGTGTTTTGTCTTTTGCAAAAGTATTTAAAAAGTACATAAGTATAGTATTAAATCTTGTACAATGATACGGAACCCTTCATGCACGAGTCCCACTCGCACTCATTCTACAACAAATATATTAATTAATATTATGCGTTCGCTTATGTACAAATATGTTTACATGCAGATATTTACAATAATGTATTTGTTTGTCACACAAAAGAAGTATTTGTGAAGACCGCAATGAATTGTCCTACGTGTGGTGTTTTATTTAAGTGATGTATAAGTGAAGTAAAAACTTTATACCCATTTTTAAGCATATTATGCGGACGGCGGGGATTGTGAGATTTATTATCTCTAACATTTATATTGAGAAAAAATGCAGAATGCTAAAATTTATATATATTGTGAGTTTCAAATAAATACAATAAAACCTACATTGTTTATGTTCATACTGCCGATGTGAGTATATGTATCTTAAGCATATGTATATTATTACTCTAAGACCTATCAAATACTTAATAGTCTGTGGTCAAAAAATCATACAGAATAAGATTGTCGCTAAAAATGTTTAAAATATTGCCAACAAATTGTTACCGACAGATTGACTTGATTGATTGACTACCGAGAATTTCGTGTTGTTTCATAAGTTCCTTTTTGTTGTGTGAAGTGTATGCATAGAGAGCAACGCGGTACGCCGCGGTGTACAGTACGCCGCACAACACGGGCACCCGCGTCGGTGGCTCGTTATGAGCTGCTTTATGATGACGATTGATTATCATCATAAAGCAGTATATACAGACAGGCACAGTGTGTAAACATGTGTTTATTTTAAAATGGGTTAACTGATTAGTTAATATACCCCTAATACCATTTGATCTAAAAAGATTAGTATATAGTGAGGAAATAAAATGTTTTAAACTGGTTATGTAAGGATAACAAAAACACATGTATAATTTCAATTGTATTTATATATAATATCATTTTGATAAGTAAGTTTTATATTCACTAACCAAACATTATTAACGTCAAAATAACTTGAATCAGAAGGACATTTTCTATAATCAGATTCAGTATCTATAGTCTGCATTTGTATATTTATGTTATTTTTGTTCGCCTATGGGCAGTTCTGCAAGTTTTCAGCCTGCAAGGCATATAGATTTGTTATAAGCGTTTTTACTAAATAATAATAATATACTTATAGGAGACGGATCATTAACTTGACATTTGAGGTCTTTAAAACTACGTTCCAAATCAAAAGGGAATATTAGTAATGTGTATAGCATTATTAATATTCTTTTTAAAAAATCGCAAATCTAAGCATGACGTAACTTATAATAAGTGCGTATCATAATTATTGTGGTTAGTGTTGTTACGTTATCCTCCTGGCCAACCTCGATTACGCCCCAGATATATTACTTTAACGTAAAAATACATGAAGGCACTCATTTGCCCTAACTCGATATAACACTTATGTGATTGGAGATAGGCTAAGATGCCCGTAGGTCGCTCATGTGTGCGAAACCGTTCCCCTGGCCCCGTGTACCGCATGAATGACACCCTATTAAGTCGGTGCGAATTAACCCGTCCTTGCCCCGGGAGACGGGTATCCGCAGGCTTTTCTCTTGAAGAAATGGGTGCAGTGCGAAACACGGACACAAAAAAATTTCGTAAATGAGCGATATGTATTAATAATAATAATAATCTTAGAATAATGTCCTGCTTTCTCTAAGCACAGGTTTAATCATATTATAATTTGCAGCAACCTGAGTGTGTAACTTATTATAATTGATGTAAAAGGAAGCAACTTTGGAATCCTTGAATAAATTTATCAAAATAATTGTAAATAGTCTCAATAAGTTTAACAAAACACGTAAGTACATAATGACTAATGACAGTTATATGATACTAATAAGTTGTAATAAAGTCTTAGATTTAATAATACGTTGCATTTGGTTTTAAGGTCATTAGTAAAATGTTCATCATCATCATCATTACGGCCCTTCACAAGTCCACTGCAGAACATAGGCATCCCCCAAGGTATGCCACAAAGCACGGTCTTGAGCCAACTGCATCCATCAACTTCCTGCATGTCTTACCAGGTCATCGCTTCATCTAGGAGGGGGGGGGGTCGCCCTACACTTCGCCTACCAGTACGAGGCTGCCACTCGAGAACCTTTTTCCTCAACGGTACGTGAGGCTATCTAAATTAAAAAAACGTCTTCATTTCAACGGTTAAGACGGCAGAGTATTCTGCGTAGATCGTACTAAAAATGAATATTTATAAACACTAATTAACAATAACATCCGGAATTTAAATGCCTCAGTCCCTCCCAGATCATGGGTACTGTAAACGTCGGTAATGATTAATAAGTGAAATAAATCTTGATAAAATTATTAAAATTAGTTTCATTTAATAGGTTAAATATTTTACCTTTTTTTTACAACTGGGTTTGTTTTAAATAAATTCAGACATACAAAACTACACACCTAAATATATATATATATATATATATATATATATATATATATATATATATATATATATATATATATATATATATAATAAATATGTAATTCTAATATTTTCTGGAAAAAACAAATCCAGGGGACTAAATAAAGGTCACTGAAGCCAAATTAGTGGCTTTTAGAATTTTTGTCAGTCTGTCTGCCTGTGTATTCAAGATTCATTCAAAAAGTACTAAACAGATTTTGATAAAATGTTGTGTATAGGTACTGAGGGACCCGGGGCTACTTATAGGCTACTTTTTATCCGATTACGGAACTTCAAAAAAGGAGGGTTAAATATTTTCCTCCCTTTAGATGTTAGTTTCTATTTTATACGATTGATGTGTTTTATTAAATAAATAAAATATTTATAAATAAAACCTACAATTAGTTTTAATTTTAACCGTTGTGTAATAAATTAAACTACGCCGATAATCTACGATATTATTGTTGTATTCACTTTTTCAAGACAGTACCATCTAACATAAAATACAAAACATACTGACATTTTGGCTCATTTGCATTTATAAAGTTATTTAAATTCATAATTGATTTGAAAATTCAAATGTACATTTTTAGTTTTTGTTATTACATTTTAGTAGATATAAATAAATTTTATAGTAACTAATTACTGCTTAAATAGATGTTAGTGACGCCCATCGAAAATCATAAAATTAAGGATGTTTCTAAGTTTAATTTCTAAGCTATAAAAAGTTTTAGTAGATATAAGTTTCTTTATCTATAAATAAACTGATAAAAATTGCAATTAGTATGTACAAAACTCTTATTATGCTTTCTAGTTTAAGTAAAAGGAGTTTTATATATGTACTGGTCAGATTTAAGAATTTATAATATCATAAATTAATCGATTAATGAAAGTGAAATGGCGGTATTTCATAAAATTTAACAGTGTTTGTTGACTATATCATGATATAGCTTCACCAAATCAACGAATATAGATTGTATGGCGATATTAAAAACTAAACACGACATTGCAATTTTAGATGCTATTGTTAAATCGTAAAATAATTTCTATAGACATCGCAAGCGGCGCTGATTGCGCATATTTGATTAAAGCAAAAGTTTTAATAGATTATAGATAACTTTATGTCAAATGTATGTATTATATAAATGTTAGCGGCTTTGTTGTGCGATAGAGCCACACCAGTCGCATCTCAACTTATTGATTCTGAGTACTAGAGGGTAAAGTTTTGGTTGTCATAGTTTTAATATGATAATAGCGCCGTCTACTTACTGCTTAATAAACTAATAATTAGTACATAACTGGTCAAATTAAAAACAACTCTATTAAATATGTACTTATTGTTGCAGCATCAAAAATTGTCAGACCGACATAGACCAGTGGCCACTGTCTGCATATTTTATCATAATTGTCAATTTTAGCAAAATTACTAACAAAACTGTTTACAAAAAACTTTAATTAAGAGAAAAAGAAAGTCTTTAGTTGAATATGTTGTGTGTCTATCGGCATAGCAATATTTTACCCATTTCTATTTGTATCAAGTCCGATATAAGTAATTGAAAATGAAATGCACTATGAAATTTTTATCCACAATTGAGGGAATAGTTCGCGATACCGTTGATGCAGCCTTTTCTACTTTTAATGCGATTTATAAAGCAGTTTAGGCATATATTAAGATAGCTTTTATATTTTCAGAGAAATTTTTGTGACAGTTCCGGTTGCATAGCTCACATAAGTAAATGAACAGGTTCTTGTGAAATAGTACTATAAATATCAAAGAAAGCAAACACGGGTTTATTTTTATATCAACTATGAGTAGAACTGCATTGACAGAATCTTGAAAGTCATTTGTATAAGCCTGTAATCAAACCGATCAATACGTATATTTCATAGTTGATACCTAAGCAACTCGAATTTGATCCGCATCGACTCCACTCATATTTTAAATGCAATTTGAAATTTCGATTTACCACGTTCTGGGTGGTGAATAAAAAAATCGCAGGAAATCTGCATATCTGAGAAGTTAAAAATATTTCGGAAATTATTTTTAGGTATAGACATGTGAAGTCGGTCATCCAGCATTGGATTCAAATTAATCAACTCCTTTTTGACCTAAAATTCGCTGTAGCCTGTGTCCAGTAGTGGGATTTACTTAGGCTGCTACTTTTTACTTTTAATACATTGACTTATATATTACTAGCGTATTAATAGGGCTTTCCACTACTGATCACAGGCTTCCCCCATTGTATTACAAATAGACCGGGTACTTGCAGTAATATTCACGCTAGGCAAGCGGGTTGGCAACCGCAGCTCTTTATTACTTTGAGCTGTTATCAAGAAGATGCTGCCCATCTCCTGTTTTAGTTTCCCACTGTCGCCTGTTAAGACACCCACGGGATGAAATGGGGTAGTGGTTTCTTTTTCGCCACCTCTACATGGCTAATATATTATTTCTACTCCTGTTCATTAATTGGATTTCCAATAGTTAATAAAGTTGGATATTTAATAGTTTATAAGTTGCCGAGATGAAGATGCTGAGGTGGATGTGCGGCGTTACCAAGCTCGACAAAATCCGCAACGAGTACGTGCGAGGAAGCTTGGGCGTGCGCGACATCGCTGACAAGACGCAGGAAAATAGGCTGCGATGGTATGGGCACGTGAGGAGGAGGCCACCCGACTACGTAGGGAACTTGGCACTACAACTTTCCATCCCAGGTCGAAGGTCCAGGGGCAGACCCAAAACACGATGGAAAGATGTAGTGGTAAAGGACATGAGAGAGTGCGAAGTCTCCGAAAATGAAGTCGAGGATAGAGCGAAGTGGAGGCGTAAGACAAGAAAGGCTGACCCCACCACCATGTGGGACACATAGCCAGGAAGAGAGAGAGAGAGAGAATAAAGTTGGATATTTGCCATAGTAGCCACGCATGGCATGTGAGTTGCCAACTGCACATTTTATTATTTTGAGCTATGATCAGGAAGACGCTGCTGTTCATCTTATGTAATTTCTACTCCTGTTCATGAATTTAGTTCTTCTCACACGTTCTACATTTACGAATGAACTACATTTTGAATAAAGGAAATCATTATGTGAACTACATCTATGAAATTTTGAAGTCTACTCGAACGTAATAAAATAATGGCATGTGGTGCTAATCAATATTCAATGGGACCAATATTAATAAAGACCATGAAATCAAACCTTATTTTATCAAGACTATATCTACTTCAATAATGAATATTATGTAATTAACGCATTTCTGATTCCAGAACAATTTTCCGTAAATAAAAACAAATCGGAAGACGTGCCCGATATAAAAAAGTGTTTCTTGACTTATGATATTTATGCGATACTGATAAACTAACTTATGTGTTTCTATAGCCTATAATATTGCCAATATAGACACATATACCGACGTGTCTCTACAAGTGATCCAGTTTTGCTAATTTTAGTACGAAATAGTATTATTGATGTTTCTATATTCAAGCCCACGCGAGCGAAGCTGCGGTTAAAAATGTAGTTTAAAAATATTACTTAAATACAAAAGTGCTTGCTTGAATTATCTATGGAAATTTCAATGCACTATAATATTTTATAGAACATTTGTAATACAAAAAAGCGAATATCATTATTGTAATACGCACATTGTAGGCTTGCAGGTAATAAGAAGTTTGAGTAAATTGCGCCCTTGATGTGCGGTACACCACAGCCGTATCTCATTCCTTTCACATTATAGTATACTGCCAGATAATTGTTACTAAATCTTAGTATTTGTAATGTGTTAATGGCTAAATTCATTAATAATCGTTAACTTATACCGTTGGCACATAACGCAAGTGCTTTTAAATTACGTTCTAATTGCACATATTTCGTTTTATGTTAAGAATTTACTTCGTATACGAAATTAAATCTGATATAGTTTTTTTTTTACAATAAGTGCTTATTATACAACCCTCTATTCATTTAACTTTTTAATATTTTCGGTTTAAAAATTCAGACTTAAATACTCTAAAAATGTATTTCTTAAATCTACCAAAATTGTTAATAAATATTCAATAAACTTGCATATTAAACAATTTTACAATTATATATTAATACTTACAATTAAACACGCACGTATACACTACTATTATAAAAACGAAACATATCATTCACGTCTATTTATAACTCCAAATGTCTCTGATGTATCCTGCGCTTGGTGAGATACTAGTACAAGAACGAAAAAAATGTTTTAGATAAGGCGTAGACCAGGAAAGTCTGGTAGAGATCAACTAACCTTTTACAATCTATATTTTATGTGTTTAACCACGCTTGTGTATTATGATTGCAGCAGAAATAGGTCGGCTCTGCCGGGCTTTCCACGGTCAAGTCATTCAAGCATGCAAGGATGCACAAATACCAGCGTTAAATAGCAGCGTAATGCTACCGTATTTTGTAGGCATTCCATTTTAGTCCACAGAAAATTATGCATGTAAGAATACATTAAAATAACATGAGTCTAAGATGGAAGTATGTTTTTCGTCTGAAAATAGTCGAATGAGGTATTGTAGTGTACATAAATTCTATGCAGATTCGAATAGTAAATATATGTTCCAATACCTCTGTCACATCATACTGTCGGAAACCTGAGCGACTGTTTGGTTACAGAGACAGCTCAGACATTAGCTTCTCCCATAATGTGAAAGATTACCTTAACAAACTACTGACTTATCACGGTAACAGACGTCTCGCACCTTTGAAGCTGCCCTCCGACGTCCGATTAATTGTTAAACTTTTGATTTAATTTTTAATTTAAATTCTTGGTATTGATCTTTTCAAAGTATCCTTGAGCACGTTAACACTTTTCCATGTGTTAAATTTTTATCGATTCTCGCAATAAATTTTAACCACCTAGTGCGTCCTCCATGCTTTAAAATTTTATGCTTTTTAATTTTCCTTTGATTTCTGTTAATTAATAAAAATCACAAGGTTCTAGGTCACGAGAACATTGCGGGCGAAATAGGATAGCACATTTTTTTTTATTACAAATCAAAAGTGTCGGTAGACGTATTCGGCACTACTTTGTAGTTGTGCCAGAAGTTGCCGGTTTTTGACTTTGGTCACTTGTCAGGACGAAAATAGTTTTGGGACACAAACTGTCACATATTATGAGTAAAATATTCTTACAGAATATTTTCAATATTCTGAGAAAAATTACGACTATAGTTGACATTCGTGGTCTGTATATAAAATTTTAAAAAACGAATCAGAAAAAATGTAACGAATAATCATTTAACGAACTCTAAATACTTTTTAAACATCGACGAAAATACAGTAATATGTTGTATATACTTACTAGTATTTGTGGTGGATCACACATAATAACACACAATTCCCGAGGTGTAATAGAGTACTTATTATGTAAGATAAGGACAAACAGCTACCCTGGGGTGTTCATATTTGTGAATAAAAGACATAAACGAGACTATTTCCAGAGTCAATTTATACGGAATGTATGATGATAGAATAAAAACACTAAGAAATTTATTTTCCGTATTAACTTTTATTAAAAGTACAATTAAACTTTCTGGTAATTTATGATAATTTTCCGTAATTTAACCCATTGTAAAACACTCTATATATAATGGCTCATAGGTCTAATACACCGCTTTCAAGCTTATAGACCTGATACAATGAGTGTAATTATAGTTAATACCTTTTAACCATATACTAATATTCATTCCTGATTTATGTAAATAACAACAAATCAAATGGTGCAGTTCTTGACTGTATAGGAGACGGATCATTAACTAGCCATTTGAGGTCTTTAAAAACTACGTTCCAAATCGCTAATCCAAGCATGACGTAACTTATAATAAGTGTGTATCATAATTAGTGTTGTTAGTGTTGTTACGTTATCCTCCTGGCCAATTTCGATCATGCCCCAGACATTACATTACGGTAAAGATACATGAAGACCCTCATTTGCTCTAACGCGATATAACACTTATGCGATGAGATTGGAGATAGACTACGATGTCTGTAGGTCGTGGATGTGTGCGAAACCGTTCCCGTGGCCGGGTCAACCCCATGAGAGCACAAGTCGGTGCGAATTAACCAGTCCTTGTCCCGGTAAACGGGTATGCGCAGGCTTTTACTTGAAGAAATGCTTTGCGAGGCACGGAAAAACTTATTTATTTTTTTAATTAAAAAAATGCAAATAAGCGATATGTATTAATAATAATAATAATAATCTTAGACCAATGTCCTGCTTTCTCTAAGCACAGATTTAATCACGTGATATTTTGCTGCAACCTCAGTGTGTAACTTATTAGAATTGATGTGTAGAGGAAGCAAGTTTGGAATCCTTGAACAAATTTATCAAAATAATTGTAGTCTCAATAATTTAACAAGACTAATGACAGTAATAGATGATACTTGTAGGTTGTATTAAAAAAAAAGTCCTAGTTTTTATAATATGTTGCATTTAGCTTTAAGGTCATAAGTAAAATGTTGCAAAAGTAATAAATAGAGACACAAAGGATTATTATTTGTTTTAGTTTTGTATGTGTACGGGGATGGGAAGGGAGCGGGGGAAGGGATAGGGTTCAAGTGACGCCCCCTACCGTCCCCCCCCCTTGCGGAAATGTATAGTTAATGAGTAATGAATTTTTTGTAAAATCATAACCTCACTTTTTACATAGGATTATTGACCTAAAGTTATTTCTGCAATGGCTTCAGCGCTGCGGGAAGTGCAGCCCGTTCGACCTTGCGTAGTAAATTGCAGGCACCCATGCGCACTTCCGCTGCTTAGCAGCAGTGGGGGCTGCTCTCACTCCGCGCCTACGGCTTTACAAAAACACTCTAGGGGTAGGACAGACAAGACTACGTGGAGTTGGGGCGTGTTGGGCTTTAGAACAGATTCGACCAATCTTATCTATAAAGTTAGGTTGCTCTAAACTCTGCTATGATGGTGGTAAATGAAACAATGTAATGTGTATTGTTATAATTTTGTTTTCTGAAAAACTTTTGAATGCTCTCCACTGCGACTCAATTTGTTGTATTTGAGTCCTGTCTTCAGCCACAAATGGATTGTCCTGGCCCGACTGATTAACTTTTCTATGGGAGTATCTGTGTAAAAATTTACATATTTGCGTTTTGTTATATGCATTTCTTAGAGAAATTTATTTTTATGGCAATAATTAATTACTATAAAAATAAAACGCATTTCCGATGTCTAGAAACAGTGTAATAGGTTCAAGTTTACCAAACAAGCCTCCTAGACTAAAAAGAATAATAAAATCAAATACCTGATGTCTATAGCCAACCCTATAATTTTTTTTAAATCTATGTTAACAATAAATTAAGAGGGGCACATCACTCTGTATCAAATCGCAGCAGTAAAGTACGTCATCTTAAAACAGTTACTAAGTCAAAAAACAGATTGTGTACAAAAAAAGCAATAGTGTTGATATTGAGAATACACTGTGGAGGTGGAGTAACCATTGGTGGAAAAAGAAGAAAAACAGGGTGATATGAATTAAACAGAAGCAACAAAAAAATAACAATTACAAACTATTTTTTATAAAAATGAAATGGCAAATGAATTTCCAGCTCACCTGATGATAAGTGGTCACTATCGTCCATGGATACCTGCAACGAACTATAAACAAAGAAGAGTTCGAGGTTTCGGGATGTTTGCAACTCCATTAACATGAACGATATCGTCCCCACCATAATGTCAGATTTGATAGACCGTGAATTCTTTCAACTAAAGCACTGATTGCGCCCAAGGATGATACGTGAGTGATCTAAATTAAAAAAAAAACATCTTCATTTCAACGGTTAAGACGGCTAAGTGTTCTGCGTAGGTCGTACTAAAAATGAATATTTAAGAGCCCTAATTAATAATGATATCAGGAATTTAAACGCCTCAGTCCCTCCGGGATCATGGGTACTGTTAACTTCGGTAATGATTAATAAGTAAAATAAAACGTGATAAAATCATTAAAATTAGTTTCATTTAATCGGTTAAATATTATAACACGTATTTTACAACTGAGTGTGTTTTATATAAATTCAAGCATACAAAACTACGCACCTAAATTTAAAAATATTACGTAAAATACAAAATTGCTTGCTTGAATTATCTATGGAAATTTTAAAGCACTATAATATTTTATAGATCATTTGTAATAAGAAAAAGCGAATATCATTAGTGTAATATGCACATTGTGGGCTTGCAGATAATCTGAAGTTTGTGTATATTGCTCGCTTGATGTGCGGTCCACCACAGCCGTATCTCATTCCTTTCACATTATAAACTACTGCCACAATAATTGTTACTAAATCTTAGTATTTGCAACACGTTAATAGCTAAATTCATTAATAATCGTTAGGTTATACCGTTAGCACATAATGCAAGTGCTTTTAAATTACGTTCTGATTGCACATATTTCGTTTTATATTAAGAAGTTACTTCGTATACGCAATTAAATCTGATGTAGTTTTTCACAATAAGTGCTTACTTATTATACAACACTCTATTCATTCAGCTTTTTATCATTTTTGGTTTAAAAGTCAGACTTAAATACTCTTATGTATTTGTTAAATCTACCAAAATTGATGATAAATATTTAATTAACTAGTATATTAAACAATTTTCAATACTGTCAATTAAACACGCAAAACTATAATAAAAAATGAAACATATTATCAATTTACGTCTACTTATGACTCCAAATGTCTCTGATGTATGCTGGGCTTGGTGAGATACTGGTACAAGAACGAAAAAAAATGTGAAAGATACGGCGTGAAGGAAGTCTGATAGACATCAACTAACCTTTTACAATCTATAATTTATATGTTTAACCACGCTTAAGTAGATTGCAATCATATTAGATTGCAGCACGGTTTCGCCGGCCTTTCCCCGGTCGAGTCATTCATGCATAATGCAACCGTATTTTGTAAGCATTCCATTTTAGTCCACAGAATGCTCGTAAGAAAAGATTAAAATAACATGAGTCTAAGACGGAAGTATGAGGTATTTCGTCTGAAAATAGACGAAAGAGGTACCGCCAGTGTGCGAAAATTCTATGCAGATTCGAATAGTAAATATATGTTCCAATACCTCTGTCACATCATACTGTCGTAAACCTGAGCGGTTGGTTATAGAACGCGATACACATTGAGTTATACAACGCGATAGAGCTCAGACATGAGCTTCTCCCGTAATATGAAGGATTTGCCTTAACACACTTCCGGCTTATCACGTCTCGCACTTTGGAAGATGCTCCCCAACGTCAGTCTAGATATCTTTTACGAAGGTTATACTAAAAAAAAAACTACAAACATAAAAATTATAAAATTTATTTTTAAATTTTTAATTTAAACTCTAGTATTGTATGTGTGTGTACACTTTGAAAAGATAATAATTTAATTCAAATTATTATCTTTTCAAAGTGTCATTATTCATTAAGCACGTTAACATTTTTCCATATTTATAAACCACTTGAAATTTTACCACTGACCACTCTTCTTCAGATTCTCGCAATAAATTTTAAGCACCCAGTGCGTCGTCCACGCTTTCAATTTTTTCTTTTTTAATTTTCCTTAGATTTCTGGTAAGTATCGATAAAAATTACAAGGTTCTTGGTTCAAGGTTCTATATCACAAGATCATTGCGTGCGAGATAGAGTAAAAATGTGCTATCCTAGCAAATTTTTAATTAAAAGTCGAGAGTCTTAGCAGACGTATTACGTTGTAGTGGTACCATAAGTTGCCGGTTTCTGACTTTGGTCGCTTGTCAGAGCAAAAATAGTTTTGGGATACAAACTATCACATACCACTAGGAATGACCCGTTATTTGAGCCTCTACTACCAAACTCTATTTTTGACCTAACTTCGTGCAACGCGATATTTTGGTTTAGTTTTCAAAGTACGATAAAGTCGCTTTTTTGTTCTTAAAAATAGAGCCATGTTCGCTGCTGATCATTATATTATCATAAACTGTTTTTTTTTTTCATTCAACTTTGAATTTTTCTATCCAACCAACGATCTTTTTGCCCACGGTAAATTTGTGTGGTAACCCGTATCTCGAACAACTAGTTACAGCCTATATACGTCCCACTGCTGGGTACAGGCCTCCCGCGCATTTCTGAGAGGGTTTTAGGGCAAGGAATTGTCCACCGCGCTGCTGTGTGATTTTTTTTTTTTCTTATGCCTCTGCGGGTGTTGTTTTGCTCGCGTACTGTGAAATTTACAGCGAGCGCTAACCGTCTGAGCTACCACGGCTCGAACAACGCGTAAGGATATTACACTTGCGCCTAGTAAATATCCAGCCTTTACGATGATAACTTATCAAACATATAGGTGTATCTATCTTCTTTTCGCATGCACTTTGTATCTGCCATATGCGAGATTGTTATACATCTCTCGGAGGCCATGGGATTTTTTGGCATTTTCCATTGTCCTCTCTTATGAATAACCAAGAAACGAAATCACCGCTATTAACTTTTTTAGTTTTACTTTGACTTTAATTAATACTACAAGCGTAAATATAAAAAATAGGTTTTGTGTGTTTTAATGGTTTTAGTCTATACGCCCAGTGTCCACTTATTGTTAGGTGAAATGTTAGCTCATAAGTCTCTTTAATGCCAAAAACTCGAACATTATAAAATTAAATAATCGTAAAGATTAAATATCATGGTAAAACTACGACAACGAATGTTAATTAACTTTTTCGAAGGAAAAACCAAACTTTTTACCTTCCTGTTACAATTTATACATTTCTTTAAACTTACGTCCGTATACTTTTCTGTTCAAAACGTTCAAAGAACTGCAATTAGAGAAATAGCGAGAAAATGTGATTTTATCCCATGACTCAGCTTTTGTAAACGGAACCAATTCGCCAGTTTAATACAGAATTATTCATTATTTAAGCACATATTATGTAGGCACATTATATAATATGACTAACAATATTATGACCCAATTCATTGCTAGTACAGCCCTCGGCTAATCAAATCCATTGTCTCATTCTTGCATTCCAGCATGCCTTAATGCTCCATTTTTTTTTTCAAAATATGCCATTTTGCCACCTTACTTAACTTACTTTATGCTATTCCAATTATTATTATTCTACCACTGATATACTTGTTATGGATATATTATACATGGTAGAATCAACCTGCAGCAAAATTATGGTTATGCCACGCTCAACCGGGGATGGACCACGTTCTCATAAAATATCAGCGTGAAATAGCAGCTTTATACTGTTGTACTTGATGTGGTGAGTATAGAGAACCGGAGATCCGGTCACTGGAAACGACGCATTCCATCTAAGCCCTCGAGGGGGACAACGCATTTGCGTTTTGATTCTTAATTAAGGATACATGCAGATGTCTATTGGCCACAGCCTCCACTTACCATCGGGTAGACTATGTGCTTATTCGTCACGCTTATTCTGTAAAAAACCTTAATTTAAAGATTGAATTTCATATTCGATTTCAGTTTTTTTCACGCCATATATGTATTTATGTCTACATATTAAATTAAAAACACTCAGTAATTTCTTACTTATTATACTCAAAAATGAAAGTATCTCATATTTCGCGATTAAATACATATAAGTATTTCGTCTCGCGGTGTTAATCGCGTCCAAATTAGTCCAAACAATCACGATACACGCTTATTATGAGATCGCATAGTACGAAGAACTTCATATATCACATAAAAACTTTCTTATATTTCGGAATGATTATGATCGCATATTTTAAGTTAGACTAAGGCCTTGAAAGTAGTCGACCACTCTAATAATCTTTCGTCTCGTACCTCAGTACGTTCATACTTCTTCAATAAACAATTTTCTGTACATACACATGCAATATACATATTCGCCGTACTTAATCCACTTTTTCCTTTAAAACCTAATCAAAGCTTAGAATCAGAATCAGAATCAGAATATTTTTATTGCCAATATGTAGTTATGTCTACATATTAAATTAAAAACACTCAGTAATTTCTTACTTATTATACTCAAAAATGAAAGTTTCTCGTATTTCGCGATTAAATACATATAAGTATTTCGTCTCGCGGTGTTAATCGCGTCAAAATTGGTCCAAACAATCACGATACACGCTTATTATGAGATCGCATAGTACTTAATACTTGGAAATCTAATATATCTCATCGTACTTCCCGCCCTTTCTTGTATCTATCCTACTTTGTAAACCGTTAACATCTTGTGTTTTTATTTTTATTTTATTTTTAACTTAGTTGTATAACTTATGTACACCCTCATAGCCACCCATCTTAGCCCTTCGTTGTAAATAAGTCTTTGGGTAAAAAGGTTTTATGGAAGAAATCGCTTCCAGAGCAATAAGACCTTCAATTATTAAATTTTATTTTTGTTTCAATGTGAGATAAGTTGACAACGTGAGAGTTGAAACAAACACAAATTCCGTCGCTTATATTTATATATAACATAAATATGGGTCATAGGTTTGTTAGCCCGTATCTTGTAAACAAATGCTTGTGTGTAGCAAGAGGAGGGACCTGCGCGAAATGCAATAGATACCGTTACGGGAGAAAGCGTCGAGAGTAGAGCAGTAAAGGAAGGCGCAGTAAGTGACCAACTGGCGTACAAGCAACGTTATATTTTACGCGGTGAAGAAGACTTTAAAAGAATTTTGTGTTTGGATAAAGCCACTTTAGTGCTCTTGTGTTATTATAAAAGTTTTTGTGAGTACAGTCAACAATATTATGTTTGTCATATGTATATATTTATCTATTTATAGTCGTATCATGAGAAAAAAATAATATTTTAATAGCATAATACCTGTACCAAGAGGGATCAAAAGGCAAAAGCGATAAAAAAAAAATTTTGTATATCTTATTGGAATTATGTAGTTCAGATTTTTATTAAGTATATACGTATTTTTCATTTATAAGGTAGTAGCAACATATGGATATTTTAGTACTTTTTAATAACACTATTGTGTCCTTTTTTATAGAATAGGGCGACAAACCAGCACACAGTCCACCTGATGGTAAGTGGTTGCTGTGACCCATAGACATACACATCTATCCTCAATTACGAAAGAAAATTCAGATGCATTGTCACCCGTGAGGAGTAAGATGGAATGCCTCGTTTCCAGTAAAAAGGGTCTCTGGTTTTCTACACTCACCATACGAAACACAGCAGCATCAAGCTACTATTTTACGCTGCTATTTTGTGAGAGCGTGGCCCTTCCCCGGTGGAGCCGACCAATTCATACTACAACTATACTACTAATATAACTGCAGCATGGCTCTACCACGTAAATAAACCTTTTGAAACTTTATTCCATTAAATCCATCATTTATTAATCCACTGCTGAACAAAGGTCTTCCCCAGAAAAAACTTTATGACATTAATCGATTAATTTATTTTAGATTTAACCGGTACAGCTATTAAACCGTAACTGTTCTGATAATTAATAACTAAACTAATTTGGCCTAGCTGGTTTTATGAAGTCAAAATTAATACCGTTTATCTTTGTATTCTCATTGCAATTATATTTAAATATTTTATTGATATCATAAGAAATTCGTAAATTGGCATATATGTTGTACCAGTAAATATTACTGCAATATACAAGTTACAATGATACCTTACCAACGAAAGAAAAACGCAATGATACTCCAATGGCACACAAAAATGAAAATAAACACGGACCATGTTTGAGCCATCACAGATTTGGTTACTACTTTCTTTCAAACGCTTTCTAATACAAGCTTTAGCGGGGCTTAGATTTCGAGCCAGGCTGATATGTTACGGGTCTTTGCTTCGAGTGTCAGCCGGTACTAATGTTTGCAATTGTCCCCTGTTACGTATACCATATCCTACTTTTACCTTTACGTATATTTGTAGCACCACTCCTTTTCTTTAATTATTCTTTTCTCATACACGGAAAATAAGGTATTTAAGTGGAAGGGATCTTGACACATAGAGTTTCCTTGTACAAGTTTCAATTAACTACTATTATTAATGATTTCTTAAATTTACGCGAACACTACATATTGAATAAACTATATTTACGGATTTTATGGCGTTTAATTAACTATTTTTACTTATTTTTAATTCCCGACGTTTCGGGTGCTTTAAAGCACCCATGGTCACGGGGGGGACTGAGATGTTTGACCATATGTCATAGTTAGCCCGGCCTTCAGTTTTTGAATATCTCATTCTGCGTAGATCGCACCGAAAAAAAATAATATTCAAAAACTACTAATTACTATTATTTACATCAACACATATAAGTAAATAAAATTGAAATATTTGTTTGTAATTGACTTATATTAAGCTTAACGGATTAATTGTATTCTGTTAATATATAAGCAACCATTTTTTTAATATGCGTCGATCTCTCCGGGATAAACTTCTGAATTAGTAAACCGATTGTGATGAAACTTTACGAACAGATATAGGGCAGTACCAAAAGGGATTTCGGTCATATTTTATCCAAAAAATTCCAGATTTTTTGAAAAAAAAAATAAATGATTTGACTACCTGTTTTAAATCTAAATAACTTTATTATCAAACTATAAATATATGCTGTCCAATCAATCTACTACCAAATCAGTAAAAAGCGAGAAATTAGATAATTAATGTAGCGTTTAAGGTGCTTAATAGATATCTCGCCTTACTTACTTAATAGGCTTTACTTATAGACATAATAAAAAGTAAGGTATCAAATTGAGTAACAGACTACTATACGTCCTACTGATGGGCATAGTAGTCTTTTATCCTGCAGCAATTTTTTTAGACATGTAAGTTCCGTAGAGAGCACATAATTAATCTCGTGTATAATGAAATTTGGCGTACGCTTATGCGCTGGCTGTAAATTTTACAGTATGCTCTCTACCAATGATATTGTAAAACGCAATTTTAAGTGCTGATTTACCGCCAGTAATTAGAAGAAATATTACGAAGCCATGTGAAGAAAACTTCAGAATTTAGGGTTGAACTTAAATTTAATTATAACGTCGATAAGTATAATATTTTGTATAAAGATTTTTAATCCATACAGATTTTTGGGTCAATTTAAGTGTTTAAAAAAAATCTTATAAACTAAAAAAATACGAATGTACTGGAGTTGAATATGTAGTTTAATCATAGGGTTGCTAGTTTTACGTAGTTTTATCATAGAGTTGATATATTTTTACATAGTTTTATAATAGGGGAGTTGATTAATTTTTTTAAATATTATGAGGTATGATGTTCAAAATAATGAAGTGGTCAAAATAACAAGAGTAAAAGTATTTTAGTAAATATTAACTTTTATATAAAAAAAAGAAAAATTATGAATTTCTAATAACTGTTTATACGTGGTAGAGCCACGTTGCAGCTATATTATGATTGTTGCACGAATTGATCGGGTCGAGTGATGGTGAGGACCACGCTCCCGCTATAGAATAATAACGAAAATTAGCAGCTTCATACTGCTGTGTTTCGTATGGTGAATGTGTGACATTAGAATGAATGACAACTGTAGACCAAATCATTACTAGTAAGGACGCATTGCACCTTAATCCTCAGAGGTAACAACGCATCTGCAATTTGAATCGAAATCGAAGATAAATGTAGTTAGTTTATTTAAACGATCTATAAAGTTAAATTTAGTGTAAGAATATCTTCGTATAACTTTAAAATTTAAATAAGATATGATACGATAATCAAATCATGTTATTTAATGTGCTCTAGTAAAGCAACGATAAATATCGGTTGCTTTACTAGAGCACATTAAATAACATGATTTGATTTTGTGGTTTAAATAATTGCCTAAAATACGTTAGCTGGGCAAATTAATTTTATCATTAAAGAGAGGGTAAAATGGTGGAAATGTCAACTGCATGTGATGACGATTTCACAAATTATGTTTCATTTGATTACAGCTCTATATTTTTGTTTTTATTTTTATTTCAAGAGAAGATTGTAAGACATATTTTTTTTAAACAGCAAAGCCTACATTAGTAATAAAATGTTATTTTTTAACAAGTGTCAAATAGTATTAAAATGAGGTATTGATTACTACTTTAAGGAAACCAAAACAAGAATGTATAGTAGTATGTATTAGCCATGAACCAAAGGAAATAAATCATTGGGTGGCCGCGGAATCCGGAACTTTACTGACCCCGCAAACCTTACGACCGTCACCATTACTTTTGGATTGTGTTCAAGGACCGGTTTATAATTATTAAAAAAAAATTAATTTTTTTCAACCGACTTCAAAAAAAGGAGGAAGTTCTCAATGCAACTGTATTTTTATGTGTTACCGCAGAACCTTTTTCTAGGTAAGCCGATTTTGATGTTTTTTTTTTATTTGAAAGCTGTTTTTTATCACTAGTCTCGTATAAATTTGATAATAATGAGTATTTAATTGATTTCGACTACATTAAATGTTCTCATTTTATTTATATTGAAGTCGATTGTATAATTTATTTTAATTGACAGTTTAATTTTGTAATTGAAAATATCAGCTCATTTAGGTTAGCTGTAGTTAGCGGCCAATACTTATTTTCAATGGAGCGTCCAATACACACACATTATGTGGATATGGCTTATGGCTTCATGGAAAATGGAAAGTTGATGCTAGCTGTATGCCAGGTGGCTTAGTGCGATGATAGTGTATGTCAAAAAAAGTTTGAATATGTTTATAGCAACTCACCATATACCAACTGATTTCCAACTCACAAAATGTTACTTTTAAGTGAACTTCTACTAGCTCGTAGGGTTTTTTTCATGCTTAGGAGTCCGTCTTAGTTGTAAACATCCTTTTACCTACTTCTCCAAGGGTCAGTTTAGGCGGCTACGAGTTTCGGTCTGAAAGATAATAGAAGCGTTATAATTAAAGGTTTACATCTTAATGACAGTAGGTTCATTGAGAAATTGCGTGATAGAGATAAATGTGCAAGATGTATGCAAGATGATGTTGTGACCAGGATTAAGAAAGGAAAGCTTCGGTGTTGGTATGTAGAAAGAATGAATGAGGAAAGAGTGACGCAAATTT
This sequence comes from Parnassius apollo, assembly GCA_907164705.1. Lineage (NCBI taxonomy): Eukaryota > Metazoa > Arthropoda > Insecta > Lepidoptera > Papilionidae > Parnassius > Parnassius apollo. Next base: position 396,727 of record CAJQZP010000333.1, on the reverse strand, counting down.
ATATGTCAGGATCGTGCCAAAGTGGAAGGACGAATTCCGATAGTTTCTGGCCACGTTAGAGTACCCTTAACCGGCGTAGATGTTTATAATATATGATGTATACTATGTGATATATATATATATATATATATATATATATATTCTTAGCTCCCTCTCATTCTATTCTAACTCTATTAAACACTTTCCATCTCTTTCACTATAATTCTGTAAAAATTAAATTTTGCGTATGGTTCTTTAAATAAAAGGTTCATAGACAAATCGATATTCATTACTTTCAATGTTTCTACTATTAAGTTTATTAGTCATGTAAGTTATAGAGTTTACACTAAGCTGTTGTACATAGAAATAGAGTACTATGTTGATAATAGGCCTGCATCAGGAAAAGTTAGCACTAATATTCTTAGCTGAGAAAAATGGCTATTGTAATGTCATTATTAGTTAGTATTTAAATTGGGTTTATATGTACCATAAACATTTTTTATACGTGGTAGAGCCATGCTGCAGTTATATTAGTAGTATAGTTGTAGCACGAACGGGTCGGCTCGACCGGGAAAGGACCACGCTCTCACAGAATACCAGCGTGAAATAGTAGCTTAATGCTGCTGTATTTCGTATGGTGAGTGTACAGAACCGGAGAGCCTTTTTACTGGAAACGAGGCATTCCATCTCAGTCCTCACGGGTGACAACGCATCTGCATTTTGATTTGTAATGGAGGATAGATGTAGATGTCTATGGGCCGCAGCAACCACTTACCATCAGGTGGACTGTGTACTCGTTTGTTACCCTATTCTATTAAAAAAAAACTGTCATCCAACACTGCTGTCAGTGAGTTTCTTTCCCTATTATAATAAAATGTTTTAAACTTTTATATCAATGAATTTCTACCGCATTGAAAAACAACCATTTATTACTTGCGACCCGCCCTGTATTCGCTTGGATAGTATATCACCACCATCACCTTCACTACAACCCTTCACAAGTCCACTACTGAACATAGGTCTCCCCCAAGGTATGCCACAAAGCACGGTCCTGAGCCACCTGCATCCATCGACTTCCTGCATGTCTTACCAGATCGTCACTCCATCTAGTGGGGGATCGCCCTACACTTCGCCTACCGGTACGAGGCTGCCACTCGAGAACCTTTTTTCCCCAACGGTTGTCGGTTCTTCGAGCTATATGGCCGGCTCATTGCCACTTCAATTTACTAATCCGTTGGGCTATGTCGGTTACTCTGGTTCCTCATTCCTAAGTTCATCATGCAGACAAACTCCGAGCATAGCCCTTTTCATAGCTCGCTGAGCGACTTTGAGCTTCCACATACGGCCGGCAGTGAAGGACCACGTCTCTGATCCATAGGTCATCACTAGCAACACACACTGGTTGTACATTCTAGTTTTGAGATTTTGAAGTATGCCTGACGAGAAGATGCATCGCAATTAGCAAGATATTTTTGTAACATCGAAAAACTGATAAAATAAATGGTATTTAATGATTCATAGACTATAATATTTTTACCGTATAGTGGCGGTGTATGAAAATCCACTACCCGATATCATCCCGTGGGTGTCGTAAGGGGCGACAGAGGGAAACAAATCAGGAGATGGGCAGCAGCGTCTTCCTAATAATGACTGAAAATAAAGAAACTGAGGTTGTCAACTCACTTGCCAAGATGGCAACTATGGCAGATATCCCCCTATGAGGCAATATATGGGAGAACACCTATGATCAGCAGCGGACTAAGAAGGGGAAACAGCATGTTACAGTTTTACGAAACTTTTTATTTTACGGAGTGATTGACTCGAGACATACTGAAAGTACTCTTTTGAGATTTTTCAAAACAACCCTTTACGTAAGGCCATACGCTTCTTAAATTTGTGTAAAAAAGGCTCCTTCGTTATTAGCACATGAAAACCGGCATTTTGTAGAGTTGTTGCTCAAAGGGCATAATGCCACAAGAGAATGGAAGACCTACAAGAAAATTGCAGTTGCTATCCTGCTTACCAAATGTGGCAACTATGGCAAATATTCCCCCTATGAGGCAATCTAAGGGGGAGAGATATGTTCAACAGTGGACTTTAATAGGCTGTAACGATAAACTATAACAGATATAAAAAATTTCGAATAAGCTTTTTTGGTTTGCAATTTTACTCAGAAAAGGTTCTTAAAATATCGACTATCTCTTAAAGTTTTGATACAAAATTGATTTCTAACACAACTTTTTTTTACTTCAACACCATTTTACAACTACAATACGATTGCTATTAAAGTGATATTAAGACTTTTTACGGGAAATTAATAGAGCTTCAATTTTAATTTTAAACATTTTTCCATTTCGCAAAGTTTCAAATTTTATTCCATTCGATTATTCGAAATAAAATCCGAGATTAAAGTGAGTATTAATAATTCTGCATAAAAATTTGAATCTGCATTTTTTATTTCAACGAATTTCAGAATTCTGATACTTTCCCTTAAATTTAGAAAACTGGTTGTACTTCATTCGGTAAAAGGGCTCAGGAAAAATCAAATGTATCACAAAAAACATACCTACATTAATTTCCGTTCTGAACTGTAGCTAAGCTTTTTTTTTTACGAGTTTCACAATTCTGATACTGTTACTTCATAAATTTAGAAAACTGGTTGACCTTCGCGCGGTAAAAGGGCTTGCTACGTTACCGGTCACCTTAATTATACTTAGTTTTATTACTTGTTCATAAAATAACTATTATAATTTATCATAACCTGCCAACATGTAACTTCGTTTTCTTATTCAGCCGTTACACTTCACTGTTAACATAAACCTCTCCATTAGCGTCATTATTGAAAATTTAAGTAGAATTTACAAAGAACAACGATTATTGTAAGTTAGGTAGCAGGTCCTTGCCTACCTTTGTGGTGAAATTAACGTTGGTTAATCAACAGCCTTAATTTCTACAATCTAATAATCTATTTAAAGCTAATAGAAAATATATAAAAATGTTTTTTTTTTACGTTAGTCACTTACACTAACGTCACTTAACATTGATTTCATTTACATATTTATATCGTAGACTTGACCGTGGCGATAACTCTCACAGAATACCAGTATAAAATAGCAGCGTAATGCTGCTGTGTTTCGCAAGATGAATGTAGAGAACCAGAGACCATATTTGCTGGAAAAGAGGCATTCCATTTTAGTCCTCAGGCGTGACAACGCATCTGCATAATAGTTTCATATGTTTACGCGAACATTACACATTTAAATGAAACAAGTTTTTACGGATTTTGTCGCATATGCATAGTATTAGCAATCCGTAAAAACGAGTTTCATTTAAAAGGCATCTGCATTTTGACTCTTAACCGAAGATAGATGAAGATGTCTATGGGCCACAGCATCCACTTACCATCAGGTGGACTGTGTACTATTTTGACGCCTCCTTTCTATAAACAATATGTTTTGTTTAGGTAAATGGGTTTTGTATGGTAAGTGGTAAATACCGGAATCCCTTGTCACTCGTGCTTCTAAAAATGTAACTTACCATATGACTGCATCACGATATAATCAGCATTCAAGATTATAATTAGTTTTCAGGTGTTCATCATGTTAGAAGGAACAAAAATACACACATCTTCACAAATGGGGATCATCTTTGATATTGCAAAAGACACAGTGCTTTTCCTTCTGTTATCATGTTATTACATACTAGAATCGCTCTTCTGGACCTTAGTGCCAAATGCTATCAGGCCTATGAAGAGCCTCAAAGGAGATGTTATATTAGTAACGGGCGGTGGTGGCGGAGTTGGCAGCCATCTTGCAATTAAATTGGCGAGGCTTGGAGCCAAAGTTGTCATATGGGATATCAACAAAGAAGGTAAGAATAGGAAAAAATATTCACGTTGACACTACTCGTACTGATCTTAATGAAATGCAATTAATTTAAAAAGTCCTTATTTTTGTTAGCTTTACAAAAAACCTGTACAGCCCTTATAGAAGAGGGCTATGAAATTGCAAGTTACGTCGTGGATCTTGCAGATCGCGCATCAGTCTACGCCACAGCTGAAAAAGTAAAAAAAGAGGTTAGTACCTAATTTGATTCAAATAGCATTTCGTTTCAAATAAAAGTCACTCAAACAATTGCCGTGTAGTGGTGATGTTAGATAATCCATTACCCCATTTCGTACCGTGGGCAAGAGTTGGCTTATATATATATATATATATATATATATATATATATATATATATATATATATATATATATATATTGACGATGATATTCGGAAGTAGTAGTAGAAATTAGTAAAAAGAAAATACTCAATGTTTTTATTTTGATCTGGATAACATTACACCTATATAATTACGAAAGTTATCCTTTTGACTAAAACCAAGCCTTAATTTTCCTGTACAACACTAAGTACTTCATAATAAGGTTCAAGGTTGTGCTATGAAGCTATGATATACTCGTACGCATAATATTTGTAATTTCCTAATTATAATCACTTTGGTATTAAATTAAGGGGTGAAAGTGAAAAACTGATAAATTTCTTGACTAATTGCCATATTAATGGTTCAAATACAAAAGTACCTTACTGTGATTATGGCAGATATTTCATGAAACATTATAATTGGTAAGTTGCAAGCGAGCTCACAGTTTTCCAAGTAAATGATTACTGTCAGCTGCAACAAACATCAAACAAGGAATACCACAAGTGAATTGTCACCCCTGAGAACTAAGACATAATTAATCACTGTCTATATACATATACAGTGTTAGAGAGGTATCGGCCGAATGCTCGGGCCAATCGCGATCAAATCCAATCCGAAAGAGAAGCTATGGTTGAGCTTGCAAACCTCTCTCTGTAGGAAGTCCCCGAATGGGGCAATGCCAGTCGACATGAGATTAAACGCCTCCAAAACACAAGTGTGTCTCTTCACCGTTAAAAGGAGTTCGTTAACCTTGGCGCCTACTTTCCGGGATAGACCTTTAGAGTACACTGACTTCTTACCCTACATAACGTGTAAGTCCGGTCGTGCATGGAGTACTGCTGTCACATATGGGCTGATGCTGATTCCACCAGAGTTGTTCTCAATGGAGAGACATACAAAGAGGCTTAATGGTAACCTTAATTTAATTGAAACCTATCTTGTCAGCCTCAGGAGCATAAGCTATACATATATGTATATATATATAATATTTTATATACGTGGTAGAGTCACGCTGCAGCTATATTATGGTTGTAGCACGAATGGGTCGGCTCGAACAGAAAGGGACCACGCTCCGAAAGAATACCAGCGTAAAATAGCAGCTTAATGCTGCTGTGTTTTGTATGATGAGTATAGAAAATCGGAGACCCGTTTTACTGGAATCGAGGCATTTCATCTTTATCCTGCATTTTGATTCTTAATCGATGTTAAATATAGAAGTCTATGAGCCACAGCATCCACTTACCATCAGGTGGACTGTGTGCTCGCTTGCCGAGTAGCCAACCTCTCGCTCTAAGATGCATTTCGAAGAGTGTATGCATATAATAATAACATAATAACATGCTTTAATTCCTCCCTCCCCTTTTCACCATCGGACAGTCAGGTGGTCAGCGGGTTTTGTTGTCAATATTCCATTCATTCAAACCAAACTTGCTTCGTCTTACGCCATACGCACAGCAAAAAAAGAAATGGAAATATCTAGCCTTGTTTTCATACATAGCTTTGTGATACAATAGCTCTTCATCAGTTAATCAAATACCTAATAAAGGGTCAAAAGATTTTCTTACTAAAACAGAACTATTTACACAACTATGTAATAATAGGCAATTAAAATATCATTATAATGTTCTCCAAAAAGTTTTTACAATTATTTGTCTTTAGTAATATTCTAACAACAAAAATTGCTTTTTCAAAAGTACAAACTCATTATGTTTTTTGTTAATTAACTTAAATACAATTCATTGTTAATGTCTTTCAAATTAACATACCTACATAACATAAATTAAAGCTAATATTTTTTTGCACGAATATCTGACATTAGAAATGTCTATTGAAAAATATATATTTTTAAATATACACGGTAAAAAATTAAAGTTACATCCTATGTACGTTCCACTGATGTGTACATTCTCTTACATCTGAGAAGTATGACCGTCAAGCTATTCCATTACATTCATATGTTCTCGAATTGTTTTATTCTTCAAAAATCTTACGTGGTCGAACCATACCACGGTAGGACCACGCGCTCATAGTATAACAACGTAAAATAGCACCTCAATGCAATGAGCGTATAGAACCAGAGAACTACTTTACTGTAAAGCTACTGGTAATAACGCATCTGCATTTTGATTCTTAATCAAGGATAGATGTAGATGTCTTTGAGCTATAGCATCCACTTACCATTAGGTGGACTGTATGCTCGTTTATCACCCTTATTCAAAAAAAAACATTCAGGAAACATCTTGAGCGCACACGATATTTTCCTTTACCACCGGGCATGACGTATAAATCAGTATTTTAAATTGCAATTAACGATTTTTTGGTGCCGACGGGAATCGAACATGGGTTGCTCGTGAATTGTGAAATTTACAGCGATCGCTTAGGTCGTGAACTACCACGGCTATACATATATAATTCTAATATACATGAATGGATATCAAATCCGAGTTTGACAAAACATATTAAACATTTTTCTTTACAAAGGTAGGAAAGGTGGATGTGCTGATAAACAATGCGGGAACAGTCTTCGGTGAAACTCTGCTGGAACTGAGCGACACCGCCATAGAAACAACTTACAAAGTCAACATACTCTCCCATTACTGGGTAAGTTTATCACAGTCATAATATATTTCTTCTTGAACTTGAGTTATGTATATTTATTATAGACATAATAGCACTGAAATATTTCAGTTAGGGCGTAAAGAATACATTTAATTTTGTTCTACTTCCTCGGATAATTCACTGTTGGATACTACCCTTTTCGAAAATACAACTGATAATCCTGATAATCAAGTTGCTCTTTCTGTTCTTACTTCCTTGTTTTATGGAATAAATGTGACAAATGAGCACACAGCCCACCTGATGGTAAGTGGATCCTGAGTTCCATATAAATCTGCATTCATCCTCAATTAAGAATCTAAATGCAGATGCGTTGTCACCTCTGAGGACAGATCGAATGCCTCGATTCCGGTAAAAAGGGTCTCCGGTTTTCTACACTCACCATACAAAACAAAGCAGCGTTAAGCTGCTATTTTACGCTGGTATTCTGTGAGATTATATTATAAGTAAATACCTATGCATTCCTTCATAATGCCTTCGAAATTTTAAATTAATGTGAATGGACCTTTCTCCATATTCCGCATCTACTGTTATAACGCTACGAATAAACGAGATCGAAATGTAGGAGTATTTATTTTTCAGACGGTCAAAGCCTTCCTGCCTGACATGATCAAATCGGGAAAAGGGCATATTGTGACAGTTGGTTCAGTGGCCGGACTACTCGGCACGTACCGCTGCACAGACTATAGCGCCACTAAGTTCGCCACCGTCGGATTTCACGAAAGTCTGTTTACTGAGCTTAGGGTAAGTTGATAGGAACAACGTATGATTTAAGCTAAAGGAGTAGTTCAGTTATGATGTTCTGGTTGTCATTGTTTATTTTTAGTTGATCACATATGACCTTTATATGTTATGTAATCAAGTGACTGTATATTAGCAAGCTTTACTTACTTCGTTTGGCAATATACAACAAAACGATGGTCGGGAAAGCAAACGTTTCTAATATTATAGAATTTAAAAAAAGTATATAATTTTCCTAATAATAGATTTCGGAGGGTATAAATGGACTTAACCTTACACATACATACTGATCTCGTGAAAGGACCACGAGACTTGGCTATACAAGTATAAAAATTATCCCAAATTTGAAAATACTCAAGATTTTTGATAAGTGTCAGTAAAAAAATGCAACAATAACAAGTGTATCATTTTAATTTGCAATTTATAGTAGTTTAGGGAGACTAAAACATGGGAGAGAAAAAGAGATAAGTTTAATATAGATAGGGATACTGAATCGATTTGAGATTTCTAGACAAATAGGAAATTAAATATAATATTAAAACCAACATTAACAAATTTATTACAATTGTTACGAGCTCGAGGTTCGTGACAATAAAAACTGCCGATTGAATTACCAAAATTTACACTTTTATTACCGAACACCAATTAAAACTTAAAAAACAATAATAATTAATCACACTGATTCACTTTATTTCGCTCCGAAGCTTCGCTTGTCTCGCCAAATTCAATACTGCCTCGATCGCGGGTTGCAGCTTGCAGCGGCTTTAAATACACTTTTTCTAACGAAACATCCAGAATATTCCAGCGAATACGGGCGCCGAACGACCAGGCGCAGAAAGTTCAAGTATGGGGCTTCTAGAAAGCTTAATTCTTCTGTTCGATACTAGATGGCGCTGTTGGTGGAAAAGTCAAGTGACATATTCTAAGAAGCCCTCCTTGTTCTGGTCCCCGACACTAGATGGCGCTACTTTTTGTGGAAAAGCGTTAATTAAAATATGGGAGAACATGAAAATATTATTACTGTAATAATGTGTTAGTAATATAAAAATCGTTTTAATAAATAAATGTTTCTCTCTTTAGTGGGACAATAAGTTTTCATAATGTTTCATACGAGATTTACTTATTTACTAAAGACTAGCTATCCGCCCGGCTTTGCACGGGTGATATCTAGATCTTGACAACAGTTCCACCTACCTGGTCCAATTCTGAATCTAAGCCATCCGGGATTCCACTCAAACATATATTTTTAAATAACAAAACTTGCTTGCTTGTGTGCTAAACAAACAAAAATTTCCTCACAATCAGTCCAGCCGTTTTTGAATTTTAGCGAGTCTAACGTACATCAATTTATTTTTATATAGAGATTTATCTAATTCAAAGCGTTATACAGCCACAGACAAAAATTCTTACTTTAGTAACCCTATTCTGATATTTCTCGGCAATAAGTAGAATTTTGGCATATTTCGATGGAGTTCCCGCTAAAAATGTAAAAGGGTGTACATACCAACTATTTTCAACAATCGTCAACCTCCCGATTAACGACGGATAGCTACATAAATTATTATTTCTAAAGTATACAATCTAGGTGGTAAGGCATTTTTAAACGACTTTAAAAAAAAAAAGAAGGAGAATCTCAATTCGACTGTATTTTTTGTGTTACCTCAGAACTTTTTTCTGGGTGAACCGATTTTGATGATTCTTTTTTTAATTGAAAGCTAGTATTTCTCATGTAGTCCTACATAAATTTCATCAAGATCAATATCATTAAGTCTTTGACTGCCGTGTCAGTCACTTTGTACGGAGTATTGCATTTAAAACGTGACCGACGACAGTTTAAGTGACTTCGACTACATTGATGACGTTCTCATTTTTTTTTTATATTGCAGTCGGTTGTAAAAAAATTTAATTTTACCACTTGTTAGTCTATGAATCTACACTTGGTCCAATGTTGTGTTTCGGTTCCAAGAATAAAATAGGCAGTATTATTAAAGGTTTACAGATGTCCAACAAGCAGTACATCTTAGTCTTCATGTTTTTAAAAACATAACGTAGCACTCGATTATTGGAATTAGCAATGGCTTCTTACCATACATTGTATTGCAAGCTCGATGCTCACATTAACACTGTGCTATCATGTTATAATTTTCCTTTATATTAGGCGCATGGCCACAACTCTATCCATGCCACATTGGTGTGCCCGTATTACATCAACACGGGTATGTTCGACGGTGTCACGCCACGCCTCATGCCCATGCTAGAGCCTGACTACGTAGCTGAGACTATGATCGACTCCATCAGGAAGAACGAGGTTAACTGCATCATGCCAGGCTCCGTTAGATATTTGCTCCCGCTTAAGTGGTAAGTATTAGTACCTCGTTGACCGAGCTTTGCTCGGTATTTTTTTAAATTCGTGTGTTTTGGAAATTATATTTAGATACAAATTACATACCGATGAAATATGAATAATATTTTTTGATCTTACCGACATAATAGAAAAAACTGAAGTGGTTATTTGAATATAGGATAATAAACCGTAATTAATTATATCAGGTATATAATATAATGTTCTTCAGACCGAATTTCGGTCACGGCGGCCAGTCGTCAATGGAGACTAGCCATCTGCGCTGGACAGGATTATAGTGCCCAAGTGTATGCGCAAGCATTCCCTTGCTCTCACAGTTCAATAGGTCGGTAATTCGATACGACCAGAGGAATATCAGTCGCAGGACCAACGGCTTAACATGCTTTCCGTGGCACGGGGTGAATGAAACACCACCAAATTCCTGACTCCGGGCTGCTACTGCGAATTTCTTGACAGAAAAACTCATTAACTGATTTTAGCCCGACCCGGGATTCGAACCAGCAACCTCATGCTCAGCAATCGCGTTTACGACTAGACCAACGAAGCTGTCATATATCGGATAAAGTATAAGCGTCAAGCTTTTTGTAATATATCCAGCGCAATAGTATTCAAAAATTATAGAGCCTAAAAAACAATAACTAATAAAATCAATTTTATTATTCCAGTCTACTTCCCGCCAAAATGTGCTGGGATCTTATGCATCGGGTCATGAAAGGACCGCAATCCATGATGGACCTAAAACGGAAGCCCAAAGTTGCTTAAAATGTTTTATGTAGATGCATATTTATTTGCGTAGTTTTACAACTTATAACTACGCCGTTAAGTGCATCGTGCCTAAGTGTTAAAGACTGAATCGAATTTTGTAAAATACATTTTATTCGTTGTATTAAATAATAAACAATCATTTTTGTATTTTAATTAACCAAGGTATAAAATAGTTACATAAGTAAATAAGGCTTTATCTTTGACATCCCATTTTTATCTCATATTTATGTACATAAACTACCGGTAATGACAATAATGTTAGCAAAACTTAGAGAAGATAACAAGGTTACAATATTAGACTTTTAAGTACGTAGGTAAAAAGTCTAGACCAAACACATAATTCTAGTTTTTATTTCACATCGATCGGTGCACTATTACCGAAGTTATAAGCGTGGAAAGTTTACGTACATTTCTAAAATCTCCCCCGTGCCCGCGAGTAGCGCGTGACGTCATTCGTTCCATGCGGCCGCGCCGCCATACTGTTCCAGCGCGCCGATCATACGTTTGTAGTAATATTTCGCGGGTGAGTTGTTTGCCCTCGTTCGCTCTGGTGTTTTTAAGTATTTAATGATGGAAGAAGGGTTTCAAAAGGGTCAATCTGACAACCTTCCAATAGTCCGTGACATGATGGTGGCGGAATATTTTATTATATATTAATAAACAAAGTTTCTTAGAAAACTTGAGATTTTTATTATAGATTAGAGAATTTTGTCGCGGCTAAAATACGCGGAGTCAAAATGAAAAGGTAGGTATAAGAATAAGATAATATTTTTATAACCTAGGTACCCATTATTACATTAATACTTCTGGGTTTCAATTGCTAATGATAAGAATAGGTTCAGCCTCTCGGTCTCGTCTGTGAAGTGGCTGATTTCAGCCAGTAAAAAATTAAAATTAAATTTATTTAAACACGCCATTAAAACACGGTCGCATTTCGCGGCTAAATTCGTTTATTTCTTTATCTTTCTCTGTGGAATAAGACCGTGACTATGTTCATTATGAACTTGGCTGTATGATATACGTTACTACTAGTAACGTCTATAGAAAAAATAAAAAGAATCTTGTCATTGTCATTGAAGTTCCGTTGATTTCGTTGAATAAACGTGTGACAATTTTGCTCTTAAAATTGTGAATTACAAGTTATTATATCGAATATCGTGGAAAATACAATGGAGCGGCAAGTTATCTTTAATTATTTATCTACTATTCGAGGCTTGTTGGCAATTTTCAATAAAAATTTTGTAATTGAATTTGACTCAGTCCTAGGAATGACCACCGTAATGTCTCAAGTTTTTACTTTTTAAGTGACTTAATTGCTTTCTGTGTCAATATATTCTGTGCAATATATTGTGAAACTAATATTTAAGCTAAATACGAAAGCGCAAATTATAATTTGATGTAAAAAAGTGAGAAATTGCTTCAAAGTATGTAACGGTCGTTAAGTGGCTAATATCCTCACCGATTTTGACAAGCAAAATTGTGAGGCAAAATATCTTTTTTTAAGTTTGAGGGGACCACCAACTAGTTTGTACTTCACGTAGTTTTCCAAATCGTTTTCGACCCAGAACAAAATAGAAACATATTTAAAGTCTATAAAAAATAATGAACCTCGTAATTTGTATTCCATCAATATTTAAAATATGTACCAACTATGTAATACATAAAAATACGACAACACGAAAAAAATTTAAGTGCTCCACTTCATAATCAAACTTATTCCATTATTTGCGGCCCGCAAAGTATGAAAATTTAACAGCTCTGCGTGTGTGTTTAGTTTTTGCTCGAAATATAGTAAAAATATAAAAACGCTTGTTAGCATATTCCATATTTTAACCTTTATATGCATTATAAACATTTTAAAATTTACTGCAAACATAGGTATCTAAACTTACGAATTCACGACAGGTCATTGACTTATCTACATTACATAGGTACTTTACCCAAGTTTGGATGTTTATTTACACTGAAGTAGTTTTAGTTAAATATGTAGGTATTAGGTATTGTTTCTTCTTGAAATTATAATGATCATTAAGCGTGGAAAGGTTCAATGAATCGTTAGTTACTTAAACACTGCGACTCGAGTAGGTACCTACATGCCTAATAGAAAGCATTTACTAGCAATAACCAAGACCTATCATGTGAAGTTTACTATTATTTGAATACTTACATCGAAATGATCCTCACAACAAAATGCTACCGTGTTCGGTCTTAAAGGATGTGCTCTTCTCATAACATTTGTCCATTTATTCTGATAGTAGGGTTTCTAGGCACATTAAAAAACAACTTTTCAGGTGTTTTTGTGGCCGTATTTTTACATTGCGGCACAGCACAATATTTAATAGATGGTGTCATGTTCTACTATAATGTTTCTTGTTAAAAATAGATAGATAGATCCGCATGCGACGGGCACATTCGAGTAAATGTTTTGATTTTCTAAGTGCGCGTCGGGTCGCTCGCACGAAGTATCTGCAGGACACTTGTGACGTCATCAACGATGTCGCGTTCGGCTCGCGGCTTAGATCGAAAATGTTAACTTTGCGCCTTTATATCTCGGTCAGTTTTGAAGATAGAAAAAATTTAAAAACACAGTTATTCTCATAATTTTTTGTAGAATTTTTTGACATATAAAACAAAAAATGGTTATCTTCTCCATTGAAAACAATTCTAATTAAACAGGTTATAAGATCATATAAATGTACGTTCCTTTAATGAATATAATCAACGTCGTTAAAAACGCTCTTATATTAAATACATGGAAAATGCCAGGAGGCTTAGTTATGCATGCACCCAAAAGAACTTTCTCGAAAGGACTTCTTTAACTATCGGGATGAGCATAATACAAAATAGTTTAAAACACAAACTTTCAAAGAAATAATTTATTAACCTAAAATTAATATCACAATAATTTAAAGTAAATCATAAAAGTAATCGAGGCCTTGCCCCAGCTCCCATATCGCCACACCTGTACCATACTCTCGAGCAAGATCCAGTCTCTTCTGTATGGAGTACAAAGTGGGAAAGAAAATCTTTTTCGCGCCTTGAGAAGTCCTGCAAAAACCATACTCTAATACAATTTTCTATTCTGCTAATTTAGAAATGGTAAGGGCAGAAATGTACTTTCCAGAACCATTATTTAATAATAAGTTTCTGTGGAGATTTTAGTGTTCTGTCTGCTATATTATATCTTTTATTTTCCCATATAAGAAAGTAACAATAAATTTTTGTTACTTTTTGATTTACCATGTTATGATCCAAATATCATCCAAATATGTTTAACAAACATCCAAAGTCTGTCTATAAGAAACAAACATTTTAACATCTTCACAAACTTTCACCAATATTAATACAATATGGGCATGCTATGTAAATTTGTTATTGGTCTCCCAAATCATTTAAGTTACAATCGTTCAAGTTGAATAAAAATCATCATATAGGACATAGACCTTAAAATTGAAATAATTTCATATTGCGTAAGAGACTCACGTACACAACACTACTCCATAACATTCCATAGGTGTTGAAGAAGTGCAAGAGCAGCGGTATTTTAACAATAACTCAATGTTGAAGAAGTGCAAGAGAGAAATGAAATAAGAAGTGAGCAGCGGTTTTTTATAAATAACTATGTTGAAGAGGTGCAAGAGAGAAATGAAACAAGAAGTGAGCAGCGGTATTTTAACAATAACTCTATGTTAAAGAGGTGCAAGAGAGAAATGAAACAAGAAGTGAGCAGCGGTATTTTAACAATAACTCTATGTTGAAGAGTTGCAAGAGAGAAATGAAATAAGAAGTGAGCAGCGGTATTTTAACAATAACTCTATGTTGAAGAAGTGCAAGAGAGAAATGAAATAAGAAGTGAGCAGCGGTATTTTAACAATAACTCTATGTTGAAGAAGTGCAAGAGAGAAATGAAATAAGAAGTGAGCAGCGGTATTTTAACAATAACTCTATGTTGAAGAAGTGCAAGAGAGAAATGAAATAAGAAGTGAGCAGCAGTATTTTAACAATAACTCTATGTTGAAGAAGTGCAAGAGAGAAATGAAATAAGAAGTGAGCAGCGGTATTTTAACAATAACTCTATGTTGAAGAGGTGCAAGAGAGAAATGAAACAAAAAATGAGCAGCGGTATTTTAAAAATAACTGTAATTTTAACAATAACTCTAATTATAACAATAACTCTAATATAATCATTTTAACAATATTTCATCTGACAATAACTCAAAATAGTAAATAAACTGTGGTCGCCAACATGCCTGTCAAACATGGCAATATTGGCAAACCTGCGAGGCAATCTAAGGAGTAAACCTATGTTCTGCAGTGGACTTTTAATAGGCTGTAATGAATGAATAAAATGCTACTACATTACTTTCAATCATTACCATCGGTAGTCCCACAGGATTTTTAGATGGTTCTCAGGACAGAGGTTTTTATCAGAACCAATGGTAAAAATAAAAAATGACATTCAATAAGAATTATTTGTTATCTACAATTTATTGTTTTAGTAGTTCATTCACCAGGAAAACATAATCATTAAAATTTTGAAAACTTACCTGACTTCGATATAGTTCTCTGCAGTATTGTTATTATATGTGACAACTTGATTAGTTTTAGCATTTTTCAATAGCTCTATGTATTCGGTTCCAACAATTGGCCCTCCTCCATTGGCTGTGTATGAATTTCCATAAAAGTTTAAACCCAATAGAATTTTAGATCTCTTTTCAGGATTATCATCATTATCTATCAACTTTTCTACACAAAGTCTCATCCAAAATAAAGGTGCATTGGGACCTTGAATAAAGTATTATGAAAATTAGCATCTATAAAAAAATTCCTTCTAGAACTATTCTAGATGATAAAATAATTTTGTAAAGGTAAAATATGTAAAAATAATGTATCTATTAATGCATACATTTCAAATGTGTCTTCTTTCACCCTAACCTGCTTTGAAGGTAAGATTATAATTGAAACCAAAAACCAAAGTTCTTCAACCACTTCTCCCGTAAATTTGGAATTGCACACAAATTGCAATAATGCACAAGATGCAACAACTTTATGACACCTTAAATTTGTTTCATTTGAATTGAATGATTGTAAGATGATAAATAAATTCAAACTCTATGATAGAAGTTTTTTTTTAAGTATTTGGTACATAACAATCATAAAAAAGCAGAGAAATTATGCATAAGTATTTGATTCTTTAAAATACAAGAGTAGCATAGCATTTAATAACTTAACACACATTGAAGCATGGTCACTTCTTTCTGTTCAGTTCTGCATATTGTCTTTTACCAACAAACTAACCTGGTTTTTGCGGATTTGAAAAATCATATGTCATCACTGATACTGCTTCGACATATGGATAAATTTCATTGAGAGCTTGAATAAAGAACTCGTCACTAGGATATCCACGGAATGGTGGGTAAACTAAAATCAGCTTCAAAGCATCTTCATTCATTCCTAAACCTGTAAGTGATAAACTTTTCTTGAAACATAACTTTGATTAAAGAATTGATTAAGCCATGCTGGTGACAACAACTTCACGTTATAGCACATATCCACACAAATGTCGGGGTCATTTTGGCCAATATGGCGCATCTGTCAAGCACTTTCCGAAGTACTACTAATTAAGTATATAACAAGTATACTAAGTACATAATATGTAACTAAGTAACTATATTAAAACCATATATCAATGGTAACATTATTAAATAAGATAAAGAAGAGATATATATATATATATATATATCTTTATCTTATTCTACATATGTATATACATTAATATATATACATATATATATATATATATATATATATATATATAAATGTATATATATATATATATATGTTACAAATAGTTTGCTATCACTCGACGCCATATTATGGTGTTTAACAGATGCGCATATTATTTGAGATGCCAGAATATGGTGTTTGGATAGACGAGGGGATATGTTTCATGTGGACAGGAAATAAATATTTATGGAAATCCCACTTAAGCTCCTTGTTAATAGCAGTACCAGACATCTAGTACTACTTTCTTGAAACACTTACATATAATTGTAACTTAAATAATTATTCTTTAATCATATGTGGGACAAAACTTAAAGAAAGTTAATTCAAAATATTGTGAGAACTCACCAAAACTCTGAATAAACTTCACAGATTTATCAATGTACTTTCCAATCTGAGAAAAGAGTTCAAGAACAATTCCATCAAACTTCCATTGCTTACAAGCTTTTTTCACCTCGTCAATCAATGCTTTTTGCTCGGTATATGCTGTAGGCTCTATAAAGAAGGCTTTAAGATCTGATGGCTGCCAATTTTCGAACAGCAGTCGAGGAAGTACTGAAATTATAATTTAAGAGTAAAATATATATATTTCTTTTGTTTCATAATCATAACCTGGACATAATAGGGAGTAGTGTAATATAAGGCACAAATTATTTTTTGTAGTACCATGCTGGAAGGGTGACAGAACTACTTTATTAACTTGTACTTCTATCTATTTATCTAAATTAAATAAATATGTTAATTTAAGTTTCAACTATTTATATTGTCTATAAAAATTAGCAAGTGAAAATGTTGTAATATAAAAATTATAAATTTCATTGTTGCATGTACATCTAACATTTATTTTATCGTATAATTGGCATAGTGTTTAAATTAAAGGTACATACTTTTTAAATTGCTTTGAGAGCCTTTTTGTTTCACTGATTTCATCCAAGCATGATCTACATCATGCAAGCCAGATATTATATAAATGTTTGGAGATTGCCTCTTAATTTGCAACCATACAGGGGAAATATAATTGAACTTAGGGGCCCATGTCTTTGCAACATCATATCCTTTACTGTTCCACTAAAATACAATATTTTATTTGAGTACATTAACTATGAACAAAAACAATTCTAAGTTGAATCTTTTAACACAATATTATACTATATGCTAGGATGTTGAATGTGATAAATATCGTATGTAGTATTTTTCCATAAGACAATTATAACAAATCTAAAACTACCTACTCAATTACAAAAATTGTAAAACAATAATAACAAACTTACCGGTGTCACATAACCCAAAACTGGATTTTTAAAGTTTCTCAAAGCGATGTCCTGATGGTACGTAGCGTGATACTTGATGATATCTTTCGCATAAGGAGATTCAACAACTAATTTACGGTCTAAGACGTTGTTTTTCCTAGCACCTTCCTGTGGTTTAATACCTTTATGCGTCTTTTTTTCAGGTGGCGATAAAGTAGCCAGACAAGCATTAATTAAAAATAAAATATGTATGATAATAGTAACGCACTTCATTTTAGAAAAATATGCTATTAAAATTATTAGTACTTATAACGGTTTTATTTTAAAATAAAAAAGAAGAAAAGATGGTAATTGATAATAGTACAAATGCTGATAACATTATCACCTTCAACTTATCTTCTTGACTTGACAGTTGACACTTGACAGCTTTTTAACTTTTTTTTATTTAACTAGCTTTACGGCTCTGGGTACTAGCTCTTCTGAGCCTATCATTTCATTCAGAATCTTCATTTTATATATTTTTTCTTTACAATATGCAGGTGCGTCACATTGCGAAGTTTTTGGGAGATTTTGACGACAGCTCAACCCAGCGGACTGTTGATGACGACAGCCACTCAAGTTCATAAAGCTCCCAAGCGATCAAATTAATTTGAGGTTTATATCAACATCAAAGCACTTGTTTCGTCGTTTTCTCTAATAGTTCACACGCGCAGATACTTAATTCACAAAATCACATCACTTTTACGAATTAAAATCCACTTCAAACCAGTATTCAAGCGACAAAACTTCTTTTTTTACTTATTTATTATTATCTTAATGTAATTCATTACGGACATACGTACATGACTAAATTCTATATAAATTGAGTCAATTATTGATAAGTATTGTCTCGTTTTTCTTTTAATTTAATTTTCAAATAAGGCAAAAAGAGAAACACTATTGAAAGATATTGTTTGTAAAATAATTTATGCGAAAAGCTAGTATAACAGGTGGTCATCTTTGTCTTTGGTCTCTTTATGCCATAGATCTAGTATAACTATGCTTTTGCAAAGACATTTGATATCTTTGGCTTTAAGCTATGCTATTATAGATAAGAGTGAGTACACTCGTATCTTCAGATTTACTTTTGAGCATCTATGCTCAAAGAGATTTACAACCTACATCATGGAGGTTAGAGAACAGGAGAACGATCGCTACGTGCTAAAGCATACCCCGCCTGTCCCTGAAAACTTGTAGAATTTATAGCCGCGCTGCCGTCGGTAAATAGTATCTGCGAAGTAATTTTTTTTAATTATTGACTAAAAGAAACATTAAAAATGGTGAAATAATACAATAATAATAATAGTTGTTTTGGACGATGATGAAATAGTCTCCCACGAACTAGAACAAATGATTAACATAATGGAAGAGGCGATTTTGGAAACGCGCAGCATGCCTCTCGAAAATCGACCGTGACTTTCCCGCATACCCTTATGCAAGCGAAATCGGGCTGTCGTGAGGGCTCTTAACCCAATGCTGGTGACTTATTTGGAAGCCAGCCGAGACCTTTGCGAGACAGACACAATTTTTTTGGCGCCGCAGTGGCAGTTTGCCGTATTATTGGCGCCAAACTTCCCACGGCTAGACGCGCTACTAAATAAAGTAGCGCCATCCCAACCTGGAGAAAAAGAATCGAGAACCGTATGGCAAAGGCAAGTGCCCTTATCGGCAGACTGAACAGGTTCAGGACGGGTAATAATAGACCGAGGGTTGTGCGCGCCGTTAGAATGATATTTGCTGGGACAAATATCAGTTTGTCCCAGCCGGATATCACGCAGAAACTAACGGAGCGCAAAGAAGACCCGAAGCTAAAAATCGCTACTTGGAGGAAGCGGATTCGACAATTTACCGAGAGGTCATGGCGGTTTAACCAAAATCGTCTCTTTTAGAGTGATCAGAAGACGCTCTATAAATCATTGGAGCGACCAGAGGTATGTGGAGTGAGCCCAGGACCGGATCAGGCCGACACTGTCGCATTCTGGTATGACCTGTGGTAAGAGCCCGTAAACCACAGCGTTGGCTGGCTCGCCACAACTTCTATCCAACCTTGGATAGAAGTTGTGGCGAGTGTGCGAGTGCGAGTGTTACGCCTATGGACCCCGTCACCATAGCGCCGGAAGACGTGGCTGGGGTAGTCCGTAGGGCACCGTACTGGAAAAGTCCGGGTTTCGACGGGTTGCATCATTACTGGCTGAAGGGGTTCGTAGTGTGTCACAACTGTGCTCGCCCGACAGTTTCAAGAGGCTCTCGTCCAGAAGTCGCTCCCGAACCTCTTCACTACTCTGATCACTCACTTGGTTCCTAAAGACCAGGATACCACAGATCAGAGCAAATATCGCAACAATCTTGTTCCAATTCAAGCTTAAATTTAATTTTGTCGTGGAGTCTATTTTATTAAGGAAAACATCCGGTTGTCTCCTTGGTGCCAATCCACCAAATAATTATGTCGTCTACATATCGATAATAGTATAAGATATTTTGGTTGACAACTATATGTCGTTTTTTCAAAATTATCCATGAAAACGTCCGCCATAAGTGGACTTAGAGGGGACCTCATAGATAACTCTTCTTTTTGTTGATAGATACGGTTGTTTCAAATAGAGAGAGGTTTAGTTAAGAAGATCATTTGTTTTCCCGGGATGTAGACGACATTTATCAAAGAGATCTGCGAGTATACGCAAACAGTCAGGGGATGGGACATGAGGATGAAGTGACAACCTGGTAAGACATGCAGTAAGTCGATGGATGCAGGTAGCTCAGGACCGTGCCTTGTAGCATTCCTTGGGGAAGGCCTATATTCAGCAGTGGACTTGTGAAGGGCTGTAATGATGACGATGATGAAGTATGCAATAAATGTAGGTATATTAATTATCAATGACTTCACGAACCTATAACCAATCTAGGCTAAATTTTATCCGAAAAGCTAGGAAATTAAAACAAATAAGATAAAATATGTAGGTATGTGGAAATGCGTTGGGACGTGGGAGTGGCACCGCTCAGTTGTTTAATTGTCACAAGGAAGGGCACATGCTCGATCTTTTCGTTTTTTCCTTAGTTTTTCGTTTATTGTGATTGAAGTTTTAAAAAATGAGTACCAACATAGAAGATATTTATACGGACTACCTCATAACATTACTCCAAGAAAGGGAAATTCTATGGGATAAGTCCAAAATAGACTTTAAAAATAAAAATATGAAAACAAAAGCATGAGAGCTAATTGCTAAAATTTTATATCCAGACTATGATAATTTTGCTCCTGATATAAAGACTGCTTCTTGGTGATTGGTCAGTAACTATTTAGTGTTTTAATGATGATTAAATCTTCTGCAACTGCCATTGGAGAGACCCTCTATTGCTCATAAAATAGCTTGCGCTCACCACGCATAATCGCGAAGTGTGCAGCCTCCGTAATTACTTCCTGGCGAGATCGGATGTTCCATTCTATAAGGATATTATTTCTTGTGATAAAGAACTTACCCCTCTATCCTTAGCCAACGAGCAATGGCAAGATCCGGCAGTACAGAGCACTTCCTACTGGGAGACCGTATGGAAGGAGAAGGTGCTCCACGGGAGGTTCTTCAAGGCTCTACGTGAGCCTTTCGTAGACACAGTAGCCTCCCTCCACTGGCCACGCTTTGATGATCTCTTCGGGGAAACCGAGCGTTTTGTCTGTGCAATACAGGATCAGGTTATTAAGACCAACAACTATCGGAGATACATCCTAAAGGATGGCACCTTCGACATCTGTCAAGCTTATCGCTATCCCGGTGAGTCACTTAGGCATGTCATCTCCGGTTGTTCGACGCTTTCTAACTCTGAGTACTTGCACAGGCACAACCTAGTAGCCAGAATTCTTCACCAGGAGCTCGCTCTGAAATTCATCTGTAATAATATTTGCTGCTGTCATCTCTTCATCTTGAGGTTGTAATGAGTAAAATTCATCATCAATTATTGCCAATTTATCCTTTTGCCGAAAACCATCCTGATCTGCGACAAAATTGTGTAGGAGACAACTTGCCTTTACAATGTTTGTAGCAAAATTATAGGACACATATATCGGTCTGTGAAAAATTCGCCATTTATTCTTCATAATCTCAAAAGCACATTTGACATATCTTCTGGCCCTGCTGAGACGATAATTGTAAATTCTTTGTTGAACATTGAGATTGTTACCTCCATATGGACGCATGTTGTGGTTGCTCACTCCAAAAGCTTCGTCACCCACAAATAGATACATACGTGGTTCGTCTATTGGAACCACATAGTGTCTGGGGATTAGGCAATGGTAGGTCATTGTTAATGAGTTTCGCATTTTTTACCGTATGCGCCAATGTCGATAAAAATAAATTTGTAGTTTGAGTCCACAACAGCCAAGAACACCATAAAGAAAAAGGCTTTGTAATTAAAAAGCGAGCCACAATTAGCAGGATTACGCGTGCGAATATGCTTCCCATCGAGGGCACCGATGGAGTGAGGAAAATTCGCTCTGAAATCGAAACTAGATGCAATATTTTTGACTCTTTCTGTTGTTAGTTCGGAAATATTGTCTCGTAGAAGAGTTTTCCATATAGCACGACAAACTCTCCTAATCGTATAGGTTCTAATCTAATCGTAAATTTTCTCCGTTTGAATTTGTACTCCAAATCTTATCGTGAATTTCCACTTCCTAGGTATATATAGCAAAAACGTTTATTTAAATAATAAAATCTCAACTCATCTTAATGTTAAACTGATTTGTTATTTTATTTTCAGGTAACGATATAGTGAAAAATGGAGAAGTGTCAAAGATAACTTCTATAAGTATTTAAAAAGTTAAAAGAGTCATCTAAATCTGGCGCAGCCACTAAAAAATTGAAAATATATCATTTTTACAATCAACTTCTATTTTTAACAAAAGTGGCACATAAAGAGATAGACAGTAGCTTAGACGTAGCTGGAGAAACCAACACCGATTCTACAAGTGATATTGCACCAAAGTTTTAACGTTATGTTCCTATCACCCGCAAAAGAACAATGCTGGCTAATGATTTTGAAAGGGAAGCATTAAAAGTCCTTAAGGAGCCCGAAGATCACCACTTGTCATTTTTAAGGATATTTTGCCATCAATTCAAGATTTCACAGACCTTCAAACTATCACCTTTCAGAGCAAAGTGTTACAAATTAATTGCAAAATAATAAAAGTAAATGCGGTATGGCTCGATGTCCTAACAATCATCATCATATAAGTTTGAACAAACGTGTCAACAGCCTTCATCACACGGGTATTATACAAGAAGTTACAGAAGTACATACACACCAACAGACTTGAACTCAGATTGTAATTCATTGACATCTCCAGGTGAAACATCTCAAGACAAGAGTACGATTTTGCAAATTTGAAATTACGATTTCTCAAGATTAATATTAAGAAGATTACTCGTAATAAGATTGATTATGATTATTAAGGTTTCCTTTTTTGATAATTTTGAAATTAAAAAGCATTATTAAAGAAAATAATTTTAATTACTTACCTCAAAGTGATGCCCAGCATTTCTACTGGCTCCATTGGATTCCTCATGTTAGTATAATGTTTCTGTATGTGTGCTTCTAAAGATTTCAATAAACATTCGAAACTTGACACACTCATTCGAAAGAAATTGTAAAACCTCTTTCCGTCTAACAGCAACTCTTTATATTCTTGGAGAAAAATACTGTCCATCACCGTTCCTTAGTGCAATAAAGGGACTGATCCAGTATTGTCGTACGCTTGTACGTCGATTCCGGCGTTGGCGTTAATTAGTGCGGCCAACAACAGACGTCTTTTACCATCCATTTTTATTAACAGACTGTCTAACACTGCTGGGGCGCCAGCGGCGCCGCTGCAACGTTACAACATTGCGGCGCCACACCGATCGTATGCCCGTAGATACGGTGAAATATTTGCGGTGCGGCGCCGCAACGCATCGTGTGCCCGCCGATACGGTGAAATATTTGCGGTGCAGCACCGCAACGCATTGTATGCCCCCGCTCTTAATCAGACACACAAAAGTTCATCAAAATTGATCCACCCGTTTAGGAGGAGTTCACTCACGGACAGACGATTGCTCATCTCCCGTGTTACAGTAAACGGTTCGTATCCTATACATAATTGTTCGGGATATTTTGAAAGTAGACATTGCAGGAAAACTAAATAAGATAAGTACCTACTCCTGTATTATTATCAGACGTATTACAATTTCATTATTACGAAATACATAAAAATTTCTAGTAAAAAATACCCAAGAACACGAAAAGATACATGATCAAAACGTAAATCCAAAGACCATATTATAATGACTACGTTCTAATCCTTTTACTTCCCGTACCCAGTGGTGGCCCTAGAATAATTTTTAGGTGGTGCGAGATCCCATAGTGGCGCCACCTTTCTGACACATTGTAGAAACGTAGGTTTTGTTTTAACTTTTACTGTACTAAAACTTCATTTCCGTTTAGCGACAGTTATAATATAGGTATAGTCTGCAAGATACGAAGTGCTGTCTACACATTTAGGAAAAATATCTGTCAATCATTATTTTTAATTTATTTTAAACTTATTAAAATAAAATTAAGTCTAAACTTTAAATAAAGGGTACAAGCTCATAAGTTTCTGAACAAATTTACAACTAGCCAAATCACATTACGCCCATCTCTTCAACTGATATTATTTTAATTTTGTATAAACAGAACACGTATTACTTTTAATTGTATCGATCACGGGGTAAAAAACTTCTGAAGCGAATTTACGATCAAAAGCCTCGATTAAGATTTTAAAATGTTTTAAGCTCGGTGTATCAGACCAGATCTTGAGTGATTTAGTGTGATATGGAGTTTCAAGGGTCAATCGGGCTAGGTTTTTTAGATTCCACAAAATAGCTCGGTTCCAAATTGTGTGCTCTTTATTCCTTCCCGTGCAAGCTCACAGGCAAGTTCATTGCCTAAAATACCCGCGTGGCACGTAGATTAGACGGTTCACGCAGTCTCAAACTAGCTTCGAGTTCACTAAGTTTGATCTCAGCGCTAGTATGATGAAAATTTCTGCCTGGAAGATAGAGGTAAATCTACGCTAATTCATACTTTTACTTTGGGGCATTCCCCATAAATTCCAAAGCCTATATCGAGGACATTTTTGACCCATCGTTGTACCATATAAGGCCACCGACCTCACAGATAACCCGTCCATTCAGCCACTCTTCTCTGAAGGGTAGTTCCACTATTTACTTTTTATTAAAAGTGTATAGTGGACGCATGATATCTGAAATCATGCATACGACCCGTGTGTCTTTAATTGAGTCGAGCATGATCTCAATTTTAGGAGAGCAGACCGTCCTGGGCGTTAATATTATACAAACTAGGTCTCGCCTCCTGATCTAAAAAAAGATCAAGGGGCGTTAGGTACCGAAGTGCATTAAGAGCTGCTCCAGGTGATAATCGCATAGCTCCAGTAGCCATTAATCAGGCAGTCCTTTGTAGACTATTTGGTCTGTCCACAGTTGTCTTTGGCCTTATTACACCACACAATGGAGGCGTAGGTGATAATCGGTCTCACTATACTTCTGTACAGCCATAGGATCATACTGGGACGCAAGCCCCAGTTGTTCCCAACCATATGGATGCACCGCTCGCACCGCCCTAGGGTCGTCACTGCCCGCACCCGTTGTACTTACGAACCTCCCCAGCTTCACACAGGCAATATCTGGATCTCGTTAACAAAAATTCATCAAAGTCGAATGAGCCAGTTTCGAGTTTTAGCGAAACTAACGGACATCAATTGAATTTTATAAATAAAGCTTATCGCTGCGACAGATTATCGACAGAGGGTCGGGCTGCTAGTGCCGGGTGGAAATTGCAGGAATCGGAAAGCTAGCAAATCGTTACTATTATAAGAGGTTCCATGTCTACGGCGGACTGTTCGGGTCGGGTAAAAAAGAAAGAAAGAAAGAAAAAGTAAAAGTTGATGGAAAATTGTGATTAGACTAAAAATAATTTAAAGATATTCAATATACCGTCTGCTTACTGGTAAAACAAGATAAAGAAAAAGACATGGTAAAACAAAATAAATGGATATAGAACCACGAGCAAGGAATAGAGTGAATGGGGCACTACACTCTATTATGAAGAACCAGAATGTGTCAAAAAGGCACGTATGTGCATAGCACGTATATAATATTCATAATGCTGTGCTAGTCCCTACTTTAATGTATGGTAGTGAAAGCTGGGTATGGCAGAAGAAGCACGAGAGTAGAATAAATGCAGTAGAAATGCGGTCGCTAAGGAGTATGTTAGGGCTGAATCTGAATGACAGGGTGAGAAATTGCGTGATAAGAGATAAATGTGGTATGCAAGATGATGTTGTGACCAGGATTAAGAAAGGAATGCTTTGGTGGTTTGGTCATGTAGAAAGAATGAATGAGGAAAAAGTGACAAAGCAAATTTATATGGCAGATGTGAACGGCAGAGTCGGGAAGGGACGCCCTAGAAAAAAGTTCACCGACCAAATTGGCGATATTTTGAAAATGGGCCACGTTAGAAGTACCCTTAACCGACGAGCATGTATGCGTATATATATGGATATGTATATATATGGATGTAAAGGAGGCGAAAAAAGGTATGTCAGGATCGTGCCAAATGGAAGTCCGTAGTCTCTGCCTACCCCTCTGGGTGACAGGCGTGAGTGTTTATATTATGTTTATATTATTATGTTACTAAATCGAGTTAAAAATGCAGTAACATGTAATTTTTTACGGTATATAATATATAATCTGGTGGTAAACCCAATAAATGCAGAGTCCAATGACTGCAGAGATAAAGAGTTTGTAAAAGTGATATCTTCACACATTTTGAAAAAATATGCCAGTATAACATAATAAATAATCTTATAGCTTCTATTCGTTTCAGTTTATACTTTATACAGTTAAACAACAATAAATACGGTTAAACCTTTTACATTTTATAATTTAAATAATAAAAAGGTAAGAATTTTTCTGTGAAAAGGTCATAAACGCATTTAATATTATGAACCATATAATTTAAGTACCATAACTATAATAAAGATATTTATTTAAAACGAAATAAATGTCATTTATGCTTTTTTTCCCTGTAGGATATACCAGTGTTGCCGACTTGACGGGATTCCCGTTAGATTTGACAGGACAGCGAGGTTGGCAACGGGAAAAATTTGTGTTTAACGGGTTAACGGTTTTTTTAACGGGACAACAAAAATTTATGTTTTTTTTTTGATTTGTTTTTATTAATTAATTTTTTTAGTTTAAAAATACGAAAAAATGTGCAATACATTCTTATCTTTAAAAAGTTCAGAGAGTAAATTTTCATTTGACGTAATTCTTTTAAATGCAGCTCGGAAACTGTTTTGTCGTTGGTCGGCCAAAATCATGCGCTACTGTTGAATATA
Organism: Parnassius apollo; assembly: GCA_907164705.1. Lineage (NCBI taxonomy): Eukaryota > Metazoa > Arthropoda > Insecta > Lepidoptera > Papilionidae > Parnassius > Parnassius apollo. The sequence goes on along the minus strand of CAJQZP010000333.1, from coordinate 369,562 downwards.
TAGAAAACTATCAACTACTCTATTTATTTCATTCTCTCTCTTTACTGTTTGAGTCGCATATCCTGTGAACCTGTGATATCCTGAAAGTCAATAAGTTTTAGTTCGATAAAATGACTTTATTACCTATAGCATGTAGTAGATGGCGCTATTACAAATAGAAAATGTTCGGTTCCCAATGGATATCACAGACTCAACGGAGTACTGGAGCCCGAAGTGATCCAATTGAATGATCGATCCGAATGTACCAGTACGCGTGACTAAATGTACTAGAATGATTCGGTCACTAGAAATGAATGATTGACACTTGTCTACCGTACTTGACGGGATTTGACGGGATTATAGTCAAAGATGTTTTATAGGTACAGATACCGTGTGCGCGCCCCTAAAACGCTTCCATTTAAAAGGCGCCAATATTGGCGTATTCGTTCGAACGTACCGCCATTACGCCAGCGACGTTCACTGAGAACATACGTCACGAACCGGTGTTTTTAATTTCGCAAAATGACTGTTTGTGCTGTGAAATAATGTAAAAACTACTCTTGGAAAAAAGATAAAGATAAGAACATCATTTTTCGTAAGTTAACATACAATATTCCGGTGTATTTATTTGTAAAACAATACGAAAGCTAAATGTCAATACAAGTAATAATACAATGCAATAATATTTGAGTGTTGCCTAGCCTATGAAATGTTTTTACCATTTTTTAATTTCATGATTAACCGAAAAGTTTATTTGTATAGGGGTTTTAAACGGTTTAATTTTACGAGTTTTAGCCAACCAATAGAGTTAAACCATTTTAAGGCTTAGGGTTGAATTACATCTGGCTGCACGGAATCGCACTTTACTGTGCTTCTATCCCTTTTGGTCACTTAGAACCGTCATTTACTAGATCGAGAAAGAGTATACATAAACGTCTATTTTGATTTTTAATTTATTTTTAACTGTTACATTAATTATAGTTTTATTACTTATCTTCAATATTTTAGTGCGATTTTCGTGCCTACATAAAACACACAACCAACCATAACCCCATACACACACGCACAAAAATGCACACGCCTCGCACACACATTTTGCACTCGTCATCAGTAGGTATGTCAATATAAATGAAATATAAAATCTCCCACATTTTTGGGTAATAGATTCGCACTATTATCACCGAAGTCACGCACGTTAATGCAGGCATGGTACGTAAGATATGAGCGTCACGTGGTACTCAAGCACACATGAATCAAAAAATGGCGTCACTATGCGCGGTGCGATGTGTTGGCAACACGGTATCTGGACCTATAAAATATCTTTGATTATAGTGTTCTCTACAACGGGAGCTAGATTTCAATGTTGGCAACACTGGTAGGAACAAGAGCGATCGATCGCAGTTGTAACATTGCGTGCGCGCGCGCTCCACGTGCTCAGCGTAGAAATAAAAGTTTTAATAGCTCTATAGTTTAGTAAGAAGTTGTGTTTTATAATAATTATGGAATCCCTCTGGATTCCATAATTCCTCTGAAAATGATTAGTGTCTATGATAAATAAACCTAAAATACCTACGTAAAGTTGAGTGATTTAAACTCTAAATTTTATATAATAAGGCTAAATTTTAAGGTTACATTAGTAGCTTTTGTTTTGTTCAACGATTTCCTTATGGAATGTTTGCTCGTACTCGTATGGTGTTTTTAGTACGTACATAGCTTTTTTACAATGTGTGTAGGTTTGTACAAAATTTTAATGATTTCTAACTCCATTTTTAAAGTAACGATTATGCTAGACTGTTTGTTTTAAAAATGTACGTAAGGAATTCTTGTTTTAAGTAATTACTTGAGTGTGTATATGGCTCTGTAACACTTATGTCGGTACCTACAAAGTTTCTATGATACTCACTTTCTTTCCATTCTTAACACAGAATGATGAGTTATTGTCAAGATTAAGCGCACGATTCATTGTTTGTTTACATTATAATTTATTATCTACTTTTGTTTCTTTTTAATTTTTCACAGATGACTTGGATGGAGAGCCTTGCCCTTCGCATCAAAGGTTTTGTAGCCCGTCTTCGAACTGTACTTCGGCTTTGAGCGACTCTAAGGAGAGAATAGTGGCGGAAATGGAGCGCAGGTTTGACAGCGATGACTCCGGTAAAGATCCCACTTATAACCCGGATCCAGGTTTTTTAATACAACCAGAGGATTTATTTGGAGAACAATGGGCGAATAACAGTGTTGAGAAAATGTTGTGCGATTCTATGGAGACGATCATGACGAAGAATTTCATCCTAACGACGGCGACGTTATGATCGCACAGGTGATGCACAACAAGTCGTAATATCTCTTTGGGGACTCTTATTGAAAGGAGTATTCGATGCTACTCGGAAAAGGAAACGTTGGATGAAACCAGAAGCTGAAAATTGGAAAGTAAATATCGCGAAGAAAAGACAATCTGAAGGTTTACCTTATTCAACGAGAAAAAAAGACAGGAGTGCTAAAATACCAAAAGGGGTTGACTGTGAGAAATGTTTCTATAAATTTAGTGTGATCTCTCCAGAAGAAAGAAATAATTTATGTCGTCACTACTGGAGTTTGAGGTATACCGAGCAAAAGAATCATTCTCGGTAATGTGGAAGTAGATACTCCGAAGAGAGTTCTTGCTATTCGTGTACAAAAGAGACAGCGTCAATTCACAAAAAGATGTTTCTTTTTTCACATCGGAGAGAAAAAGCAGGAATGTCAGAAGTTTTTTGTTACACGCTAGCTATTTCTCCGACTGTTGTGAATGATGCTATTCGAAAGCGGAATGATATGGGGCTATACAAGGATAGTAACAAGAGAGGTAAACATGAACCCCCCTAATAAGACTAATGAAGCTGATGTAAACTTTGTTAAAAAACACATAGAGTCCTTCCCTGTCATGGAACCACACTACATAAGGCAAACTTCTAAGCGTCGTTATCTGGATGCTTCGTTATCCATCACGAAAATGCATTAACTTTATAAAGACAAGTGCACTGAAAATAATATGATTCCGGTATCTGAAATAATGTAAAGAAGAATATTTTGTACCCATTACAATTTTAGTTTTTTTGTTCTAAAAAGGATCAATGTTTAATATGCTCCAATTTCAACAAAGCTAGTGACGACGAAAAACTAGTTTTGAAAGGGGAATACAAGGATCATTTAGCAAGGGAAGCGTCCTGTTACTCGGAAAAAGCGAAGGAAAAAGAAAGATCAGAGAAAGATAAAGAGTTTCGCTGTGTAACATTCGACTTACAAGCTGTGTTATAGATACCTTCTGGACTGGTGGGACAGCTTTTATTATTATCAAAAACTATGTGTTTACAATCTCTGTATATACGAAGTAGCGCTGCCAAAAGACGCATATTGTTTTGCTTGGTCCGAAATTAATGGGAAACGAGGCAGTTCTGAAATAGAAAGTATCTTGTTCCACTACCTTTCCACGTGCGTTCCTTCTCATGTAACCGAAGTTTGTCAGTATTCTGATACGTGTGGAGGACAAAATCGGAACCAATATGTTGCTGCGTTACTTATATTTGCAGTCCAAAACATTTCTTACTTACGAAAAATTGAACATAAGTTTCTTGAATCAGGACACAGTTACATGGAGGTGGACAGCATGCACAGCAGTATTGAGTCAGGAAAGAAAAATTCTGAGGTTTACTGCATGCCTGATTATTTATCAATTTTCAAACGAGCAAGATTGAAAAAAACAATGACTGTTGAAGGTAATTCGTTCATTAAAACGCCCTACAAAACGAAAGAATTTAAATACAACGAATTTTACGATTTAAAAAAATTTGCTGATGAAACTGTTTTCAATCGCTCAAAAGATAATAATGGAAATCAAGTGAAGTGGCTCAAAATAAAGAGAATACGATATCTTCAGGAAGAGAGCTCCAAAATTTATTTTAATTATGACATGTCTGAAACGTTCTTATACATCGATGTCTCAAAAATTACGGAACCTTCTCCACGTCTCAGTACTAGAGCTAAAAAAACGCAAAAAAACCACTACGCCTCAGACTATTGTCTTAAAACACCTTTACTTGAACCCTTTACCCATAAGTGAACCTAAAAAGAGAGATCTTCTAAGTTTATGTACTAAAAAAATAATTCCTGAGGAATACCATGGTTGGTACTCTTCTCTACCAACTGCAATCAATCAAGCAGATCGTTTACCTTAATGGACCCTGGAATTAAAAGCCGTTTACCTAAAAGGATTCGTTTTAATTATTTGACTTTTATTGTTCTTCATTAGTGATCGGAGATTGATTTCCATAATTATGTGTTAAGGAATAAAATTGATTGATTATTAAAAAATCGTTTTATTCATTATCGTTTCATAAATTACCTATGTAAAAATTAATTTCTTTTTATTTAATTGATCACTTTAGTATAATGTTTATAGTACCTAATAAGTGACATATTTACACTAAAATTCTACAGGCAAAACAAGTTAAAAGTATCAAAATTATCATTATTTAAGCGAATTTTCAAAAAAAAATCTTTCCTGTCAAGTTATTGGTGTAGAATACAATAAGCATAATAATACAAAACTGAAATGAGCTTTTAAAGTCAATGAATTCAGAAGATATATCACGTTTGTTAAGTACAGGTAAAACATATTAAATGCGGTGCCCTTTCGATCTTAATTAAATTTTATACAGTTTTTACTAATATTAAATGTTATATAAGAGTAAATTTTAAAAGAAGGGTTGTTAGTGCAAAATTATGCTTAAACAATTTTTTTATTAATGGGTTTGAAATAGATCAAATTAAAACTTAAACTTTGAAGTCATTTACTCAAATTGACACTAACTGAACTTATTACTTTTTACCCGTAAGCAGACGTTACTATCTGTGTTTCTTCAGCGACTTAATGTTTTTCAAGAGGCGATGATGAAATTTTCATTACCAGGCTGTTCATATAAAAACTTTAAGGCAACACCGCGAAAAAATGCACCTCCTTTCACCAAATATTATAGGACTATGACACCACTAACGAAAGTGGAATTTTGATATAGGAAAATTCTTGAATTTGCTTGTTCAAAAACACGGTTGTATAATTTTGAATCGATCATAATTATTTGCGAAAACCCCTCTAACAATCACTATATTTGAAATTATAACGAAATAACTACTTAATTTATATGTTTGGGAATCACTCAAATATATTCATTACATCAATATTCATACTTTACTTGCTCATTAGTTTGACTTCTTAAATCAATAACTTTTTTTTAAATAATTTAAGATTCTGACAATTTCTAAGCAGTCTTAATTGTCGCGGGAGCTACGCAATTTTAGACCTTATTGACGGCGTTTTTTTTTTTACCATTGAGCTATTATGTACTACGTACTAGAGGCGACATTGCATTCAGCTACTCTGTTCCACTCAAATGCGGTGCATACACCGCACTTTAATCAGTCACTCGCTAGGCGATTGTAGAGTTGTCACGTGTTGTGTTGATTTAAAAAAAAATCTTTTCATAAAAATATGCCGTCCTGTGTACTTAGATATTGCACAAATAATTCAAGAAATGTCAGTAAAACCAAGGAATTACTTTTCATCGGTTAATAAGATACTTAATCAATAAAAAAAGTATTATAGATTAATAATAAAAAAAATATTCCTAAGACGCCACCTCATGTCATGAAATATATTATGAAATTAATATGTTCAGATGCGACATTTCTGTGGGTTCTTAAGTATAGGACGAATATATTATTATACACATTTATTTTGTAGAAACATATATAGGTTATTATAATTAGGCTAAATTTTTCATATATAAATATGCTTATTATTCTTTTATTTTATTTTTAGGTTTCTAAATCAAAGTCAAAGTTTAATAAATTCGTCGATTCTTAACTGTCGCGTGCCCAGCATTTATGAACGACTCTTATTCTAATTTAAATAAATATATTTGTAATTTAAACGTTATGTTAATAAGTTTTGCTAAACATACATTTAGTACGTTTTTTTATATTTGACATAGATACCTTTTAAAATATTCAGATAAAAATATCATTAAAATGTAATTGTGATATAATATTATGTAATATTATATTAAATAAGCAAATATAATATACAAAATAAATGACAAAATTTGAATATTGTTCTGGATACAACTTACCTATTTAAAAATACAATCTACTATTACCTACGGATCATTCTATCTATGTTTATTGCTCTTTTATTATATGTGTATATATATGTATATATATATATATATATATATATATATATATATATATATATCTATTGTTTATGGTTTATTGTATGATAAAAAAAACAACCGCGCGAAAACAGAGCAGCGCACATTTTTTGTTTGAAATAGCTGTTCTAGTACGTAAGTACATATTACTTCAATGGTTTTTACGTATTCACTCGGATCAGCACGGCGATAGCCCGGTGCCACTTTTTCAATGCGTCGTCTTAATGCAACTTTTTATGAAATATATGCATACATTATAGCTGGTAAATTGTACATTTGTCGTTTATTTGTGGCGACAGAATCCGTCACTTTCACTCGGGTGGTTCCAGAAGTTCAAAATATCAAAAAATCTCATAGGCGTAAATAAATACAATATCCAGAACAACAATAATGACTGCAACTACAATAGTTAAACCCATAGAGGAAAGTAATATATCGTACACGTGGTTAAACCATTTGCAGAGCGTTTAGTAGATGCTATGAAATATGTAACAATGTTTTACTTCCGACTTCCGAGACTAAAAGAAAGTAGTGACTACCAATGTCCGGCGATGAATGAATGTTCATACTGGTCTCTGCCACTATCAGTGCTTTGGCGAAAACCGAGCTCACAGCATGGCTAAATTGTTTAATCTTGCTGTCATTAGTTTAACCATAACGTTTATTTTAGGTAAAGTTTGAAATAAAATTGTTGGTAGTATATAGTTTAGCGTTCAAATTTGACTTTTGTTAGTCTCGTCTCGTGTGTTTGTGAAAAAAAATTGTTTTTATTTTAGTGGCAACGTAAGGGATTTAAAAAAATAACGTTTATTTCAGAGACGACGGGACGACAAGTACATAAAAGAAGTTTAAAAGAGACAAAATGTCTTGAAAATGGAAGATTTTACAGGTTTGTAAAAATTAAATTGCCAAAAATTAAAAGCTAAACAATAAATTAAGTCAATATAGTAATAACCCGCCTGTTTATAAAATTTTATACTATATTTACCGGAAAATTAACTGTAAAAGGTGCGCCAATAACTATAAGTTTTTCCGATAAAAAAAGTTTTCGCTATTATTGATAACTTCTATCTAAACAATACAATATCTCTATATAAACTATCTTCTATCTAAACGATACAAGCAGAAATTTCCATTACTTCTGTTATTTTTATTAAATATTACACACATAATTTTTTAGCCTATGATATTTTTTACCTCTTTAATTTAAATAAGTTATCAGATATTTGATTGAAATATAAATGTGTGTAGATGCCTTAGTAACTTGTACTTGACCCGTTCAAGGAACCGCTTTTTATATAACTTGAAGAAAGCTGTTTCAAGCAGCCAGCAAAACAAGCAAGTGTTACGCTACAATATTTGTGAATAAAAAGCCTTTAGGTATTTTTAAATTGTGAATTTTTAATATTACTTTACGTCACTGGAGTTAAATGAAAGAACATTTAATAATACGATACCAATAATTTAAACACTGCCTAAACGCGAATAAAAAACGCAGTATGCTATAAAAAATAAGTATTTACCGCGAAGAGTGTGTGAAGACATCGACCCCATACTACTTTCGCTACAACCTTGACTTAACTGAGTCTATCATTGTGTCTCACATTATTTAACATTTCCTGCAACACCTTGTGAAATTCACTTTCGCCGGTCGGTGCATCTTTTCTCAAAGACGTTAGATTTGGCGCCTTGACAAAACGATTTCTTTTTATGGACATACCATCACATAATGTCACTACAATGACAACGTTCAAATCCCGTTGGAATTTAAAATGTATATAGCCTACAATCTATATATAATGCCATTTATTTTACACAATAAAACGTCAGTACGGTATAGGAGAAATTTCTAAAGTTTACTTTTGACATTGCATTAATTTATAGGAATCCGGATATACCGCAAGAAAGTTTGTGGACCAGAGACGAATGTGCCAAATATTACCTTTGCGTAGATGGGGAGGTCTTCGAATTCAAATGCTCGCAAGGGTTGCTCTTTGATGTTAATCGCCAGTTGTGCGATATGAACCAAAATGTGCACAATTGCGATGTCACAACAGGTATTTATTTGCCAGATCCTTACTTTTACATATTCTTTATCAGTTGAGTTAGGACATAATCAATAAGTATATAATTATTCTGTACGTGTATTTGTCACTGAACTCTTACTAAACCACTGGACCAATTTGGATAAACAAAATTGTATGGGTTTGAGTTAGTCCCTGGTGCATTGGTGCTCTTTGTCAAGATTCAGAAATCACTCGGGCGAACCGATCTGATATAATATATAATTGAACAACTTTAATGCCTTTCAATAATGATGATGTTAAACTGGTCGTATATGATCACAATGACACCTTAGAAATATTTTCCGAAGTTGTAATTACACAAAACAATTTGCTGCAAGTTTATGCGTAAACATAGATAGTACTAATAATATACATATCCAAGTAGCGTTTAGTGCATAGATCTAACATGAAAGTCATCAGCTTAATATAGTTTAGATACCATCTTTAACATTTTAAATCATGAAAATCAAAATGCACTTGTCTCGGATAATAACTATAATTTATATAAAAAATGTACAGAAAATACATTATAACATTGTTTTATCCATTTTCAACTATTAAAGAACTTCATCATTATCATCATCATTAGGTACATTCAACATCATCGACAACATTACAAAATATCCTCTGACGGCTGACCCCATATCGTCTCGTGAGTCTCGTATGAGGCGACAGAAGAATACAAACTAGGAGATGGGTAGCAGCTTCTTTCTAAAAGCAATTCAAATAATAATGACCTCCAGACAGATTCTCGATCACGGCAGCTAATCTCAACGGAGACTAGCTATTTGCGCAGGACAGGATGGGCAAGCACAGCTTTCTGAGGCAACGGGGGTGAAGCACGGCCAACTTCCTGACTCCGAGCTGCTTCTGAGAATCTCTGTACTTAAAACCCAATAACAGATTTTGGTCCGAACCGGGACTTGAACTCACGACCTCGTGATCAGCAACCACGTTGATAACCACTAGACTAACGAGGCAGACGAATTGAAACCCCCTATGAAACAATCTATGGGATTCAGTGGTGGACTTCTAATTGACCGTTACGGTAACGATGATAAAATGGAAGCTCGCGTGAATTCTAGATGTGGAGGATCATACACCTTCCCTGTTGGACCTTCTGCTGACCCCTCATCCGGACGGATATCACGTCTCCGTCGATGTCCCTCTTGGGTCCTCGGACTATTGTCTGATCCGGAGCGTGGTGCCACTCACGCTCCCTTCGCGGTTGCGTTTTGCACGCTGCTGCCGTGTTTGGAATTACAGGTCGGCGGATTGAGACGGAATGCGGTCTTTCTTGGCATCCTACCCGTGGGGGCAGGTTTGTTTCACGCTGGATAGCGCTGTTGCTGACTCTGTCACTGATGTGGTGCTACAGTGAATGAAACTATTTATTTCATCATCTGTAGTACCCATCGGAGGCAGAGACCTTGGTTTGATCGCCACTGTATGACTGCGTAGTATTATAACGCAATACACAGGAGTTATCAGACCTCCCTCATGCTTCGACGGCTCGGGACGTAAACACCGGCAAGGTTAAAAGGAAGTATAACTACGCCTACAGGTCCTCCAAAAGAATTATTGCCACGGCAAAGTATGTACACATTGTCAGAATTGGTGAGGAATTAGTTTGCCCTCTTTCGGGAAACCGTGCATTCTAATATCTCGCCAGGGCTGTCCAAGGGAATTTTTGTAAGCCTCACACACACACTGCACAGGGAGGACAACTCACTGACTCACGGCGCAAAAGAGAAAGCCGATCCCTTAAGCTCTCTTTTTGCGTTCAACTCGACTCTCGATGACGGGGGAAAACACCGCCGACCATCCCACGGTGTGAATGTTTTATGTCCGATGTGCGACTCACACAGCGCTCGGTACGTAAAGCACTCATCTCCCTGAGCATACACAAGTCGATTGGGCCTGACTTAATCCGCAATTGTGCTGAAGACGTGTGCTCCAGAGTTGGCTCCGGTTTTAACTCGTCGGCCAGGTTTTTACTGCCACTGAACCATTGTGGTCTTTGTAACAATGTTTTTCCCACAGTAGCTGATACTACTACTGTGATAAATGGTGAAGAGATTCGGTTTTTAAATATCGGTTAGTGGGTCTTTTTTCCATACACGGTATGTCTAAACATGTTATAACTCCGAATCACTCAAACTTCTTGTTAATTGATATTTAGTGTTTATGGAGTTAGTGATCTGAAATTACAGTAAAAATGCAAGGACTCAAAAATGAAGTTAAATAAAATAATTAAACGCAGTAAAATCCGTAAAATTAGTTTCATTTTATGTGCTTACTCGCGTAAATGTAAGAAATCAATATCTTTCATTCTGATATTAAAGCTTCCCTTAAGGGAGAAATTTGTCGTAAAATAATAGTCAAACCAAAATAAACTAACTACCTTTATTTCGTTCCCCCAGAAAAAAACCCCAGAATAAACCCCAGAATCTGCAACAAATGGTCACAATTTTCTTCTATTTATTAAGGAAAGCTCTTCTGCATTAAATATTTAAATAAGTTACGTCTAAAACAAAATTTATAATTACCATAATTTATTTTAGAAATCTTAATACCGAAACCGCTTTTGGAGAAGGCAAAATGCGCCAACGAGACTCACCTGGGTTGCTCTGATAACCAATGCTTGCCGGCGGAATATTTTTGCGACGGTTCATTCGACTGCGATGATTCTTCAGACGAAGTATTTATTATTAAATTTCTTAATTATGTAACATAATCATATTCATCTATATTGTCTTCTTTCTTAATTTATCAGCACGTAATAATCCATTGCTATAGTTACGTTGGCCTGGGTATTATAATATAAAAAGATGCTATTAGCTACTGAGGTCTTTCTGACCTCTTTAGCCATGGTAGCTTCTTACGACGTCCACTGGACGAGAATGGATGTTTCGGACGCCGCCACCAAACAGTAATTGTTTATTTTACTTATGTACTAACAATAATATCAACATTAAAACACATTATAAAGTTTACAACTTGTAAGGAAATGTGGTTGCAACATCTTCATCGTTAAAGAGTTCATCATTATCGCGCATCCTAAATGTAATGCTGAATTTAATTGTATTTTTCAAAAAAACTTGAACATGAGTAACTAAAACCTATTTTGTGAAAAATTGTTTTTCAAACACCTTATTACCACAAAACGTAACCAAAATATATTAACAAAAGGTTACAGTTACGCTAGGGTAATTCCTCGAACGGTTGCGGATATGCGAACTGTGTTATTTTTACTCATTGACATAAACAAATATTATACATATTAATATCCATGTGTACCAATACTTTTATCACAATAAGGCGGTAGCCGTAGCTTCATAACAACATGACCATGTTTCTATATGAATCCTCTTACAGTCATTAGCTTTCACAATAGACACGTAAAGCCAATGAATTTATGCAAGTACCTACTTAAATACATACTTGTATGATAGATAAAAACAAAGTTTTTTATAATTATTTTATAAAAATTATTAATATCGTTACATAACATTTGTAAAGCTTTGTTTACTACATTTTTTTGTTGTTTTTAATTGCTCATCTAATAAGATGGTATGTTAGAAACGATAATTATATGCAATGCTACAAAGTATGGATATGATTTTTCAACTAAAAAAAAATCCTTAAGAAAACAACTCCAAAACTATATATTTTTTAATTCAGGGCTGGTGTGACCTAAATCACGATCCAAATTCAGCGGAACCATGTGATCCTAACATGTGCTTGTTACCGGACTGCTTTTGCACAAAAAGCGGTAAAGAAATACCAGGAAATCTTATACCGAACCAGGTAATGTGCATCGTTCTATAACGAATTCATCGCGTGATCATACGTTTTTCCGTTCTGGCGTTACACTCACGGACTAAAACAAACTAAGAGTGCTTACCTAATAATTATTTCTGCCTGACAAATCTAAGCCAGTCTGCGTCAATCTGGTCATATTTTCAGATATATTTCGTGGCATGCCTTTTAAGTTAGGAAGCCGCGCTGCCCAAATGCGTGTTGACGAACTTCACATGTCTTCGAAATATTTTTTTTCCTTGCCCTAAACCCTCTCAGAAATGAGGGGAGGCCTGAGCCCAGCAGTGGGACGTATATAGGCTGTAACTTTACTTTACATTACTTTACTTTTAAGTTAATACGTTGTTTGACCAAATAAAATACAACTAGAACCTCATAGTACCCTTTTATTGTTTTCCAAAGTATTCACCACGTAGTTTAATACACTTTTTCATTCGCTCGAACCTGTTATTAAAACATTTATTCCACTCCAAAGTGGGAGTGTTCAATATGGCTGTTTTGAAAGCGTCGACAGCTTCCTCACCGGAGTGGAATCTTTGACCGCGAAGATATTTCTTAATTTTAGAAAATGTAAAGAAATCGGTAGGGCTTAGGTCAGGACTATATGGAACATGGTCAAGAATTTCTACGTTTTCCTGCTTCCAATACTCAATAGATTCACCAGCGCTGTGTGAGCTTGCATTGTCATGGTGTAGGATGATGCGTCACATTGGGTTAGATTTCCAAAGTTCGGCGATGACTTGTGGTAAACAAACTGTGGTATACCACTCTGCTTTAACCGTTCTACGATCTTCAAGTGCAATCGTCGCAACATGGCCGATTTTCGCAATGAGCATGGCCACAATTTTCATTGAATTTCTTCGAGAGCGAACAACTTTAGTCGACTTGGGCTCATCTTGGAAGACCCAGATTGTAGATTGTTTGTTGTGATCATTGACCAATGATGATGTTGTAGACGTAATTTGACTCTCCTCGGTTGAACTATCTTAACTACTGCCGCGGGTCGCTTTATGATCGTCGGAAAGCAAATGCAGGATCCAAAAGCAAATTAACTTTCTCACACCAAGCGCATGATGCAAGATCTTCTGAATGGTTGTTCCCTGAGATGCCTAATAACGTCTTTATCTCCCAATATGTACCATCTTCGAGAGTTCGTTTTCTCACAGCAACGATATTATCTTCAGTAAAGGCGGATTTTGGATGTCCTTCACGAGATCTGTCACTAAGATTGGTATGTCCACGCTGGAATTCTAAAAACCAGCGTTTGACAGTCCTCAGACATGGGACTTCATCATGGAACACAGAAGTTAGCTCTTCAAAACACTGAAACCGTGTTAGACCTCGAAAGTTGCAGAAAATTATTGCACGGATATTTTCCTTAGTAAGATTCATTTTCATACGTGACCTGACAAATTCATAACGACTCTGTGACATTATAGCATAGTACCCGGATGACCGAGCTTCGCTCGGTTTTTTTTTAAGTTACATTTAGATACAAATTACATGAATAATATTTTTTGATCTTATTAACATAATAGAAAAAACTGTACTGGTTATTTGAATGAAAATCATTAGTGCAATTAGTTTAATTAAAATTTTTCTTATTTTTAAAAATTACTAAAAAAGGGCTCGAAATAATAGATTTTCTTACAAAAGAAGGGAATTTGAAAAAAAAAAGGAAAAAAAGTCGGATCCAAGACGGGACGCGATTCACGGAACTCCGATATTACGCCCGACCGACATCCCACCTGCGCTATTACGATCGTTAGTAGTCTGTCAAAATTTACCTTCTTATCCGAGATTCCGATTATATATATATATATATATATATATATATATATATATATATATATATATATATATACAAGAATTACTCGTAGGTATAGGATTAATCCTCATACTTTCAATTGTTTTGAGATTCTGACTTTAAACTTGAATATTGAACAGTTCCAAATTCAAAATTGCCTGTAAATATGTGGGTAAACGACAGAACTTAAAAGGCATACTAGTACCGTGGAATATATAATAAAATAGTACCGTGGTAGCAAATGGCAGGTAGAATTCATGTTAAAATTTTGTTACTTTAAGTGACTTTTCAGAAAATGAATAATTTCTAGAAACACAACATTCATTTTTTTACATATAAATAAACCATACAAATAAGTAAAATTGAAGTGTCTGTTTCTAATGTCAAGTCAAATATAACAAATGTCAAAATAACAATGGCTAAATGCATATTAAAGTATAAGTACCCGGATGACCGAGCTTTGCTCGGTTTGTTTTTAAATTACATTTAGATATAAATTACATACTGATAAATAATATTTTTTGATCTTATTGACATAATAGAAAAAACTGAACCGGTTATTCTGATTATTGTCCAGGGAGTTTCGGGGGCAATAAATCGATCTAGCTAGGATTTATTTTTAGAAAATGCCTTTTTGTCCGTGTTTTAGGCAACGAAAAACTGCTACAATATAGGAAGGTAAATTTTGACACTGTGTTAATGATCGTAATAGCTCAAGTGGATATCGAGCGGTCGCGAAATCGTAATACCTTGGTTCGCGTCCTGTTTTCGGTTCGACTTTTTTTCCTTTTTTTTTCAAGTTCCCTTCTTTTGTGAGAAAATCTATTAATTCGAGCCCTTTTTTTAGTGTTTTTTAAAAATACAAAAATTTTATATATATATATATATATATATATATATATACTAGAATACCTCGTTTAAAGGTATAGGATATGCGGTCCTTGTGTTTGTTCCAATTAATCTTCGAAATGGCTTGATCGATTTTGACGGGACTTTCACTGGCAGATATTGTTATAAGGAGTAACTTAGGCTAATTATGTTTTAGAAAAAGAATTAGGATTCCGCGTAAAAATCCAAAACCCATAAAATACAACCGTAATAAATTTCACGCTGACGAAGTCGCGGCGACAGCTAGTCTCTGTATATAAAAATCAATTGCTGTCCGTTAGTCTCGCTAAAACTCGAAAATGACTCGACTGATTTCGATGAAATTTTTTGTGCGTTTGAGTGGGTCTCTGGATGGTTTAAATTCACAATTGGTCTCGCTAGATGGCGCTGTTGTCAAGATCCCGAAATCCAAGTAGAGCCATGCTGCAGTTATATTAGTAGTATAGTTGTAGCACGGATGGTTCGGCTCGACCGGGGTAGGACCACGCTCTCACAGAATACCAGCGTAAAATAGTAGCTTAATGCTGCTGTGTTTCGTATGGTGAGTGTAGAGAACCGGAGACCCTTTTTACTGGAAACGAGGCATTCCATCTTAGTCCTCACGGATGACAATGCTTCTGCATTTTGATTCGTAATCGAGGATAGATGTAGATGTCTATGGGCCACAGCAACCACTTACCATCAGGTGGACTGTGTGCTCGTTTGTCACCCTATCCTATAAATAAATCATCCATGCGAAGCCGGGGCGGATAGATAGTCAGGAATAATAATTTCAGTGGTAAAGTAAAAAATTGACTTTCAATAAGAATTCTTGTAATCTATATTGAATAAAAAAATATTCCATTCTATTCAGTAATTTTAGATTTTGAGACTAAATTTACTAAATATAGAAACAAAGAACGTTAGCAATTCTATAAAGCTAAGTCGAATGATGAATTCGAACCCGTCACTTATTAGTTTCGCGAGCCGTACCTTGAACTACTAGGTTACCGTTGCTATAACCACTCCGTTACGCAACGAGTCGGCAACGAGTCTGCACTATCGACCGGAGGTTGAGTGCAGACTCGTTGCCGACGAATGTGCAAGTGCCAGGAGATTGCCTTGTAGTCTGCGGTGAGTCGAGAAGAAGGCAAGTAATTTGCGAAAGTGCCATGAAGCAGAGGCGAGCAGTAAGGCTCAGAGCCGTGCTGACCACTGTATAGCGCAGAGAGCAGCTTGAAGGAACAGGAAGCATTTTATTATTCCAGTGCTGCGATGAACCTTGTGAAGCTAGATGGCTTGCAGGATATGAAGACTGCTGACGATATCTGCTCGGGAGCGAATGGGCGGGGTACTCTACGACGATGATGGAGCTTGAAGTTTCCGAAGGTAGTTAGTTGCGTGTTCAGATCACGTTGGGTGGTCACCACTGTGGCCGTGGAAGGAAAAGGGAGATCTCCCGCCGTGCAAGATGTTCTGCCCGGGGAGCGGCCAACACTCCGTGTGATAGTTCGGAGATGCTCTATATATACTGTTTATGATTCGGAATTTTGATAGCGTGATTTAGGCCTCGGTGTGTTCCGCTTGCGGCGCGACGAAAGCGCCGCCACAAACGCTACTATAGGTAGTTTAGGAATGTCTTTGGATATCGATCGCAGTACATAGTCGCATTACATTAAACGTTCGTTTCTCATTATTTTTGAAATATTATTATGTTTTCAGACGCCACAAATGATAACGCTAACTTTTGATGGCGCTGTAAACCACGAAAACTGGGACATTTACAATAAACATTTATTTACCAGCGACCGAAAAAATCCCAACGGATGTCCCATTAAGGCTACCTTCTTCGTTTCGCATCCCTATACAAATTATAGACATGTGCAAAAGCTGTGGAATGACGGACATGAAATTGCAGTCAATTCAATAACGTAAGTTTAAAATAATATAAAAAATTAATTGTTTATGTACTCGTAGATACTTGTTTTGAAATCGTTTCTAAAAATTCTTTTATTTCGTGACTAATAAAGGGAATATAAAATCGCTCGCATATGGTTATTAAAGAGTAAAAAGCTTAAGTTTATTTGTTGGATAAAATTATTTTATATAAACTCTAATGATTATTTTTAAGACATCGAGGACCGGAAGAATGGTGGTCTAAAAACGCCACTGTGGAAGATTGGTTCGACGAAATGGTTGGCCAAGCAAATATAATCAACCGGTTTGGCAAAGTTTGGATGGAAGATTTCAGGTAATGAGGTGATTCGATAGTATGTACTGATGTTTTAAACCTCTTAATATTCTTTGTATCTGCAACCATAAAAATATATAACGAATGATTTCAGTACTGGTTGATGGTGACTAAGTTTGATATGTTACTCAAAAAGGGTTCTAAGCTGAAAAATAGTTCTTTTACTAAAAATGAAACCCCAATTTCAAAAAACTGAAAAGAATTTCAAGAAAGATATTTCAGCATTACAGCTTCAGAAGTCGGTGCTAAGACATAATGTAAGTGTAACGACTTCTGAAGCTAATATAATATTCTATTTTAGTTCTTTGAAGACGGCTCTTATTTTTTATTAAAATTCTAGTTTTTTGACCTTTTAAGTAGACTAAGGAAAAATAAAAGCTCGAATGTCACCCAAACAATAATATTAAAAACTCCACCCCTTATTGTCCACCCATAAGTGTGGAATTTTATTATTAGATTAGCTCTGGAGTAATAACCTATGTAATAACAAAATAATGATTCAAATCGTTCCTTAATTGAAGATGTCGAGTAACAAACACATACAAAAAAGGAAAAGACTCCATAATTAAAATCCTCTTCTATTTTTCAAAATCGGCTAAAAATGTAGTACACATGTACTGTGTTATGCGTACTTTTTGGTTGATAGTTTTGTTGTTTTTGAAGTGACACTTATTTATCGACGTAGTGGAGAAATGTAGTACGCTAATATAAAACAAAAACGTCACATTTTCTTGTAACATTTTACCGCCGGGGCTGCATGAGTAGGATACTTTATTTAACCTATTTATTTAAAATAAAATTAACAATTACAGTAGTTAAGTAGTTAGTGAACAATTACACGCATATTTTTTTTACAATATTAACATTATCCATATTTTTTATTATGTTCAGAGGTCTACGGGTACCCTATCTTTCTGTAGGTTGGAACCGCCAATTCCTCATGATGCAAGAATTTGGCTTCGTGTACGACGCGACGATAGTGGCGCCGCTTTCTGATCTGCCATATTGGCCCTACACGCATGACTACAAAATGCCTCACGGATGCACAAGTAACTTTCATTTACTGTTTGCAATAAATAAAACATTACTAAATATATTTCCATAAGGAAATACATTATTTACTGCCAACCTTTTTTTCCTTATTAATAAGTAGCGCTCTTCTTCAGTGGCTTTGTGGTAAAACTACCTTCTGGTTGTTGAGGATTGTAAAACTCACACATAAATTTCTCAATTACGTGTTTGGATGTGTTTTGATTGCACTATGGCAGCAATCGGTTATCGGCGTATATATTATATGTTTGGCGATAAAGGGCGACACTACCTGCATACTAGCAACAGCAGCAACCTGACGGGCTCTGGACTTTAACCATTACTCTTGCCAAAATTAACCAATAAAAATACCATCAAGTGTGACGTTAAGGCAAATCCGTTTATTCATCCCTTGTCGTGTCGTATCGTTTATTTTAGTTTATGCTTTTTTGAGACCTAATTAATGCAACCTGACTACTTCTTTCCTGCAGGAAGCAACCAATATTGTCCCGTAAGAAGTTATGCTGGGCTGTGGCAGATGATAATAAATCCTCTATCAAATGAGAAACAAACATGTGATACTCTGGAATACTGCTCTTCAACACTCGATGGTGAAGATGTGTACAACATCTTGATAAATAATTTTAAAAGGCATTATTTCAAAAACCGGGCTCCATTTGGCATACATTTAAGTGGTGCATGGCTAAAAAACACTCATTACCTTGCTGCATTAAAGGTAAGAACCAGGACAATTAAATATATCTTTGTAACTCTTGAACTTTGATCTATAATTACGTATTAGAATTATGGTAGAGGGCGCAGGCTCATTACTTTGTGTGGAACTTTATTAAAAAGATTAAAATAAAAAATGAAAATATTAAAAAGGCTTTTTTATATGGACAACTTAAAACAAATTTCCAGAAAAGCCTGCTTCAAAATTTGTTAAACCAAGAATTACATCAAATATCTCTTTCATTTTTTGCAATATGAGGAGGAATATTTACTAAAGGAGGAGGTTCTGAATTCGAGTGTGTGTTTCTTTCTGTATGATCTCTCATCCGGACGGATATCAGATCTCCGTCGATGCCCCTCTTGGCTCCTCGGACCATTGTCTGATCCGGAGTACGGTGCCACTCACGCACCCATCGCGTTGCCGCCGTGTTTGGCATTATATGTTAGCCGATTGGGACAGGATGCGATCTTTTTTTGCATCCTACCCTAGGAGGCGGGTTTGCTTCTCGCCGGATGATACCAGCATAGTTGCTGATTCTGTCGCTGATGTGGTGCTACATGAAATTGAACTTTTTATTCCACCATCTGTAGTACCTATCGAAGGCAGAACTCAGTGAAAATACCAGCGCTCTTAAAAATAAGTATAATTCCGCCTCCAGGTCCTTCAAAAGTGTCATTGTCAAGGCAAAGCCAGAGCACATCGGCAGAATTGGCGAGAAATCAGTTCGTCTTCCTTTGGGAATACGTGCATTCTGGTCTCTTGCTAAGGCTGTCCAAGGGAACTTCTGTCAGCCATCTCTTCCGTCTCTGCACAGGGAGGATGACTCACTTGCCCATGACGCAAAGAACAAAGCCGATCTACTGAGCTCTCTCTTTGCGTCCAAATCGACTCTTGATGACGGAGGAAAACACCGCCGACCATCCCGCGGTGTGAGGGTTGCATGCAGGATGTACTTTTTACCCAACGCTCGGTGCGCAGAGCACTTCTCTCCCTGGACGTCAACAAGTCGAGTGGGCTTGATGGCGTCCCTCTTATTATGCTGAAGACATGTGCTCCGGAATCGGCACCGGGTTTAACGCGTCTTTTCCGGTACGTCTACTCCCTAGGCGAAGAAATCATGGACGACAGCTTTCGTGCACTCGATCCCTAAAAAAGGTAACCGCTCTGATCCGTTCAACTATAGACCTATCCCCATCAACTGCTTGTTAAAATAATAGAGTTCATTATTAATAGCCAGCTCGTGCGGTAACTTGAGGATCACTAGCTGATTAGTGACCCCCAGTATGGTTTCCGTCGCGGTCACTCGGCTAGTGATCTTCTGGGTTACCTAACTCATAAATGAGCGGAGGCAGTGGAGTTCGAGGGGGAGGCGTAGGCCGTTAGTTTGGACATAGCGAAAGATCTTCGATCGGGTTTGGTACAAAGCGCTTCATACGAGGCTTCCTTCCTATGGGCTTCCCGAGAGATTGTGCAATTGGATCACTAGTTTTCCTGCTAATCGGAGCATCAAGGTCGTAATAGACGGTGCATGCTCCGACTACAAGCCCATTAAGGCTGGTGTTCCACAAAGCTGCGTGCTATCATCAAGACTGTTTCTTCTGCATATCAATGACATGTTGCAAATCGGTAACATTAATTTCTATGCGGACGACAGCACTAGTGATGCTTTGTACACCGGCCGTGTCAATATTTCTCGGGAAAACGTCACCGAGTACCGGGACAAACTTGTGTCTGAAGTTGAGACTTGTTGAACAAAGTCTCGGACTGGGGGCGACTAACTCTAGTCCAGTTTAATCCTCAGAAGACACAAGTTTGCGTGTTTACCCCTAAAAAGAATCCCCTCAGTTTCAAGGCACTCCCCTTGTTGCCTCAGCCAGTATCGGAATCCTCGGTTCGCTATACCGAGTGACGTACAGTATCGTGGTGACTTGGAAGAGAATGCCAAATTGGCCACTAAAAAGCTTGGCGTGCTCAGCAGAGCCGGACAGTATTTCATGCCGGCACACCACCTTCAACTATACAAGGCGCAGGTTCGGCTGCACATGGAATACTGTTCTCATCTCTGGGCTGGGGCTCCCCAGTGCCGGCTCCTTCCATTTGATCGCATCAAGCGAAGAGCTATTCGAAACGTCGGCTACCGAGCTCTTTCCGATCAGCTTGACTCATTGGCACTGCGAAGAGATTTTGCATCTCTTTGTGTATTTTATCGCATCTACCATGGGTAGTGCTCTGAGTAATTGTTCGGAATAATTCCAGCCGCACAATTTCACCATCGCACATCGCGACAAGACTCGCGATACCATCCATACCATCTGGATGACTGGCGGTCCACCACTGTGCGAATTAAAAGAAGTTATCTTCCTTGTTCAACTACCTTGTGGACCTTAGGGACCTTCAAGAAAAGAGCCTACCTACTCCTTTTTAAAAGGCCGGCAAAGCATTAGCAATTTCCCTGGTGTTGCAATTGTTCATGGGCGGCGGTTATCACTTACCATCAGGTGAGCTGTATCTATGCTCGTTTGCCCCCTCTCCTATAAAAAAATGTACGTTACGCGATATCTTCGTAGGTTATGAACTAATTTTGATGATTATTTTTTATTAAGTAGGTTATACTATATGGGTGGTCCTATATTTTGGAGACAAAATTCTACCTCTAAGGGTAGCAAATATTTTTTTAGCAATTTTTGATATTTTTTTAATTTAGGAAATCTACCGATAGGGTTACCACTTTTTTTAACAAATACTTTTACCAAAAAAGATGCAAAAATATGATAATTTTAAGAAATTCAGGAAAGAAAAGTACCTTACATTTATTTTTAATCTTTTTTTTATAGGAAAAGGGTGACAAGCGAGCACACAGTCCACCTGATGGTAAATGGTTGCTGTGGCCCATAGACATCTACATCTATCCTCGTTTGCGAATCAAAATGCAGATGCGTTGTCAGCCTTGAGGACTAAGATGGAATGCCTCTTTTCCAGGAAAAAGGGTCTCCGGTTCTCTACACTCACCATACGAAACACAGCAGCATTAAGCTGCTATTTGACGCTGGTATTCTGTGAGAGCGTGGTCCTTCCCCGGTCGAGCCGACCCATTCGTGCTACAACTATACAATTAATATAGCTGCAGCATGGCTCTACCACGATAATTCTAAAAATCTTATTTACTTTCCCATATATATTTGCTACAGCTCTTTGCTTTGGCCATCAATATTTACCTTACTTTTAAAATAATCATAGGAGTCTGAGCAATTTAGATTCATATTAACATAAATTAACAATTAATTTTTAATTCTTCTTCATTCTTCCTTTTTTTTAAAACGCTAGGATTTTCTCCTATATCGCGGAGGCAGTTTACAAACATAAATTGCACAAGGACAAACATCCAGACCCGAAACAATTATTTGTAGGCCATACAAATACTTGTTCCGTGCGGGATTCGAACCCGCGACCCCCAGCGCAGCCACTCATTGCTAATCCACTGCGCCGCGCAGCCGTCAAATTAATACATTCTCTTTTTCCGTAAAACATACTTGTTCCACACTTCCAATCACAGTTAATATAAAAAAGCGCGACAGATAAATTGGGGATAACAATATAGTATTTTTCGTACTATATTATTTTTGTATATTACATATATAGTGCAATTGACTGAAATATAGTATGATACTTTATATTTCTTATGATACTCTATATTATAGTTACGGGTGGCAACTCTACCTACCAACAACCTACCATACAAATATATGTATAAATTACTTGTTACTACTTAATTCATATTTTACAACAAATACTATATTAATGGTATAACTATAACAATATTCTAAATTATTATTACTATAACTATAACTACAGCCATTCGCAAGACCACTGCAAAACATATTCCTCCCCCATAGATTGTAACAAAGTGGTCCTGAGCCACCTGCATCCATTGACCTGCATGTTTCATCAGGTCGACACTCCACCTAGTCAGGGCTAACCCAACATTGTACTTGCCAATCACAGATTATAATCCGTGTTGCCAATATGGTACTGCCACGCAACAAGTTTCCTTCCAAAAAATATTTCAGATAACTAAAAATTATTATTGGGGATCTTACAATCATAACAGTGTCTACTACTACTATTGTGTAAGAAAAGTGTTAGTAGTTAGTTCTATCACAGTTCTCGGGATGGTATTGTCTATATAAATGTTCAATTAATTTTAGAGCCTTGTGTAATATTCAGAAGTGAAATCAAAAAACCCAATGGTATGACTGGTCTCTTGGTAGGGGTGTTAAGCCCTTGTGCACAATGCTTAGACACTTTGGCAGCAGTTAAAGTACCTACCTTGTTTAAAGCCATGACTAATATTATATTCAAGCCATTTGCTGTAGACTATCAGTTCATGGGGTTCACTCACAGTGAAGTTTGTAAAGGAACTGTAGCTGCAACTGGTCATCACCACTGCTGACAAGAGAGCAGGTTCTAGCTAAGTATAGCCATTTGGCAAGGAAAACTAGCGAAAAACCTTGGCATTATACAGCAAGGAGTAGGATAGGACCGTATGATATTAGTATTAATTCCTTTGTTAATTTAGTAAGTATAATTGTTTGAATTAATTATGTAGAATGAAATGGTTTTTTCTGATTCTGTCCAAATCTGCACTGAAAAATTTCATTATTTTCTTATTTTTTTATGGACAATCAGTAGGTATTATAGTTTTTTGACTTTGTAACTAAACAGTTAACTATTACATTTTGTTTTCCAGAGGTTTATTATTGAGCTTTTAAGACTGCCAGATGTATATTTTGTAACATACCGTGAGGTCATCGACTGGATGAGGAGACCAACACCAGTGCTTCAGTTAAAAAAATTTCAGCCTTGGCAGTGTAAGGATCGTCGTTTTAATGAAAATGATATTGCCTGCACCATGCCCAAAACTTGTAAATTATCTTCAAAAGTATTAGAACATGATAAGTATATGATAACATGTGTTGACTGCCCAAAAAGTTATCCCTGGATTAGAAATGAATTTGGTTTTGAATAAACAAATAAAAAAAATTTTGCAAAATTATAAGTTAAAGTTACCATAGTAATTTAAAATATGTTTGTCTTGTATATGTTGAATGAATGTTTATAATTTTAAGTAAGTTAGTTAATAAGCAACAATATTATGTGTGCAATATTTTGAAATAAAAGTTATATTTTTAAGAAAAAAGTTATTTTTTAGAAAAAAAAATACTTTAATCCTTATTTTTTTCAATTATTATTACTTATCTTTATAGATACAAAAAAAACAAACATATTATGATTATATCACTATCCCTCTTGAGTAATAAATGGATTTGGTATCGCCTCCATTCCATCCATTGGACATATTAAAACAACTGATGTTCCACGACATACAACTAAACCAAGGGCTCTAGTATCATCGAGTAACTTGTATGGGTCATCTGGATCTGCAAATGAAGTAGGCATATAAATAAGTTGGTTTCTTAAATGTAAGAATGCTCCAATCTTTTAGATTGGTTGGAATTTTTTTCTTTATTTATTTCTTAATAAATAAAGAATTGTCAATGATACAAATAAGCATTTTAAATTATATGAAATATAGAACAAATAAATATAAGATGTTGGTTTATATATAAGCCATTTTAACATAAGATACAGAACAGCAATTAAAATAATAAATTATTCCCAGATACACATACCTCTTAAAAACTCTGTTGTATTATCGAGTACTAGATTTAACAGAGGATCATAACCCTTTAATATTCCCGCCGCTTCACGTCCACCGGCAAATTTCACTCTAATGCTTTTTTCCAAATACTTACTCAAATCTAGAATTGATTCTTTTCTACGCTTTTCTTTGTTATCTCCAGTACCTTGAGCGTTCTGAAAATAAAAATTAATAAATAATTATTAAAATCATAAACGTTGGAATATATTTCAATAAATATAAAAATAAATATTTACCTTGCCTTTTTCTCCTTCTTTGGACGCCATTAGCTGTAGTTGAATCAACAAATACTAACACTGAATTATTACAAACTTTATAGAAAGTAATTACGAAAATGAAATATCCACTTCAGCTTTACCACTTTTAATTTTTAATTTTTAGTTTTTTAGTTTCTACTTTTTTAGGTTAGTTTGTTGTTGTTGTTAAGTTACGAAAAGATTTGCCACTTAAAGTAGGCAAAGTGATAAACCATACATCCTTGTCTCTTATTTGTATTGTTAAAAACACATTGTAGGTATACTCTTTGATATTGTTCACAAAACTCTTCATAATATGCTAATACATCTCATCTCAAAGTTCTTGTGATGTTTTGACGACAGCAATGACCATAAAGTTAACACGGTAATTTCTCAAAGCGCCCTGAGCAGATTAAAAAATCTGAAATTTATAATATCACTATTGAAGCACTTGTTACATAGTTGAAAACTTCATCATTTTTATTACTTATCAAAATTCATTTTAAAACATTGTTTAGATAAACATCAGATGATATTTATCAGGAGCACATACAAATAAATAAAAACTTCGAGGAAAACATTTTGTGGACGCCAAGGAAGCAGTAATTGCATTTCAAAATGCCGTCGAAGAAACCCCTAAGGACGAGTGGACAAAGTGCTTTTCTCAGTGGTTCCATCGTATGCAGCGACGTCATGATCTAAATGGACACTATTTTGAAAAGACATAATAAAACTAATAACTTGCTAGTTTGTTCAGTTTTTTATTTTCTAAGAACTTTAAGTGTCACCCTCGTAACTGGATAATACTATCTTTACTCAAATCGCTGTATATTAATTTATTTTATGCTAGCTGACCCGTGCCCACTTCGTTGGGCGGTATACATTTTAACTTGTGATGAAATTATGAGTGTGGTTCGGTTAGTACTGAGTGCTATGATTTATTTCCTGACTGCCAAAAGGAGGGTTTTGTTTTTATTGCATATGTATGTATGTATGTATTTGCATGCCACTTTGGCTGTATTACCGGGTTTCAAATGAGTGAATGAAATGATTATGATTGAATAAATTATGTTAAATTTAATTATTCAAAACTTTTTTGTTTATTTTTTTTATATATTTATTAGATGTAATGCTATTATTTGGTACCCTGAATTTGAAATCCTCACTTCTGCCATTTCTACCACCAGGCAGAAACTAAGCAGCTGCTTAGGGCCCCCGTAAAATTGGGGCCCCGAAAATCAGGCGTTTAATTTTTTCCAAGTATTAAAAAGAAATTTTAAGTCAAAACAACATTTCAATTTCCATGAAATAAGTCTTTCTTTGCCAGTTAAAAGAAGTTGGGAAACTGCCTTTTTAAATGGGGGCCCCAAAGGTTAAGCGTGTTATTTGTTTTTAGTTTCAAGAAGAAATTCTGCATCAAAAGAACATCAGAATTTCCATACAATGAGTTTTTTCAATTGAAAAAAGTTTGGATAATGACTTCTGAAGTGGGGCCACCAAGATCAGGCTATTATATTTGTTTCAAGCTATCTGAAATGTTTTAGAGCCTTTTTGATGCCAGCCTTTACCTACCTACTAAAAACCGAAAATGTGGGGATATATGGTTTTCATCAAACAATAGAAAACTTAAGTATAAATGTTTGTACCTTGTTGACTGTAACTTAGTTCTAATTGAGGAGCGAAGACGTTACATCTCCAGAGTTGCTTTTAACGTTTTTAAAAGTTCAAATTTAAAATTGTTAAATAAAAAAAAAACTAAAAACAATGTGTGACAAATACGAGTAAAAATGACAAGAGTTTATCTGAGTGGATCACGAAAACGGAAACTAGTCGAAGAAAAAACAAAGATAAAGAAGTCGTCAAAAAGGTGCCGAAATTAACGACAAACTTTCAACCCTCTACATCGCTGCTGATGAATCCTTATGGTGCGACGAGCGTGACGGAAGAAGACGGCGGGCAAAATATTCAGGAACCATCTCTCGCTGTTGACAATAACAATGATGCAACAATTCCAAATCTCGCACACCGAGGGAACGGGGACAATGATTCTGGAACGTGGACTGAACTCACTGAGGATGATATTAGCTACTGGACAAACGAGGGACCACAAAAATATCAACACCACTCTAGTTCGTTGGAAAACTCGCGGAGAGTTTTCCAAGATGGAAAACAAACAAGATTCTGCTTTCGCAATATTTTTAATGGTACCAAGGCCAACGGTAAAGAAACGGAAAAGTATACTCAAGAATGGCTGCTGTATTCTCCGTCAAAGGACTATGTGTATTGTTTCGTTTGTAAACTTTTTTCATCTAATGTTTCGTCGCGGTTGGTATCAGGATTCAGTGATTAGCGTAACACTTGTGTCATTGATCAACACGAAAATTCTCAGTCTCATAGAGAAGCAGTGCTTGCATATTTGATTCGACGAGGGATTGGGCTTAAAATCTCAGTTTGATGACCAAATGGAGGAAGCATTTATATACTGGAAGCAAATCTTGCACCGAGTTGTATCTGTCGTTCAAACATTGACAGAACGAGCATTGCCTTTTAGAGGTTCAGATGAAAAATTTGGATCCGTGAATAACGGAAACTACTTAGGATTGCTAGAAGTTGTCGCTAAATTTGATCCGTTTTTGGCCTCGCACATTTCAAATTATGGAAACAAAGGAAAAGGTAACATTTTAATCACGATTTAATTTTTGGATCAATTTTTTCACTGTATTGTTAATATATTATGAAAAAATGAAAAATTAAAAATGTTTTATTAACAGAAATATATATATATATATAATAGGTAATATCTGTTGGTTTCCTCACTAGGCAAGCCTGTTTCGAGGAAACCTGAGACCAAAGTTCACTAGGCATTATTTTAAACATCTTATCAGACAATCTGTCTTAATATACCTACACAAAACAGCAATAAAAGAACTGCTTAATGCTCAAAATCTAAAGACATAAAAAAAGAAAGAAAACTTTAACAACCAAGCCAAGTTTTATATAACTGGAATGTATTAACTATATATGTATTAACTACATTTAAAAAGAAAAAGAAAATAAAATTAAAACATCAATATTTACCTAAAAATTTCACAAATACCATCAATTTTCAAAAATTAACAGATGAATTGTTAAAAATTTCAAAAAGTTTTTAACAATTCTTCTGTTTCCTCATATGATAGGGTGACCAACCATTTCTTTATGATTTATTTTGCTGATGCATATTTTTTATTTATAATTTTACAGTGTTTGACGACTTTATTATAAATTTGTCTTTTGATAAAGTCGCCAAAACTTTGGGCAAATTTTGTATTGACAGAAGGTGTGGATAGTTTATGTACCCTGCGATTTGTTAGTAGTTTGTGGTCATTTGAAGATAATATGTATTTATGTACTGCTAAAGACATATTCAGCACAAAGAGTTGACGTACAGTAAGTACTCCGGCATCTTTGTATACGCTTGCAGTGGGTTATCAGTACGGTTTTCCTAGCATTGCCTTTAAAACTGCCCGCTGTGCTCTCTCAATCTGTATTAAATATGTTTTGGATGCACATCCCCAACATATGATACAGTAAGCTATGAGCGATTGACAAAGGGCGTAATACACATACTTTAATTTTGCCTTATTTGTTATGTATATAATATAGCTTTCTCATTATATGGATAATCGTTCTGATTCGGTTTGAAAGAACTTCTTTGTGCGATTTAAATCCCAAATTTTCGTCAACGAGTACACCGAGATATTTTATAACTTTAACCTGCATAAGAGACTCACATGAGCAGCGCGGATTTATGTCGCATGACTATGAATTTTTTATTCAAATCGAACTTCGGACAGGATGCATTTGTTTTATGAAAACATACGTACATCGTCTTTTTTGAGTTTAATGTTAGTAAATTATTCCGTAGCCACAGAGAAATTTGCAACATACCTCGCTCAGCGATAGAACAAACAGATTTCCATGAAGGTCCGTAAAAACGACCGCGGTGTCATCGGCAGAGCGTATAATGTTAGCATTTTCAAGTATTATATCATGAATGTCATTAATATATAAGATAAATAATGTCGGTCACAAAATGCTACCCTGTGGGACTCCAAAACTGACATTTTGTAAGCTATTGATAGACTTACTAATTTTTACGCAGTATTTGCGATTTGTTAAGTAGCTTTTAAACCACTCCAAGGCCACCCCTCGAATACCTATGTTTTCTAGTTTTTTCAAGAGAATAGAAAGAGATATGGTATCGAAAGCCTTGGATAGGTCCATAAATATCCCAATACAGGATTTTTTACTATCAAGATGCGCAGACAGAGTGGTCGTTAGTAGGTTTACCGTGTTTTCGGTTTTTTTACCCTTACGAAAATCAAATTGTTTTGGACAGATACAGTTGCATTTCTCCAGATAGTTCACAAGGCGTTTATTTACTAATTATCAATGTATTGTCAATATATTATCAATGTATCGTCAATATATTATCAATGCATTGTCAGTATGTGACCTTTTTCAAGAGAATTCACTATATAATAATAGTATACTTTTCATTTTTACAGGGAATGTGTCGTACTTGTCGAAAACCATTTGCAAGTAGCTCATTGAACTAATGAGTCAGGAAGTCCGGTCTGCGATTTTGGCTGAAATAAGAGCTGCTGGATATTTTAGATTGTCCGTCGATTCAACTCCTGATCTATCACACATTGACCAGTTGTGCGTCATCATAAGATACGTTTCACCGATTGATGATTTTCCTGTAAAGTGATTTTTAACATTTTTAGAATTAAAAGTCACGTTGGAAAAGATATTGCGGATGCGGTTTTAAAATTTTTGATCGAAGACTGCAAATTTGATTTTTCTAAGTGCAGAGGGCAATCCTATGATAACGCAGCAAACATGTCCGGTATTTATAAAGGGATGCAAAGTATCATTTTACAACTCAACCCATATGCAATATACATTGCGTGTGCAGCACATTCATTGAATCTTGTCGGTCGTAGTGCAGTCGATTGTTGTTTTGAGGCTGTCAACTTTTTTTCGTTGGTGCAAACACTTTACGTATGTTTTTCCGCTTCTACACAAAGATGGAAAGTACTAAAGGATCATATCAATGATGAAAAAGTTTTGAAGAAACTCTCAAACATGCGGTGAGAAGCACACGCTGTTGCCACAGATGCAATTTTAAAATCGTATCCTCAAATTCTCGACGCGTTAGATTCTATTTCGGAAGATATGGATCAAAAAGGGGAAACTAGACAAGAAAAAATGAATATTTCATAAAAAATGCAAGAGTTTGAGTTTGTTTTCATAATTACGATGTGGAATGATATTTTGCATCAATTTCATAGGACATCACAAGTCCTTCAAAATGCAGAACTTAATTTGCAAGTTTGCAGTGATTTGTATATAACGTAGGCTTTTTATTTACAAAATCTCAGAGAAAGATTTGACGAATTCGAGAACAAGTCCAAAGAAATTTTGCCCGACGGTGATTATCGGGGAAATGGTAACCGAAGACGTACTTGGAGAGTACAAGTCAATGATGGTCCAGCTGAAAATGCTGTGTTATCTGCAAGGGACAAATTTCACGTTTCGACTTTTATTTCATTGTCGACACTCTTCAAGTCGAGACGAAAACGAGAGGCGAGGTTTACGAAAAGCTGGCAGACAAGTTTTCTTTTTTATTAAAAATGGATTTTACCAACGATGAGTGTTTGCACAAGGTTGAATCGCTTGTCGCATCGTATCCTGAGGATTTAAATTCAAATGTTGCTGATGAATTACAACAATTTCACCAGTATGTTCGTTTGAAAATGGAAAAAGATCAAAGTATTAGTGCGAATTTCACTGATGTTTACAAGATCATTGGGAATGATCAACTTCAAATAGTGTTCCCTAATTTGGAAATCTGATCCAGAATACTTTTATCATTAATCATAACAAATTGTTCTAGAGAACGTTCTTTTTCGCAGTTGAAAAGGATAAATAATCCTTTAAGGACAACGATGCAACAAGAACGATTATGTTCGTTGGCTCTCTGTCAATCGAATCGGATGTAATGCGTCGTAAGAATTTTGACAAAATTGATAGAAGATTTTGCTCGTCAAAAGTGCAGAAAAAAGAAGGTTTAACTTGTAAGCGATCGTTTTTAAGTAATTTTGTAAATAAATTTAAAAATGAAATTAGTTTGAATATTGCTTTGCAACAAATATACAACATAAAAATAGTTGTGTCTCACTTATGCATTAAAAACCAAAAAAATATTAACAATTATATTAAATAAAAAAATAAGGTGCCCCAAATCATTCACTGCTAAGAGCCCCACCGACTGTTAATCCGGCCCTGACCAGGGGCTGCCTCAGCTGATATTATGAGACATATATTTACTGGAAGCTATATTATTACTATTATGTAATTCTATTATAAGCGTTGCACCATAGTCCAAATAGGTAACCTTCGACGATAAAATCAATTCGCTTTCATCTATAAATTTCAAGCCGAAGTCGTATTGTCTATGTTTTTTGCAAATTAGCTGTTGTTTAAAAAAAATTTAAATCATTTTATGTTTTTGAAACAAAACTGAATAAATAATTATATTTAACATGTGTAGATTTTTACTGAATTTGACTTTTACACCTACGTATTTATCGTAAAAACGATAACGTATTGAACGCAAAGTCACAAGAAATGGAATGAAAAGTGTTGTTGCATGTTGTTTTCCCATACTGCATTGCATGCAAGTATAATAATTAAATACTGCCACTTAAATACTGACTAAAAATAAAAATAAACTATGGTATCCAGCCTACTAGCTGAGCGTGGCAACTATGACGAATATCGCCCTATGAGGTAAGCTATAGGGGAGGCATATGTCCAGTAGTGGACTTCAATAGGCTATAATGTTACTTAAATAAGTAATTTAGACAGCAGGTGGATGCAAGTGGCTCACGACAGTGGCAAGTGCTTAGTGGCAATCAATTTGGAGATCTTTGTCTAATTATGAATTTGTGATAAGCATTAGTGACTATGATATTGATTAAGAAATTTGGATATCCTATTTTGCATTTGTCTGCATTTTTAAAATATCAGGATCAAAAACTGTTGTTTATGATATTGATTAAGAAATTTGGATATCCTATTTTGCATTTGTCTGCATTTTTAAAATATCAGGATCAAAAACTGTTACCAAGAATCGTCGCGATTTGAAATGAAATGATAAAGTGACACGGAAAAGCATACACTTAGAATATACAATTTTATTTTTCAATGAGTAGCCAAATTTTAAACTTAAGTTCAAATATATAAGTAATAATATACCCTTATTGCAGTTTTTTAAAATAAGAGTAAATAATGCTACTACTTTTATATGAAATTATTCCAAATTGAATGTGATTTATGGGCAACAACGTTTTTCCCTACCGATCGACTCTTATTATTATGAATGTAAAAAATAATGCATTACCAGTTTTTTGAATTTTAAAGATAAAAAGCGGGAAATGTTTGAGATGTTTTAATTTATTTTTCCTCACCATTGGCTCATATTACTTATATATTTACTTGTCTATATAACTATGTTATATATATACTTGTCTATATAACCGTGTATAGACGTATATTCCTTAGGCAAAAATGCAAGATAGAAAAGGATAGCAAATTTCAAGATTCTGTAACTGATTTTGAATGACAGGTCGCCACAAGTTGGCACGCAAAAAATAATCTCTTAGGTATTTTGTATTTTTTTAGAATATATAATAGTGGTAAATTTTTGTAATTTATTGTTTTCCAAAATAGTTACTTGTATCTGCGTAAACTGTGGTGTCAATAATAGAAATAATCGTTATAGTTGCGCATTTCACAGGTAAATTCGCAAGACGTCGTTACTGTAATGACGCGTGTATTTTTTTATGTTATATATTGTTTAAAATATAAAACTGCAATAGAATGTTTTCAATTATTTTATTAATTTTGATATTATTCAAAGAAAAAAGTCACGTTGTTGTTAATTAGTATGATTTTGGTGAATTTATTTTTAACAAAATATTATACATGTACGCTATGTAGGGTAGAAGATCGACTCAATTATATCAAAATTATTGTCGATATTTATCTTAAACGCTTATCAAGAATAGATGTACTTGGCCACACAACTAAGAAAGGAATTAAATTAAATGCTCGATTTGCGTAGGCATTATATACCCCGTGACTCCGTTTTTTATTTCACCAGCAAAACTACGTAGGTATGTATGTAATTACTTTAACCCTTCGATCCCCATAAAAATCCGATGCAGTCGCATGCGCCCTGCAAATTCCGAGCGGTCGCATGTAACCGCACCCATCCGCAGCACTTAAAACCATTAAAAGCTATATTTAGAGACTACTTTTCTATAAAGAAGTTTGGCGTTATAAAATCTATACAAAATTCTCTATATAAAAGTCAGATTTTTCTTCATTACAAAAAGACTATTGTATTGTGATAACAAAAACAAAACAAGCAAATGTCGAACGCGTGAAAATCACAATTATTTCAATATATATTACTCGAATTTATTTACGTAATAAGATAAATTATATTCACACAAAAACTTTCATTACAATTTTATAATAAAATACTATACTAAAACACTAATAAAACACTAGAAAAATTCAAAAATCAACACAATAACATTCACGCGAAAATGGCGTACGAAATTAACGTAGATTATAAATAATTATCCATACGACAACTTGACTTTTTATTGCACTAGAGGATAGAAAATTTAATATTGATTCTACAATATCAAACTTCTTCAGCGAAAAGTAGTCTCTTAATACAGGGTGTTTGCAAAGCCGTAAAGCGGAGCTAGTATTCAGAACCATTTGAACCCAACTTGTCTTAGACGAAGTGCGACTATTATTTTTTATCAAGCTTCAATGATTTTTGATGACAAAACCCAAAATTTTGGAGTTAATTGTAAATTGTGGCCAGTTTGAAAGACAAATTATTTACTTTTTATTTTATTTTATTAAAGTAATGTGTAAACAGTCTAATGTAACATGATTCAGGCATTTGTGTCATGAAATAAGTTTTTTACAGATATTTGAAGTCAATGATTTACTTAAAGACTAGCTGTTACCCGCGGCATCGCCCGCATGGTCACTGGGAATTGAACTATCCATTGCTTTTTGAATTGAAAGAAAACTGAGTTTTATAGATTTGTCAGAGATGCAGCCATTAAAAGGAAACTGAGCAAAATTGATTTGTCAGCCTATTTAAATGTTTTGAAACGCAGCCTATAGGAAAGCATGAAAATAGCCTATTTATTCCAAATGGAAATGGGATATTTTTTTAATTAAAGGAAACTGAGCGTAATTATCCGTCAGGGATGCAGACTTTTGAAAAGAAACTGAGCTAAATTGATTCGTCAGAGATGCAATTTTCTGAATTGAAAGGAAACTGAGCCAAATAAAAGATCCGTCAGAGATGCAGCCTTTTGAGTTGAAAGGAAACTGAGCTTAATAGGTCCGTCAGAGGTGCAGCATTTGGAATTGAAAAGAAACTGAGCTAAATAGGAAATTTTGAATTGAAAGGGAGATTTGTGGGAATCATGATAAATTGATTGTGGGAATTTTGGAAAAAAAACTAACTGAACACTATTTCAAGACGCTACTGTAAACAATGTTATATGTTTTTCCATTCGGGGAAAGAATGTGGAGATTCTGGGCATTTGACACACGCGAACATGCTACATACAGCTGACCATGAGAGAAGCACGGTTTTTCTAAGTTGACCCCCCGCTACCTGTAATGTTTGCCCTTGCGCTTTATATTAATAAATTTATGTCATTGCAAAACTGAGCTTAATAGGTAACTGCAAACTTTTGAATTGAAAAGGAAGATCTGTGGGAATTGTAGGGATCCGTGGTATAATAACATTTTCACATTTTCCTACGCCTGTCAAAATTGTAACACCGATTATGTTCCGTCCAAGATTTGTCACACGCAGCCTTGTCCCGATACATAACCGAGGAGCATCTAAATTTCGCATTAGCATTACTGGGACGCCTCATTTTAATTGAAGCTTATGTGAGGGCACACCTGACAACTCTAGAGAATTTAGAAACTCTACGGGATATGAAGTGCTCTGTTCTGTGTCCATAACAGTGTCTACTGACAAATACTCTGTTATTTCTCCTGCTACTTCGCTTAATATATCTGAATTTATTTTGTTTACGCTCTCATTTTTGGTGCAAGAATCGCCCTTTCACATAACCATTTGTCTTCATGCATGTTGTTCGTTAAATCTGAATAAACGCTCACAATTAATTCGGAACGACTCTGCACTAAATTACAAAAATCTCTCGTCAATTTAACGCAGCCCTCAGCATCCGTTTCCAACCACCCATCGCCAATTTTTAATAGTGTGTCAGCATAGTTTCCAGCATTGATATCATTATACAAATGCACTCTCATTTTCGTAGTTAAACTGAATATTGTCACCTTATTCCATAAAATAGACGACTTGAGGCATGCTTTAATTTCATCTGCAGGTGTGCCCTTTTGAATAACAGGTAAAGTTTTGCAAAAGTCACCAGCTAGTAAAACCACCATTCCTCCCATTACATCGGTATTGCTGCGCAAATCCTGGAGCGTTCGATTTAGTGCTTCTACAGTTTTTTATGCGACATTGTACTTTCGTCCCACACTAAAAGTTTGCATTCTCGTAGCACTATACCTTGTGCACTATTTTTGCTAAAGTTGCAGATCGGCGATTCTTCCTGGGCTAGATTTAGAGGGAGTTTTAAAACAGAATGTGCAGTGCGGCCCCCGCTTAGCAGCGTGGCGACTATACCGGAGGAAGCTACGGCCACAGCAATGTTTTTATCTTTCCATACTTGCGCTAATAATAAATTTAACAAAAATGTCTTCCCAGTTCCTCCAAGAATCCATCTAAAAAGAAAAGTGCACCATTTCCAGATTCAATTTGTCCTAATACATTGTCAAAAAACTCGTTTTTGTTCGGGAAGCAATTGGGGTACAAATTCGGCTACTTGCTGCTGCAAAGCTGGTATATCGTAGTTTGTTTCACGTATAATTTTATCACTTAGTTCATTTTCGGTTGTTCGCTGAGGGCTTATCATTCCAAAGTCGCTTAATTTTTTGCCTGTCATTGCCATTATATTATTTATTATTATCTTCAATTTTTCCAAGTGCTTCATTATAAATGTGTTCATTGTATGTCATGTTCGCGTGTGTCTGCTGTAACCTTCGCAAAATATCTTCCGCCATGTACTCTTTATATTTGTCCCACAATTCAAAAGAGAGTTGCATAAAGATCCCTAATTTTGGCTGGTGACTGGCACTGCATAGCTTCCTCCGTGGTTTCATCTCAGTGATTATCGTTTTCTAAAAGATGCAGAGCTTCACATGCTTCTCTATAAGTTGCGCATTCCTGAACGTTGACAGTTTGAAGGTCTTTATATCCTGTAGGACCCCGAACAT
This sequence comes from Parnassius apollo, assembly GCA_907164705.1. Taxonomy (NCBI): domain Eukaryota; kingdom Metazoa; phylum Arthropoda; class Insecta; order Lepidoptera; family Papilionidae; genus Parnassius; species Parnassius apollo. Next base: position 333,336 of record CAJQZP010000333.1, on the reverse strand, counting down.
GGTGCAGCGGCAATCGTAAACAGAAACATTCAAAATTAGTTACATGGACGGTATACACACAACCAAGGGCATCTGATGACTTTACACCGGGCCAATTTGCAACAGGCGCGCCTTGAATACGGCGTTTCCACTCATTCCTAGATGTGTTCCAAGTATAATAGCGAGGGACTTCAGAATATAACAACGGGGCAAAAGGGTTGGTTTGACAAAGTTGAAAGAAGGCTGTTAGTGTAGTTTGTCAAAACGAACACGTGCAGGAGCGCAGAGCTAGGTAGCTAAGGCTACAACTGGACACGGTGAAACACTTCAAACTAAATTAACACGTGCAGGAGCGCAAAGGGCTACTACAACTGAACACGGCAATTCGTCACGAATAAGGAAATAACGTCCAGTCACAAACGTAGTAGTAACTCGACTAACTACTTGTTTCATTGTTTTTTTAAGGGACTAGCGTCCCTTAAAGAACAGGTAGTTGCCCAGACGAAAGAAACACGACGCTATTGTCTTACCAAAAAAGTTGTTTTTATTGTGAAATGTAATTTACGCATCGCTATTTTTTATTACTAGGCTCGCTACCTGAGAAGGTCAAGTTTATTGCTATCTCATCGCACGCGCTACGACTTTGTTAGAAGAGTCCCCTCAATTTTATTTCGAAAGTGCCAATTAATACTTAGAATTGAACTCTGTTATGTAATCATTTCCAACATTAAAAGTATTTTTAAAGCATTTTTAATGCCGTCAAATAACAGCTTTCCTCAATCTTTAAATAAATCATTGACTTCAAATATCTGTAAAAAACTTATTTCGTGACACAGATGCCTGAATCATGTTACATTAGACTGTTTACACATTACTTTAATAAAATAAAATAAAAAGTAAATGATTTGTCTTTCAAACTGGCCACAATATACAACTAACTCCAAAATTTTGGGTTTGGTCATCATAAAAGCTTGATAAAAAAAAATTGTCGCACTTCGTCTAAGACAAGTTCGGTTCAAATGATTGTAAATAGTCTATACTAGCTCCGCTTTACGGCTTTGCATCGACCTTCCAAATACCCTGTATAAGTTTTAATGGTTTAAATTGCTGAGGGTGTGCGCGGTCGAATTCGACCGCTTAAATCTTGACGGAATAGCGCCGTGGTCGAATTCGACCGCTTGGGGTCTGAAAGGCTAAGAGCAAAAAAAATATTTCAAAATGATTGATTACAACATATTTATTTTTTACATTTATTTACTGATTCCTGCAAGTTTCCTTACTTAAACTATTAAGTTTCTTTTATATTTAAGTTGGATGTTAAAACAAACTTCTATAATGTATTTAATAATTATTTAATAATTAATTATTAAATACATTATAGAAGTTTGTTTGTTGTAATTATTAAAAGTAATATGTCAAACTAATAAGAAGTGCAATATGTCTATGAAGCTCTCGGTAAGAAAGTGACCTACGAGCAGCTCCATGAGGCATTGGAGGCGAGATATGGCGACGCTTACCTGGAACACGTCTTTCGCGCACAGCTTAAAGATCGCGTGCAACGCAGCAACGAAAACCTGCAGCAGTGGGCCCTTGAGCTGGAGAAGATGGTTCGGAAAGCATACCAGTCTGTACCTGCGTTCATTGAAGGGAACCTGGTGCAGACATTAATCGACGGCATCCGCGACCTTGAAGTCAGAGCTGCTGTGAGGCTCGGGCATCACGAGACGCTTAAGGACGCCTTGGCCCATGCACTGGAGGTGGAAGCCTTGCGGCAGGATCTTCGCTCCCATCGCATCAGGGAGGTTGGAGCAGCTTCAGTTCGCGACGGCAATAAAGGATACAGCCCTAGGTGCTATAGCTGTGGGGAAAGGGGCCATCTTCGATCTAGCTGCCCTAAGCGAACCGTAGAAAGGGAATGTGAACGATATCAGGAGGGTGGTGCGGCTAACAACCCCGCCCAGCAGCAGCAGGGAAACGAGTAAAAGCCAGAACCGCGGGGCGGATGCTGGCTGATGTCAAAAGAACCCCAAGGATCTCGATCTCTCAAACCCATGATGGGAACAGTCTAATCATCAAGGGCGAGGTCAACGGAATGCCGTGTAAACTGACTCTCGCACGGTTGTTAGTTCCCAACTTATAAGACAGTTCCTTGGGGACTCCTCATACAACCGAGAACGCATTAATTTGGTGACAGCCACCGGTCAGCGTATACCCGTCCGTGGAGAGAAGGAGATGGAGTTGAAACTAGGCAACATGATCTACCTGCATATTGTCATCGCGGCTGATATAATGGACGCCTGCATCCTGGGCCTAGACTTCATGAGGAAGAATTGTTGTGAGATTGACGTTAAGCAAGATGTTTTGAATTGTGGACAAGAGGAACTTTTCGTGGAAGGGGCGTTACCAGGGAACGTGTACAGCTTTAAGAAGATTGTTCTTCCGCCGAGATCGGAAACGATTGTGCCGGTTAGTCTTCCTCGGAACCCTGGGCAAGCTCACCGCTGTGTACTTGTGGAAAGGGTAAACAATGACCTTCCATGGAAAGTAGCTTGAATCTTGGTCAGAACCACTGACATCTCAGGAGTACGTGTGCTGAACCTTTGTGACCAGGAACAGATTATAGAAAAAGGCACACTGGTTGGTACTTGTGAGGAAGTGGATTGGTTACGTCGGTGCCAATATCTATCGAGTGGGACCCCCAGCAAGGATTCACAAACGAGAGTGACCACACTCGTGGAATACTGTCGCAGCGTTCTCTCCCCGAACGAAATGTTCAAGGCGAAGAAGTTGTTACTCAAGTATGCCGATGTATTCTCATCAAACGATGCTGAAATAGGAAAGACTGGCTTAGTTCAACACAAAATAAACTCAGGAGAAGAATTGCCTATCCGTCAGCGGGCAAGAAGATTGACGGTAGCACGTGAAAAGGAAGTGGAAACCATGATTGAGGGAATGGTGAAGGATGGTGTTATGGAACCTTCATCTAGTCCATGGTGTCCACCCGTGGTGCTGGTAAAGAAGAAGGACGGCAGCATGCAGTTCTGTGTTGACTACCGCCGTCTGAACGACGTTACAAAGAAGGACAGCTATCCCTTGCCAAGAATTGATGACACGCTGGACGCTTATGGGAGTAATATATATGCTTACAGGAGTAAAGTGGTTTAGCACGCTGAATCTAAAAAGTGGCTACTGGCAAGTTGAAATTGACTCCAAGGAAAAAACTGCGTTCTCGACGGGAAAGAGTCTGTGGCAATTTAAAGTAATGCCGTCGGGTTGTGCAATACTCCAACGTTTGAAAGGCTGATGGAACTTTTACTAACCGGGCTATTTGGCGATGCCTGTTTGGTCTACTTGGATGACATCATCATCGTAGGCCGTACGTTTGAGGAACACCTTCAAAACTTGGAATGCGTGCTCATGAAGATTCAGAGTGCCAACATCAAGTTGAATCCCAAGAAATTTTCACGCAGATTAGAGCATTTTCGGGTTTGTGCTCCTATTACCGACGATTTGTGAAGAATTTTGCGGATATAGCCAAACCTCTGCATAAGCTAACCGAGGAGAAGCGACATTTCTGCTGGGATGAAAGTTGCAATATCGCATTCCAGGAGCTCAAGGACCGTCTATGCAAAACATCTATTTTGGGATACCCCTATGCAAGCAAAGAATTTATAGTTGACACAGACGCAAGTGATATAGGACTTGGCGGTGTGTTGTCTCAACGGAATGGTGACCAAGAGGTCGTGATAGCGTACTTCAGCAAGTCGTTGTCAAAACCGGAAAGGAATTATTGTGTCACAAGACGCGAATTGCTTGCTGTGGTAAAGTCGTTGCAGCATTTTAGCAAATATCTTCTGGGGCGAAAATTTCACTTACGAACTGACCATACTGCACTAAAATGGCTATTGCAGTTTAAAAATTCAGAAGGACAAGTTGCGAGGTGGATTGAACTACTGCAGGAATACGACTTTGAGATCGGTCATCGCAGCGGGAAATCTCATGGCAACGCAGATGCATTGTCAAGAAGACCTTGTCCTGAAGATTGCAAACATTGTACTAGGCAAGAGAGTAAGGAAGTGGTATCCGTGAGGATGCTTAGGACAGACCACCTCAGAAACGAGTGGAAGGACAGCTTACAACATGCACAGCAGGAAGATTAGGACATCAAGCCGATTCTAGAATGGATGAAGGCCAGTGCTCCTAAGCCCAAGTGGAGCGACGTCTCAGCGATGATTTCGACCACTAAAAGCTATTGGGCCCAATGGGACAGCTTACTGCTTCAGGATGGAGTTCTGTGCCGTAAATGGGAAAATGTTCGCGGAGACAGCTGTCATTTGCAAATGGTTGTCCCTAAAGCTAAAGTACCGGAGATTCTACAGCTGTACCATAATGATTGTTCAGGAGGCCATCTGGGAGTTAAACGAACTCTACTGAAGATCCGGGAACGGTTTTACTGGGTCCACTGTCGAAACGATGTCGAGGAGTGGTGTCGCAAATGTACAAGTTGTGCGGCTGTAAAGTGACCTCAGACTCGTAGTAGAGGTGCATTGAAGTTGTATAATGTTGGTGCACCATGGGAGAGAATAGCCATTGACGTTGCGGGACCGTTTCCGGAGAGTGAAAGCGGTAACAAGTATTTCATGGTTGTGATGGATTACTTCACTAAGTGGCCAGAGGTCTTCGCCATTCCAAATCAAGAAGCTTCAACAGTTGCAGATAAACTAGTTCATGAAGTCTTCTGTCGTTTTGGAGTACCTTTAGAGATTCACAGCGATCAAGGAAGGAATTTTGAGTCTCAAATATTCCAGGAAACTTGCCGAGTTATGGGTACTCATAAAACAAGAACGACTTCTTATCACCCGCAATATGATGGAATTGTAGAACGATTTAATCAGACATTGGAGAGGTACCTAGCAAAAGTTGTAGACAATCGGTAACGGGATTGGGACAAGCACATACAACTGTTTTTGTTATCATATCGAAGCGCTATTCACGAAAGTACATCAGTGACACCAGCTTTCGCAAACGTTGGAAGAGAATTACGGCTGCCTGCAAACCTGATCACCGGGATACCACCTGATGCCCCACGCAGTATAACCGATTATGCAAATGACTTGCGGAACAAAATGTGACATTTATGAGCACGTCAGACAATCGGGCCAGCAAATGTCTGAAAATATGAAAACCCGGTATGACCGCAAAATGAACAACAAAGGGTTCGACGAAGGTTCACTAGTCTCCTAAGCTTCAAGCTAAATGGGACGGCCCGTACCGGATTGTTACCAGGATCAACGATGTAACCTACCGGATACAGAAAGGCGCAAGAGGGACTCCTAAGATCGTCCATGTGGATCGCCTGGCGCGTTATTTGGGGCCAATAATGCTTGGGACAAGCATGTCTTAGGAGGGGGCAGTACTGTGCACCTAAGTTGACGTCAGGTACCTGGTACTAGCGCTATCTAGAGTCGGGGAAAAGAGCGAGGAGAGCTTTCCAGAAAATGACATGACTAATCTTTCAACCAACAGCGCCATCTAGTATCGAATTGAAGAACTAAGCTTTCTAGAAGCCCCACACTTGAACTTTCGGTGCCTGATCGCTTGGCTCGCGTATTTACTTGAATATTCTGGATTTTTCGATGAAAAAGGTGTATTTAAAGGCGCTGCAATACGCGATCGGGGCAGTATTGAATTTGGCGAGACAAGCGAAACTTCGGAGCGAAATAAAGTGAATCAGTGTGATTAATTATTTTTTATTATTTTCTCATTCTTCTTGACTTTAGTCCATTGATCGTTGCCTGGAGGATTTGCATTTTTCATCACGTCTGGCAGGCAGCTTGACGTTCACAATACCAGACATGAACTCCCTTAACGCTGAACCCTATACACTATTTAAGTTATAAAAACAAACGCAAACTTTTTGCTTAAAAGTAATTTAGCTAAAATGAGAAAACATGTATTTAAACCATCAAAGTCTTAACTAAAATTATTATTTTACAACTTATATTTAAACCCGTATAATAAAAATAGAAAGGGTAAAAATGAACAAATAAGTAGAAGTGAGAATGTAAAATTCAAATAATAAAGAAATCATGTACCTAATAAAACTCAGAAAAGCTGTATAAAATGTCTTTTCTCCCCCCCCCTTTACCGTAGACATAACAGATGATTTGTTTCATAATCGATTATGTATATTGTCGTATGTTTTGATTTATGACACAAACTAATAAGAAGTACCATAGATTTGGTTTATACTAGATCTATGAGAAGTACTAGGTAATTACATACATAAGCTATTAAGCTATTAATTACTCTGAGGTCACGCATGGATGAGCTAATGACGTCACACGAAAGTGTTGTCGAAATTAGCAATTGACAAACTGTAGACGTAAAGTAGTAATTAAACGGGATAAAATCCGTAAATAATAGTTTTATTCAATGTGTAGATGTCTTCCTTTTATAATGCAGCTACTGCTTTGTTAAAAAGAAACAAAATTGTTTTTGACAAGTGTGTGTCGATATTATAGATATTTATATGACTATTATTTCTATCATGGAGGTTAAAGAGAAGGAGAACAATCGCTACGTACTAAAGCATAGGCCGCTTGTCCCTGAAAATTCATCGGTAAGTAGTATCTGCGAAGTTAGCTATTTATGAGTACAAGTAGATGAAGTTAGTTGAATAATGTACACAATTTCTTCGCGGCATTGGTGAGAAAATAATCGTGCTCCGTAATTTTTTGATTTTTTGACAAAAAAAAACATTGAAAAATAGTGAGATATTATATTGTGCGTGGATGTGCAAGTGGTTTAGCATCTGATCGGAAGATAGACTGAAAATTACTTTTATTAAGACAACTAAGAGATCGCAGCGCCTCACTTATTTTTTCCATATTTCTGGGACACTATTTTCTACACCGATCGTTCTCCTTCTCTCTAACCTCCATGATTTTGATAGTAGAATATGTCGCCTCCATGTAATTTACGATGTCTGGCATGGAGGTTAGAGAACAGGAGAACAATCGCTACGTGCTAAAGCATAGCCCGCCTGTCGCTGAATATTTGTAGAATTTATAACCGTTATTTTGGTGCAGTGTATTCCACCACCACCTAGTATCTACGAAGTAATTTTTTAATTAGTGACAAAAAAAATTATAAAATGGTGAAATAATTTAAAAATAATTATATATAGTAATAATTTGTAATATTTATAATAATTAAAATTATAAAAACATAAATTATAATCTATTTATTAATAAATAATTATAATTTCGTAATTCTGTTCTTTGAATGATATTATAATCATTTTAAACTAGCGCACAACAGCCCGCCTTCATGTGTCTGGCCATGGAGGTTAGAGAACAGGACGATCGCTGTATAAAATAGTGTGTCTTAGAAATATGGACAAAATAAGTGAGGAACTGCGATCGCTAAGTTGTCTCATTAATTTCATTTTTATAAATATTATAAATTATTACAAATATAAATTGTTAATTATTATTGATTTACTATTATTATTTTTATTATATTTCACCATTCTTTAATGTTTCTTTTTGTCAAAAATTAAAAAATTACTTCGCAGACACTACTAATCGACGGCAGCGTGGCTATAAATTATACATTATTTTAGGGACAGGCGGGCTATGCTTTAGCACGTAGCGATTGTTCTCCTGTTCTCTAACCTCTATATGTCTTTCATTGTTAACAAATATCTAGGCTCAGAAGGGCTAGAACCCAGAGCCGTAAAGCCAGTTAATAAAAAAATGACAACTAACTATCAACGTCACTCCTCACATATGTCAAATGTCAATCAATGTCAATTACTGTCACTGGGGATGTCGGAAATGCTATAAAGTATCGGTATATATAGTATCGATATTTTTTGAAAATAGCAATATCGATATTAATATTTTTATTTAAAAATATCTATATATCGATATGATTTAACAGAGAATATTCGAGCTCTTAAAATTAATTTATTTGGCCTAATCTACTTCAATCATCTTCCATTGATAGATAAATACTAATTAATAAACATCATTTTAAATAAATCAAGAACAAACATAAACAAAAATTATTTATTAATCAAACCAGTATTTATTAGATACAGACAAAAGAAAAACTCTTTCATTTACGTGCTTGACTGTCAGCTGCCTTCTGTTGTTGGGTACTGCTAAGCTGCTACTAAGATTTACAGCAGATGCCACTCAACAGGTTCATCAGTCATGGTCATGGTAATAGTTGAATTAATCGACGAACAGGTGGACTGGTTCTTACTGTCGTTCGTTGTGGTTCTGAAGCCGTTGGTGTAATATTTATTTCACTTGACCTTACATTTGTATTTTTAAGTCGCAAAAACGCATGGTGATGCTTATTTTTAGATGTGCATCTAAATTCGTCGTATTTCCATTGGTTTTATATGTTTTTCCACACAGATTACATAAAATGTTTTGTTTGTTTATTTTTTGAAAAATTTCCATACAACACTAGACATTATATAATATAATAAAACAGAAATCCACTACAATGCTCAAATTATTTTGTTTTCACGAATTGATTATTGATTAATTGTTTGAGAACTAGTTACTTAAATGCAGAAATACGCGTTACGCGCGTGTTGAGATTAGAATACATAAGTTAGCCATGTCAACCATACGGACGGGCAATTAAAGTTGAAATTGAAAGACTGATTTCCCGACTTAAAAACCAAATTATAAAACAGCGAATCGAGTCGACCAAAAATAAAAATACATAAAATATAATTTGTTAAAGAAAAGCGAGTATAACAAAATTATTCCTTTTTAGGTATTTTTTAATCTTAAAACTTATAAATGTTTATTGGTCCGATAAAATATCGATTTGTATACATTTTCGATACTTTGAATTTTATATCGATATATCAAAATACTAAATATCGCTCAAAAATATCGATACATAAAAAATATATCGATATATCGATATTTTTTCAACAAGCCAAACGTACCTGCTACATATTTAGACTGTCACTTTCCAAAACAATTCCTATGTTGTAGTATGTAGGTAATTTCTAAAAAATACTCTTTGTCTGCTTCTGCTGTATTTTGTAAACACTGATTACGGTTTGCTTGTTATTTTTAACTACAGAAAACAGATTGCAGATAGTTATATAGGATAAAACTGCTATATACGTAACCAATGTAAAGTGCGTTTTGTTACAGAACTATGCATGTACCAAAATAGGTGAATGTATCTGATTTCCAATTTAATCTAATGAGGTATCAATGCGCTCATCGGTGAGCTATATATTATCTCATGCGCCTGGAGAGTCGGTAATGTCGCACCCTGACTATGCGCAACATGCCCAACACCACGCCTGCCTTTTGGTGTTGGTTAAAGGTATTGGAGGCGTCCTAAAGAATTTTAATAAACTGTGGGAAAGGATACAGAGAGTGAACAATATAAAAGTTACTGGTATGTCATAATTTTTTAATGATCCTAATAGCCCTTGAACATGTAATATATTAATCTAACTTTAGTGTAGTGAGACAAAGTATATTTAATAAATTTATAATGTCATTAATTTGTATGTGTATTCAATATCTTTGGGTTATGAATAAATAATATTTATAAAAGATACAAACTATACTTTTTTTAAATTTTAATGGTGTTTTTATTAGTAAATCAACAATGTTCTTTAAGTTTGTAACTTTTACAAAGGATAGAACTAGTTTGCCACAGGAGCCTTTTCCATTATCCTATTAAAAAAATATTGTACCATTTTATTTTAGAACAGTAAAATAAAAAAATAAAAATAAACCTATGCTTTTCCAATGGTGTGCAGTAGGGAATAGTCAAACCCATGTGCCCCATTCTTCCTTGGACCCCCCCCCATTCAATTGTAAGGGGTATTTAACACTCCTACCTAAATTTTAAAAAGGCATACTCTATTGATATTGTTTTTTTTAATGTATATTTTTCATTAATTTCTTTGTATTTAGCCTAACTATGATATGATGCAGTTAAAACTGGTAGGGAATTGAGCCATATAATGGCAGTGTAATAGAATCTAAAAATACTATCCCATGTTTTCCTCTGGGTGTTATAAGATGTAACAGAGAAATAAATCAGAAGATGGACAACAGCATCTTCCTGATAATAACTAAAAATAATAAAAAATGTGATTGTGTATCTGCCTGCCAAGTGTGGCCTACCATCTATGGGGAATGGGCTACCCAATGAGGCAGCCTATGGAGAGACCTATGTTCCTTTGAATAAAAGTATGAATGAAACTATCTCCCTCAATCAGATATACAATTTTTTGGTGATTAGTTTAAGAGTACAATGAGACTATCATACCCTAAAAAGTAAAAGTAATAATAGAATAAACAAAGCATGTATATTTCATTCATACTTTAAGTCTCTGTGTGTATCTACCATCTGATTTTTTGGGATATGTTGTTATTTGAGGAGTGTTATACATTTTTGATTTTATATTATCCTTTCAGATTCCACTGGTCAAGTAAGAGACATTTGGGTCAGATATGTCAGAGACTACCCGGTAGAAAATAATGACTGGGGTGATTTTCAGACTCATAGGTAACTCACACGCTATTATTAAAATATGTCTAGTGTGTTTTATTACTATATTACTATAAAATTAAGTACTATAATAAGTAATTTATACAATATGTTACAATTGTTTTGTAACTTACCAGTTTTAAATACAGATAAATTATGATTTAGCATATTTTCTGTCATAAAAATTATTCTGACGATAATAAAACTTTTGCCATAACTAGTATATAAAGGTTCTTTTTTTATTTACAAGTATGTTCATACACTCCAAATAATTAAATAAACCAATTTTAGAAAGCTAACTATTTTAAATTAATATTTTAAATTGTCTCATATGCTGGATATTTACATTTAAATAAATATGATCATGTTGCTATTAATTTTTAAATTTACAGGCGTTTACTGGGCTTGATAACATTGAGCAAATTTACAAACCAAGTAGAACTGAATGAAGCATGTAGGGTTCATGAATCTCTCAAAGTTAAATACTCTAACACACTTTATGACTCTCGAGCCTTTATGTTTGGACCTGGCAGTAATTTAAAAAAACCAGTACAAGAACCGGACACCTATAGTGTATTCGAAGATGATAAGCAATCAAAAGGCAGCTTAAATGATGAGTAAGTTAACATTTAATACTTTAATAATTTTTATATTGTATATAAAATTGTAGTCTTTCTGTTAGTGATTGTGTAATTTACTTAGAATTGGTTTATGGAAGTTGTATTCATACAACATATTAGTTATGTCAAGACAATGGTTAATAGCTTGCTTATGCTAGGATCCGATAGGAATTTATAATCAAATTATATATTATGGACCAAAATAACTGGATGGTTTTAGAATCATTTAGCAAGATTTTTTTTATTTTATTCAAAGTGCTAACAAGCTAACAACTTTGCAGCTAAAAAATTTGGGGGATTAAGGTGTTTTATTTGGTACAGTTGTTTTATTTGGTGGTCATTGATTATAACAATACCACTCGCATTAAAAGGTAATGTAACATTTTTGGGAAAATAAGAAAAAACTATTATAACCTAAAATGTGTAAAACATACGCAATATTACTCTGAAGGCTGGATAGCATACAGAATTTGGAAAGTGTGACAAGGACGTAAGACCATGTCAAAGACTATTAGTGTCAAATTATTATACTTCTATGGAATTTTTATTTTTCTGTGGTCTACGTTCTCTATCAAGTGTCATATTTCATGTCATACTAGGTGTCCAAATTCAAAAAGAATATCGGGTAGTTGTTTTATGGGGATTGTGGAGTTCGCACTTTTGTGAAGTTTTAGTCGCAATGGAGCTGGACTCGTGGACGCATCGCGCTTTTTGAGTATGAGCGTATTATCGTAATGGTGATTCAATAATGACTGCCCAACGTTTGTATCGTGCGGAGTATCGTACATGCAATGTACCAAGTGACGATAGCATTAGAAAATGTATCCAGATATTCGAAATTCAGATGTGATGGTAAAACTTCAAAATTCTGGTCACCCTCGTTCAGTCCGCGACCAAGAAACAATCGAAGAAATGAAGGCATCAGTTCGTCTAAATCCGTCTTTATCCATCTGAAAGCAAATCCAAGCACTAAACATCAAAATGTTGTCTTTGCATTCGATTTTAAAGAAACATTTTCATTTAAAAGTGTATCCTGGATGACTATTTTTACCGTCCGGAAAAAAATAGGGTGTAACAGGTGAACGTAGTAGAAGCCTATTGCACTGATATTTTACGAAAAATAAAGCAAAAATTTTGAATTAATTAAAATCTAACGAAATTCAAATTATATCTACCATACTATTTCACATACACAAAACACCATATTATTATCCAGACAGTAAAAATAGTCATCCAGTATAATTAATTTGGTTCAAGAATTGAAGGATACGGACCACATAGTTTAGTTTAGTTAGTTTAGGTTACGACAGGCTGTTCCGCAACTCTATGTCTAAGCGCGTATTTTGCGTGTGGGCAGGGAGAATGTGATTATTCGAGCCGTGAAATCTCCCCAAAGAAGTTCAACAGTCCATCGTTGTTGCAAGCAATTTCGGGGAGCGATCCCTGAGATGTTTAGTCCTGTATGAAGCAACCTCCGGACATGTCAGCAACACGTGAGCCGCCTTTTCTTCCTCTCCCATGCATGCCCTGCACAGGGGGCTATCTGTAACACCTATAGTAAACGAATGTTTGTTAAAAGTAGAGTTGGGCCGATTAGAACTTTGGCCGATTAGCCGATTAATCGGTTAAGAAATGGCCGATTAATCGGCCCAGACGAGCCCTGTTTCGACGGCGTTCGGGAAATGTCGGTCTCATTCCTTGATGATGAAGATGATTAGAGATTCTTTATTTAATATTAATATTTAATTTAAAAACATTACAGGAAGAAAACTATTGTGATTTCACGGAAAAATAAAAATTTATTTTAATTTAATTTTTAGTACAAAAACAATAACAATTTAGTTTTAAGTACAGAAACAAGTATTATTCTACTTGTCTTTTAACACTTTCACAGCGGAGTATTTTAAGGCGCCGCTTGATACGAATGCCGAGCGGTACTCGTGATTCGCTGTGAAAGGGTTAAAAGTCTACATGCGTGTAGTTAAACAGTCTTTATTCAAGAATTAATTTGTTTTTTTTTTTTGTTATGAAAAGGGGGATACTTAAAATTTATTTTTTTAAAGTTCATTAAGAATATTGATGAGGGAGTGGTGCCGGAGGTTAGGGAACACCCCCTCCCTCCTCTCCTGCATGTATGAAAAGAATGGAAGCTCAGGACCGCAGGACCATGCTGTTCGACAATTTTCGAAGGAGGCCTTTGTTCAGTAGTGGATTTATGGTGGGCTGTGATGATGGCTAGTACAATACATTATTACTAATTCCAGAACTTCAGCACCAAGTGAACAATCAGACAGTCTCTCTTCAAATGATACCTTTCTAAGATCATCATCATCAAGTGCCTCATATGCAGTACAAGAAGAACACTTCACAACACCATCTAATTTCAAAACCCATGCTATGTTCTATGGAGAAAATGATCCAGTGCCTGACTTGGAGCAGAATGTTGCAGACCTCATTAACTCTCTCTTTTGGGTGGTGGAGTCCAAAAGACTGGAAAGGTCCCGTGAAAAACTTGATAAAGTGTCCTTACTTTTGGCGCCATTCGAAAAAAAAGACTTTGTAGGTAATAAATAGTTTTATTATATATCCATTATCCATCCACCTTGTTTGTTTTTTTTTTTCGGAAAAAGTCTCAGTGGAAAAGTCAACTATCATTATAAGGTTAGAAAACAATTGATTAATCATAATTTATATAACAATATAAAATACGTAACATAATTAACGCACACCCTCCAATTAGTATATTATGTTATAATCATAATACATACACTGAATTTTTAGTTAAACATTTTTATGCACTGATTATTTATCAAATTAGTTATACTAATTCCGGAAGAATATTGTGGTCACAGTACAAATCCACGAACGCAAAGACTTTAACATGCTTGAAATAAAGTTCATTTTTATTGAATGACGGAATTAGTAATAACACAAATAAAACTGCACTCTTAAAAGTCTTATGCCTTAAGTTACGGTCCATTTCAGTTTGTTTTGACTGTACAAATTTAGTGTGACTGTAATTTACGTAGTTTTAATTATTTTTGGGATAAAAAATTACCTATATTAAAAATGATAGCAATCGATTCAGTATACGATTCTGAACAAACTACTTTCTCAAAGTGCGTTAATTATGTTACATGTTGTAGAGCTAGTATGCCAAGCGTCATCCGGTTACGGTTTTTAAAGATACTAATCCATAGTTAGAGCGGTTGAATAGTGATGCGCCAAGATTGATGCCTATGCGTCATTATACACAAATTATTAAATTAGAGTATGTAAGTTTTTGTAAATATTAGGGAGACGATAATAATAATAAACATTTATTTCTTCCACATTTAACACAGTTATATTTCTTTCATAGATAGTTTAAGTATTTTTAGTTGTTGTGGGAGACACGAGCCCAAACTAGGTTACCCTGTCCTATGGGTCTCCTAACTTACCGTCTTGGCTTTATTACAATTAGACCTAAACATGAAGTGACCGTTACATGTGAAAATCGAATATAAAGTTTCTAAAATGTAAATAACGATGAAAGGCACATTGACATGTGATATATGTAGCATGCAATATGTTTGAAATAAATGTATATCGAAATAATATATAAAACATAAACTTATGCGCGCACACACACACGCGCCCGCACACACACACATACACACACACACACATATGTGGACGTGGAAGTAAAAGGGGAGATCTCCCGCCGGGCAAGGTGTTCTGCCCGGGAAGCGGCCAAAGCTCCATGAGATAGTTCGGAGCCATTCTGTATATACTGTTTTTGATTCTGAAATTTGATAGCGTGATTTATGCTTCGATGTGTTTCGCTTGTGGCGCGGCGACAGCGCCGCCACACACGCGCACACATAAGTACACACACACACACGTGTGTGTGTGTGCATATATATACCCTTAAAAAGGGTTATCATATTTCAATGTAATTTCAAAAAATATTTTAATGACATCCATTAGTTTTAAAAAATTAGGAACGTTTACTGTCGCAACTTCTTAATTGCGATTGACCCTCTGGTAAAACAAATACTCGCTCTTGGTCAGCGTTGATGGGATATCAACATCTTGGCTAAGTTTACTTCGTCTTGGCGTACTTGGCATGGTTCAAAGTAATCCAAAATTGGCTGACTCTCTTCAATCTTTCTTATGAAACAAAATTAAGTAGTACCCGGAGGACCGAGCTTTGCTCGGTTTTTTTTTTTTTTGAAAATTCATTTAGATACAAATTACAAACTGATGAAACATAAATAATATTTTTTGATCTTATTGACATATCCACTTGAGCTATAACGATCATTAACTCAGTGTCAAAATTTACCTTCTTATATTGTAGCAGTTTTTCATTGCCTGAAAACACAGACAAAAAGACATTTTCTAAAAATAAATCCTAGCTAGATCGATTTATTGCCCTTGAAACTCCCTGGACAATAAATTTTATGAAAATCGTTGGAGCCTTTTCCGAGATTCCGATTATATATATATATATATATATATATATATATATATATATATATATATATATATATATAATATATATATATATAAGAATTGCTCGTTTAAAGGTATAGGATGAGTATTTTGTAATTATATCACTTCTTACATTCAATAAAATACGTTCCGAGGGCCACATAATTTTGGGTGCCATTTCGACCATAAAAATTGTGATATGTTAACTCGAACGTAAAAAAACTCTCTTTTGCTGAGATTAATGTTTAAACAATACAAGTTTTTGCGGATTTTATCGCGTATATTTAACTTTTTAAATACCCGACGTTTCGAGAGCTTTACAGCACCCATGGTCACGGGGGGACTGAGATGTTCAACGTCTAGATGTCATAGTTAACCGCGGTTACCACAGATTAAAATTTTATTTTTGTTCTGATCTACACTGTATGAACTTATAGTATCTTGAAGTCTTGCAGTTGTACGCTTGGGTTGGGATTTAATTTTATTAATTACAAAGACCTACATCTGGCAGACAATGAAACTATGGTCAGTTTTGATGTGCAATCATTGTTTACATGCTTACCTGTTGAAGATCTCAATTGTTACTAGAAGGCTGGAAGAAAACAACATGCCTGTAGAATATGCAGTATTACTCAGACACTGCCTTACATCTGGCTACCTATTGTGAAAGGAGGAGTTCTACAAGCAAGTAGATGGTGTGGCGATGGGCTCACCTGTATCTCCCATTGTCGCCGACATATTCATGGAAGACTTTGAGGAGAAAGCCCTCCTTACTTCCCTGTAAATCCACCACATCAAAAATCCACCAAACCTGTGATAACCGCGGTTAAGTATGACATCTGGACGTTGAACATCTGAGTCCGCCCGTGACCATGGGTGCTGTAAAGTACTCGAAACGTCGGGTATATAAAAAGTTATTATACGCGATAAAATCCATAAAAACTTATATTATTTAAATGTGTAGTGTTCGCGTAAATATAAGAAATCACTAAACATCGAAAACATTAAAAGTTACAACCCCATTTCTTCAATGGAGCGTAGGTAATTATGTCCTCAACTAGGCTTCGTTTCGTTACTGTTATTGTTTTTAAACAGTAACATTATGTTACGAGCTTAGGGTTCGTGACAATAAAAATTGCCGATAAAATTACCTAAATTAACACTTTAATTTACTTTACACAAATTAAAACTTAAAACACTAATGATTAAACACACTAATTCACTTAATTCCGCTCCGAAGCTTCGCTTGCTTACTTATATAAATTAGCAAAATATCCAGAATGTTCAAGTAAACACGCGCAAGGTACCGAGAGTTCGAGTTTTAAACTTCAAGAAGTTTAGTTCTTCGGTTCGAGACTAGATGGCGGCAGTGCGCCGATTTGAGGCATTGGAGCGCGTAACATTACATAGTTAGTTTATATTTATTAAACATGTAGGCTGGGAATAGGTACCATCAGTTCAGTCGCTGACATTTTACTTATTTTCAAAGGAATCAAATAAATACACACAAATATTTTTAGGGAAATATTCTATTAACAAATTCTGTATTTATTTTATGGTACCTAAATTAGTATAAAGAGATATTTTGATTTATGTTTATTTTTGTACCGGTATCTTTGCATATGTCCCGTTCCTACTGTCGAATTTTGCCGCAATTTTCTAAAAATATTATTGATTCATCTAACTTACACATACTTTAATACTGTGTAATAAAGTACGTGTGCCTCGTACTGGTACGGTACACCGACTGATCGGCTAGGTTAGCTGAAATTCTTATATTTCAAAAATAATAATTAGAATGATACTAATAACATAGCCACGTAGCTTAGATAAGAAAGGTAATAAAATATCGACTACTGAAATGAGTAATTATACAGTACATCACTGTTACTTTTCCAAGCAACACAAAAATAAAGTTATTCAATGCAAGTAGAATGAAAAATATTATGTAAGAATGTATACTTCATACATGGTAGAGCCACATTGCAACTGAATTATGGTTGTGGCACGAAAGGGTCGGGTAGACCGCGGCAGAACTACTGTCTTGGTATGGTGAATTTAAAGTAAATGAGCCACTTTTTAACGGGAACGAGGCTTTCGATCTTAGTCCTCAGTGGTGACAACACATCTGCACTTTGATTCTTTTTTTTTTTTCAATTGAGGATAAATGTAGATATCTATTTGTCTAAACATCCACTTACCTTCAGGTGGACTGTGTTCGTTTGTGAGTTTGTCACCCTTATTGTATAAAAAAAACTTAATATTTTTCGTTTATAATTTTTGAGGCTTGGACATGGAGTCGCGTAATAACAAAAAACGTTGTATGGGACGTGTCACAAAAAATTTAGCAGACTTAACACTACAAGCTGGACTTGTAGCAGAGTGTTTGAGTTTATATCATTCAGCTGCAGAAATACTAAAGTCCGTGAATGATTGGCTTTGGCTAGCTGCAGCAAAAGAAGGTAAGCACTTGTTGTGGTAGTAAGTGTATTATGAACACAAATATATAAGTAATTTAAAGTAGTAAGTGTATTATGTACACAAATATATAAGTAATTTAAAGTAGTAAGTGTATTATGTACACGAATATATAAGTAATTTAAAGTAGTAAGTGTATTATGTACACAAATATATAAGTAATTTAAAGTAGTAAGTGTATTATGTACACAAATATATAAGTAATTTAAAGTAGTAAGTGTATTATGTACACAAATATATAAGTAATTTAAAGTAGTAAGTGTATTATGTACACAAATATATAAGTAATTTAAAGTAGTAAGTGAGTAAGTAATAAGTGTATTATGTACACGAATATATAAGTAATTTAAAGTAGTAAGTGTATTATGTACACAAATATATAAGTAATTTAAAGTAGTAAGTGTATTATGTACACAAATATATAAGTAATTTAAAGTAGTAAGTGTATTATGTACACAAATATATAAGTAATTTAAAGTAGTAAGTGTATTATGTACACAAATATATAAGTAATTTAAAGTAGTAAGTGTATTATGTACACGAATATATAAATTTAAAGTAAGTGTATTATGTACACAAATATATAAGTAATTTAAAGTAGTAAGTGTATTATGTACACAAATATATAAGTAATTTAAAGTAGTAAGTGTATTATGTACACATATAAGTAATTTAAAGTAGTAAGTGTATTATGTACACAAATATATAAGTAATTTAAAGTAGTAAGTGTATTATGTACACAAATATATAAGTAATTTAAAGTAGTAAGTGTATTATGTACACAAATATATAAGTAATTTAAAGTAGTAAGTGTATTATGTACACAAATATATAAGTAATTTAAAGTAGTAAGTGTATTATGTACACGAATATATAAGTAATTTAAAGTAGTAAGTGTATTATGTACACGAATATATAAGTAATTTAAAGTAGTAAGTGTATTATGTACACAAATATATAAGTAATTTAAAGTAGTAAGTGTATTATGTACACGAATATATAAGTAATTTAAAGTAGTAAGTGTATTATGTACACGAATATATAAGTAATTTAAAGTAGTAAGTGTATTATGTACACAAATATATAAGTAATTTAAAGTAGTAAGTGTATTATGTACACAAATATATAAGTAATTTAAAGTAGTAAGTGTATTATGTACACAAATATATAAGTAATTTAAAGTAGTAAGTGTATTATGTACACGAATATATAAGTAATTTAAAGTAGTAAGTGTATTATGTACACGAAATATATAAGTAATTTAAAGTAGTAAGTGTATTATGTACACAAATATATAAGTAATTTAAAGTAGTAAGTGTATTATGTACACAAATATATAAGTAATTTAAAGTAGTAAGTGTATTATGTACACAAATATATAAGTAATTTAAAGTAGTAAGTGTATTATGTACACGAATATATAAGTAATTTAAAGTAGTAAGTGTATTATGTACACGAATATATAAGTAATTTAAAGTAGTAAGTGTATTATGTACACAAATATATAAGTAATTTAAAGTAGTAAGTGTATTATGTACACAAATATATAAGTAATTTAAAGTAGTAAGTGTATTATGTACACAAATATATAAGTAATTTAAAGTAGTAAGTGTATTATGTACACAAATATATAAGTAATTTAAAGTAGTAAGTGTATTATGTACACGAATATATAAGTAATTTAAAGTAGTAAGTGTATTATGTACACGAATATATAAGTAATTTGTAGTAGTAAGTGTATTATGTACACAAATATATAAGTAATTTAAAGTAGTAAGTGTATTATGTACACAAATATATAAGTAATTTAAAGTAGTAAGTGTATTATGTACACAAATATATAAGTAATTTAAAGTAGTAAGTGTATTATGTACACAAATATATAAGTAATTTAAAGTAGTAAGTGTATTATGTACACAAATATATAAGTAATTTAAAGTAGTAAGTGTATTATGTACACAAATATATAAGTAATTTAAAGTAGTAAGTGTATTATGTACACGAATATATAAGTAATTTAAAGTAGTAAGTGTATTATGTACACAAATATATAAGTATTTAAAGTAGTAAGTGTATTATGTACACAAATATATAAGTAATTTAAAGTAGTAAGTGTATTATGTACACAAATATATAAGTAATTTAAAGGGAAGTTGTATTATGTACACAAATATATAAGTAATTTAAAGTAGTAAGTGTATTATGTACACGAATATATAAGTAATTTAAAGTAGTAAGTGTATTATGTACACGAATATATAAGTAATTTAAAGTAGTAAGTGTATGATGTACACGAATATATAAGTAATTTAAAGTAGTAAGTGTATTATGAACACAAATATATAAGTAATTTAAAAAAATAGTCATATTCA
This sequence comes from Parnassius apollo, assembly GCA_907164705.1. Classification (NCBI taxonomy): domain Eukaryota; kingdom Metazoa; phylum Arthropoda; class Insecta; order Lepidoptera; family Papilionidae; genus Parnassius; species Parnassius apollo. The sequence continues at coordinate 312,857 of CAJQZP010000333.1, read as the reverse complement.
ATTTGTAAATACTAGGAGCAGACACAAGCTATAAGTACTAGTTACTCAATACACTACAGAGACAGTATTTCATTATTAAAGCGATGTATACACTTTTGCAAGAAAATCCCAGAAAATATACATTTGTCCACGCCAAGATTGATAACTTTATTATACTAACATTGTAAAAAAGAAGTTATTATAATATTAAGGAATTCATAGACAATAATAAGGTGATCCTTTGGAATAAGGTGATCACTACCAAGCTGTTTCTTTTATTATGATTTGTGTAACATAATAAATTATTGTAAACATTCTTATTTATGTATATGCTAATCTCCACTATGACTGAAGCTATTCGGATAATCTTAGGCTAATATTTAGTGTTTGTTTCATTTGAATCAGTGTAGAGTGCGTATCGCGCGCGTTCGACGTGACGCGTGCACAAATCGAAAGTAAAAGTGTTGTGTGATTAGACTAGACTAGAGTTACGGTAAATTCTCCATAACGCCTTTAGTCGACTGCAAGCTGGCGAAAAGAATAGTTCTATGTTTTGTAAGCCGCAAAAGTTCTTTTGGGACAATCTAAATTTAATCTCAATTTTATACGTGGTAGAGCCATGCTGCAATTATAATAGTAGTATAGTTGTAGCACGAATGGTTCGGCTCGACCGGGGAAGGACCACGCTCTCACAGAATACCAGCGTGAAATAGTAGCTTAATGCTGCTGTGTTTCGTATGATGAGTGTAGAGAACCGGAGACCCTTTTTACTGGAAATGAGGCATTCCATCTTGGTCCTCATGGGTAACAACGCATCTACATTTTGATTTCTAATCGAGGATAGTTATAGATAGATGTCTATAGGCCGCAGCAACCACTTACCATCAAGTGGACTGTGTGCTCGTTTGTCACACTATCCTATAAAAAAAATCTAACACTGATTTTGTTTAATGTGACTAATAAAACACTTTCATTATTTATGTTCATTTTGTCCACATGATTTGAACTTAGTTTCAGATAAGTATGTAACCTTTATTTCATATTTGCCTAAAAAAGTAACTGTTGTAAATGAAAATAGCTGCGTGGCATATTTACCGTGGCAGCTCCCCGCGCCAGTGCGGCTGTAATACAGTTTTTATTCTGAATTGCCGCTCTAGTATGGATAAACCACTTCATTGGCGGATCGCTCGCGCGGTGTGGAGGTAGGCGGGGGCGGGAATCGTCGCACACGTAGTTTTTTATTACTATTAATTAACCCAAGACAGTAATTAATCCCGCGATAATGTTTAGTGGACGCAATATGGAAACGATGCAAATTTATCTTTATCTCGCTATGTAAAATTTTTAGTTCATGCAAGTGTGGGTTGAAATATAAAATAGGTTTGCAACATAATATTTATAATATTTAATTTATTTATTGTATATAATTATAATGCAATAATATAAAAAAAAACAATAAACTAGGCCAAACATATAAAAAATGTTATTCTCACTTGAATTATCTTTAGCGCCCAATCAGACTGCACTAGCGGGTGCGGGGGCGGGCGCGGGCGCTCGGGTCTTGGCGTCTGCGTATTCAGAGTGCCGAACGAGCTACGAGTGTCATTGTAAATGTGTTTGGTCGTTCTCAAACTTTGCTACGTATTTAGAAGACATGGATGAAGATTTGCTTTTATTAATGGAAAATTCATACTTAAAATGGAAATTGCAATATAGAAGTTTGGCATACACGATTTAAATAAAGGAAGAGAAGAGTTTGGAGAATTTTATGTATTATACGCTGATTTACGGACGTATCCCGATAAATTCTTTGAATACACGAGAATGTCATTAGACACTTTTGACTACATATTAAATAAGATCTCCGAGATCCATGTTTAGTCAAGATTGACACCAATTTATTTCTTCCCATTATTTTTATTTATGGCCACCCTATTTAAATGTTACAGATGTTTGCTCTGCCAAATAGCAGTGCGATGTTGTACTGCAGATATAAATTCTTCCGTATTGATATCCATGATGATTGACGACGCTTCGGCGGGTGAATCAAAATGGTTTAGAACCACAAGCGTAGTACCTAACAGAAGCTAAATCACTGTGAACGATGCGAGCGGACTGAGCCATTAGAAACACCCGCGCCGACTGCGCCCGCGCCCGCCTCATGCAGACGCGCGGCTCGCGGGAGCGCTCTGAATGCAACTGGCGTCTACATACATTTTGATTTACACGCGCCCGCGCTAGCACCCGCGTCCGCCTCCACTCTGAAAGAGTACTTTCAGTGCAGCTTGATGAGTCAGAATCGTCTTGTAAATTAATTATCATTTGATCCAATAACATCCAGTATTTGATCGTGTTGACATTATTCGTTTTCAATTTTCTGGACATGGCTATCACAGCTTATCCCATTTTATACAGAGCATTCGGCGAAGTTTCTTGCGAGTTGTCGCTTGATATCCCCATACCATCGGGTTCAGGTCTGGGTGGTATGGTAGAAGTCGTAAGACTTCGTGATCCGTACGTAACCTTTAACACTTCGTCAATTTTATAAACATTTTCAGATCTGTGTTGCTTGATCAATGTAAGTCACATTTCCTTAAGAAAATATTAAAGTCCGCGTTATGTCTTTGCAGCCAGGCCTGGATGTCGGCTTTTGTTGACGCCATCATTGGCTTTCTATTATTTAGGAATGATAAGCAGCGTTATCTATGACAGTCATGGAATGTGGTGGTAAATTTAGCAATAATTTGTCTTTTTTCCATTTATTAAAATTTTGAAAACTCATATCTTTTTTATAATCTCCGGATTTACTCTAGTTTAAAAATTAAAAAAGGCTCCATTGACAAATCCACCACGGACTCTATCATGGACAATAATTAAACGTGGCCTTTTGCCAATATGTGACAGCACTCCTCTTCTGTAGACTGCAAAAACGATGAGACATTTAAGTAGGAATTGACATATGTTTCATCGAAATAATCAATGCTTCTCTGATCTCTCCGATGCATCTTTATCGTATTCAGATATCTCCATCGCCAAGATAACTATATTTGGTTGTTCAATAAGTAGCTTTCATTTCAACTGACATTAAATCTAAAGCCAGTCTTGTGAAACAATATACTCAAATATTCCCGACTGCAATTAATAATTCCGTCTCCTCGTACCTTCTTTAAAATAGTATTAAATTGAATTACTTTTCATCTTATTACGCCTTCTGTAAAATTATCTATATCAATTTTTTTCTTTCTGATTTGTTTCTTTTTTGTTCGATTTAAAAACCGCGCTATTCTGTTTAAGTTTCAGATCGTTGCCTTCTTTAATAATTTTACTTACAGTAGACAATGAGATTATTATTGTGTAATAAGAGAAGAGTGTGGTTTGCAAGATGACGTGTGGTTTGGTCATGTGGAAAGAATGAATGAGGAAAGAGTGCCAAAGAAAATTTATGTTGCAGAAGTAAATGGTAGAGTCGGAAAGGGTCGTCCTAGGCAAAAATTTATCGACCAAATTGGCGATTTATTGAAAACGGGCCAAATTAGGAGTACCCTTAACCGACGAGCATGTATGCGTAGGTGTATGGATGTGAAGGAGGCGAGAGAGGTGTGTCAGGATCGTGCCAAATGGAAGTCTGTAGTCTCTGCCTACCCCTCTGGGTGACAGGCGTGAGTGTTTATGTATGTAGACAATGAGAGTCTTGTTGCTTGTACAATTATACCTTGTAGATACTCCGTAGAACTTCGATCTTGTTTTTTTAGCTTTAAAGAAAGAATAAACGTTGTACGCCATTTTTTTCACTTGCCTTCTAATTTTCTTACTAAAAATCTGAGGGCAATTCATCTTGGCATAGATCGTAGCACTTTAATATCGTGTGCGTTTTGTTCCAAGCGTCCGTGATTCAACTGCTCACTATGAGATCTGCGAGTGAACCACAAACTAACTAGAAATACTCAGAGTGAACTGCCAAACATGAAAAATGCCGCCCGCCCCCGCCCCCGCCATTACGTCACTCCTTCCCGCAAACTTCTTACCCCGCGGGTGATCCGCCAATTAAGTGGTTTATTTATGTTATACAGTATAGACGAAAGTCTTTGTGTGGAGATGATTTATCGACATGCAAAAAAAATTGGATATAATATAATTTATTAATGCTTATTGTCAAATTATTTTTTCTAGGTCATCTGATTTTTTTTATAAAATTAAAATAACAAACGAACTCACTGTCCACCTGCAATGAACTTTGGTTCGGACTTAAATTCAAATCCAGGATCTACATGTCTGAACAAATGAATATATAGCAATATTGTTCTCTATTAAATTACACATTACACATGTTTGTATTTAGTTCGGTTACTTCTATATTAGAAAGTAAAGTTACTCTAATTTTAATTATATTTTCAATGATATATTATTTATATAAAATAACTTCATTAATTGTTATTTAATAAACATTTCAGGACACTGTGCAGCCTCTGCGATACTTCAATATCCAAACTTACGTAACACCACGCCTTTGCAAAGGAACGCCAGCCTGCAAGAGAGTTCTCCTAATAAAACAAAACCCTTGTCGTTATTTCAACCATGCTCTGATAGCTTTAGGAAATATAAGTTAACCTCATCTCCGCTAAGATCTTCGAAAACATCGAGTCCAGTAAACCCACTGGGTGAACTCACACCTTCTTCGTCCGATAGTGTTGACACTTCGTCGAGACAGTCAGAGACAGATAACGCAGACACAGAATCTATCACATCTTCCGGTGATACTGAGTACCAAGGTCAGAAATCTTACCTTGGTTTTGATCTGCCCTCTATACCTAGACAACCTCCCTCCCAAATTAACAATCAGTATCTACTAAGCGGTGAGGATATACCAGAGAAATACCGTAAAGCTATCATACATTATAGCAAGTATCAAAATGCTGGTATTATCGAGACAGAGGCTTGTTTTAAAGCGGCAAGAATAGCATTGGAGCAAAACAATAGCTTATTGACGTCCAGTTTTCTGCAGAACGTCATCTATATCAATCTGACACTAAGCGAGCAAGAGAAGATCCAAAGATTTGATACACTTGCTGAAATTTACAAGGAAATAGGTAATTTTTAACAGATATTTTTACATATACTTTTTACATCCTCAACGCTCGGCAACCCTTAGATTTAAAAAAGGACGATTGAATAAAAGTGATTTTATCGCATTGTCTGGGTGGAGATTGTAGGTTTATAGATGTTCCAAAGCATTCGACGGCTCCGTGGCGCAATGGCTTAGCAATGAGTTAGAGAACAAGTATTTGTATGGCCTACAAGTAATTGTTCCGGGTCTGGATGTTTGGCCTTGTGAAATTTATGTATGTAAACTGCTCTCACGATACAGGAGAAAATCTTAGTGTGGAGGTAAGGTTTTTAAAAACAAAGAAAAAGAAAGAAAGAAAATTCAAAACGTCGTGAGTTTAAATAAGTTAACGTATTTTAAATCATCAGATAATATTTATTCATCAAATAAAGTATAACCTAGTTGAATATAAAAGATTAAACTATTTTTTTCATACAACTGTCATTTTTAATTTCTTTATATTGTAATTTATTCTATGAATAACTTTTATTTGATGATTTAAAAATCAGTTCCTTTTGTTCCTCGTACACGGACCTACATATCGTTTTCAATAAGAGTTGTAACTTGACTTTAATTCTCTTGCAGTCAAGTAAAAAATCTGATGATTTATTGAGTCGTAAGTATAATATTGTGTTATATTTTTCGCACTGTACAAGCATGCAGCCGAAACGTTACCACGCACAGGTCTTGAGTTATCGCGCAAAAAAATAAAGTTATTTTAAACCATTTTGTAATCTACCAACTGTACATGAAATATAATGATAACGTAAGTTTATCTCTAGCTGCGCACGATGTCTTATGTCTCGTTAAGTGGGTCATTAGGTAATAACAGACGTGCTTGTAAAACTACGAGGCACATGAACCAACAATATTGTCCTATCAATAGAGTCAATAGGATAAACGATTGCAGTGTTAGCTGACGCGATCTTTTGACCATGAAGGTTAGAGAACAGGAGAACGATCGCCGTAGAAAAAAGTGTCCCAGAAATATGGACACCATAAGTGAGGCGCTGCGACTGCTTAGTTCGGTCAATAAAAGTCATTATCAGTCTATTTTTCCGATCAGATGCTAAACCACTTGCACATCCACAATTTTCCTTTTTTAATGTTTCTTTTTGTCAAAAATTGCAAAATTACGAAGCACGAAAATTTTCTCACCAATGCCACGAACAAAATTTGTACATTATTCAACTAACTTCATCTACTTGTACTCATAAACAGCTAACTTCGCAGTCACTACTCACCGACGTCAGCGCCGCTATAAATTCTACAATTTTCAAGGACAGGCAGGCTATGCTTTTGTAAGTAGTGATCATTCTCCTGTCTAACCTTCATGCTTTTGACGCTACTGCTCTTTCGTAACGAGATGGTTATACCGCCATCTACCGGAAGTCATTAGCCATTTTTCTGGCATTATCCATAGTCGCCTCTTAAGACACCTTCGTCCGTCCTTCGTATCTCTCGGGCCGCCACCACTTGGCAAGTGTTGTTATCATTGCCACAATGTTGTTCTATGATATTCGAGAGTTTTAATATTATGTATGATATTAAACGCAGGTTTCCTTCGCAAAGCCGCGTTCTACCAACGCCTAGCCGCCACGCGTCAAGTGAGCGCAAACAATCCGAACCCGGATTGGCAGCGCTGCTACTACCTCATGTTGCATAGCTTCCCCGGACACAAGCTCAGCCTTGACCCCGGATATGTTGTACAGCACCAAGTTGGTACGTTTCACACACATTGTGTAAAAGAAACAAAGACTTAGCTTATTTATTGTAGCTCTGTAGTCCGATCGACAGATGAAAATGTCCAAAGCATACTAATGTGTAAAATAACTAATTTGATATAGGTTGGCCTGCCCTCCAAATCCAGCTACTTCAAGAAGTGGTAGTAGCGGCTCGTCGAATGGGACACCCTGCCCTTGCGACGCGTCATATGACATTTCTGTTGCAAACCATGTGGCCACATCTGTCCCGACAGGAGCATAGAGACCTGGCTATTCAGTTACAGGTGAGTATTTACATATTCAAAAAGAATTTTAATAAAATAACCAAAAAAATGTTAAACATATGCTTATGAAGTTACATCACTTCGTAACTTAGTTTGAGTCGAAGAAATGCCTGCAAAATCTCGTGGTTTTTAGTTTAGTTTCTAGTGGACAGTTACCTCATATAGAATATTTGTTTAGATGGGGACATTGTTTGTGTGCCTGTCTAAACAAAATAAGCGCAGTAAGTGGTCTGTTAGTTTATATGTTATTTATCAATAATTTGTTACATACATATAAATTAATTAGAGACGTAGCAATACCTACCGATGACGCGTGGTCTACACAATACAAAAAATATAATAATGTCCTCGAGACCGAATTTCGGTCACGGCGGCCAGCCCCTCAACAAAGACTTGCCATCGGCGCAGGACAGGATTATAGTGCCTAAGTGTATGCGCAAGCACAGGTGCACTCTATATTACCTCACTCTCGTAACCCGATGGGACGGTAAATTGACACAATCGAACAGAGATCAGGCGCAGGACCAACGGCTCTAGATGCTTGCCGAGGCACGAGGGTGAGACACCGCCAATTTCCTCACTCTGGGCAGCTACTGAGAATTTCTTGACGGAAAACTCAATAATTAATTTTTTGGCCCGACCCGGGATTCGAACCCAGGACCTCATGATCAGCAGTCGCACTACTACAACCACTAGACCAACGCGCAGTCACAAACAAAAAATATACAACTGTATTGGTTCTTTTTAAGTCTGTACTGCATGGACCTCCCCTTGGGTAGGTTTGCCTTAACCATCACGTAGGTGAGTTGACTATTGCAGTATCAGACGTCTCGCACCTTGGACGTTGCTTCTTATCGTCCGTCTGAGTATTTTATGTTCACTTTAAATATGCTGATTATACCACCACCTACCGGAAGCCTCAATACATTACCCTCGGAACGATATGGGGAGATGGATTTCCTTATGCCACTGCCGCACGGTAACCGTATCCGTTATAATTTGGGCATTACAAATTTATGGCCACAAAATGTTGGAATGATCTTCCACCACCATTACGAGTCATAACAAATAAGAACAGTTTTAAGAGAAAATACAAAGAGTATTTATTAAGTACGCAGAAAATGTCATAAATATAAAAAAATTTCGGCAGGGGCTGAATATATGCAATTATGTAACTTACATTTACTACCAATATTCTTTTTAATAACCATTACGTTGTTCTAACATAATTATTATAATTAGTCTGAATAAATAAAACACTACTGTAGCTCTTACTTTTAATACTATTATTTTTATTTTTTTTCATGTTTTTGTTTATATTACGTTTATATTTTGTTTATATTATGTTTTATCTTTTGTACATGTATATTAATTATCAATTTATTAATAGAAATATTATGATAACTTGTACTGGTTAATTATATAGTTCTTGTACTGGCTGAATGAATAAATAAATAATTTAACACTAAAAGCTATTTGTAATATAATTGGTGATGTTCGCGTTCTGTTATACTTTAGCGCACTAAGTAGGTATATGGGTGCTGACAGAATAACAGCGTTGTAGATTCTCTGCAACACATGATGAGTCAGAACCCTTTCATTGTCCTTCTAAAAATATTATTTTTGTATTAGTTTAACTTTTAAATATTTTATTACTTTTGGTCAATGAATAAATATTTTATTATTATTTTTGGGGTATCTGTATAGTTTTCTCATCTGGTTGGTTTCTATAAATATATAATTATAAATTAAAATGAAAAGATAAATATACATAAATATCAATAAAATAAAATAAATACAAAAAATACACAAATAAATAAAGATCCAACCAGATGGAAGCCCTCGGCAGGGGAGACCAAACGGCCGAGGGTTAGGGGGAAAGGGAAAGAAACCGACGGACGATGCGGGCGGTATCGAGGACCACTGCCTTCTGCATTTGAGCCCGGAGCGGTCCGTCACGGAGTCCCAGTCGCCTCAGATGACCCGAGAGGCTGACTGGGATTAGCCCGTTTGCAGAGACGACTACAGGAATAATTTCGGTCGGCAGACCACCCCACATGTCGGTCACCTCGTGAGCCAGGTCCAGATATTTTGTTTGCTTATCTGTTTCGGCTTTCACGAGGTTCTCGTCATACGGAATGGTAATGTCGACCAAAAATATCCTTGACTGTGCCCGGTCCATCAGCACAATATCAGGCTTATTTGCAAGAATAGTCCTGTCTGTGATGATGGCCCGGTCCCAGTAGAGCCTGGCGCGGTCATTTTCGAGCACGGCTTCCGGCAAGTACTTGTAATACGGCAATTTCCGGTCCACGAGACCGTATTTCAGAGCGAGCTCCTGGTGTAGAATTCTGGCTACTAGGTTGTGCCTGTGCAAGTACTCAGAGTTAGAAAGTGCCGAACAACCGGAGATGACATGTCTAAGTGACTCCCCGGGATGGCGACAAGCTCGACAGACGTCGACGGTGCCATCCTTTAGGATGTATCTCCGATAGTTGTTGGTCTTAATAACCTGATCCTGTATTGCACAGACAAAACCCTCGGTTTCCCCCGAAGAGATCACCGAAACGTAGCCAGTTGAGGGAGGCGACTGTATCTACGAAGGGCTCATGTAGAGCCCTGTAGTACCTCCCGTGGAGCTCCTTCTCCTTCCATACGGTCTCCCGGTCGGAAATGCTAAGCACTGCTGGGTCCTGCCATTGCTCGTTGGCCAAGGATAGAGGGGTAATCCCTTTATCACTAGAAATGACGTCATTATAGAATGGATCATCCGATCTCGCCAGGAAGTAATGACGGAGGCTGCACACTTCACGATCATGCATAGTGAGCGCGCTTAGAAAGCCACCCCCACCATGCTTTCGCGGCAAGTACAGCCTCATTACCGACGATCTCGGATGATGCATCCTATGGGACGTCATGGTAGTGCGGACTTTTCTATCCAGGGCGTTAAGTTCAGTCTGAGTCCACCTGAGTATGCCAAAGGTATACATAAGGACAGGCATGACCCAACCGTTATATGCGTGTGTCTTATTCACACCGGACAAAAGGCTATTAATGTTTTATATATATATATATTTATGTTATTATTATTATTATTATTATAACTGATCAAAACTGCTGAACGTAGGTCTATGTGACCCCATAGATTGATATAAAGAACCGATTTATATAATAGTAATCTCGGAGTCACTTACATACATTTTATACCATAGTACACCATAGGCAAGATTGCTGTATGCTATATTCATAGACTAATCTTATTACTAGTGATGTATATACTTGACATATACTACACTCATAGGAAGGGTTAACAATTGCAGATTTGCATGATTTACTTGTATTAGGAAGTCGCTGTTGCCCATCTTCTGGTTATTTTCTCTTTGTCGCCTCTTACGACACCCACGGGACTATGCAATATGTAACGTAATTAACGCACACCCTAAGACACCCCAATTAGTATATTATGTTATAATCATAATACTGAATTTTAGTTAAACATTTTTATGCACTGATTATTTATCAAATTACTGTGAGAGGGGTGGATTTTGGATTGCATCTCTTCTCCTTTCATCTATAGATACATGTGTGGTTAAGGGTACTTTACGTGGCCCCTTTTAAAATTCGAATTTGGTGATTTTGGCATCTGCATTAATTTGTTTTTTATTTACAAAGATTCCTTTTCGTACTTTGTGTTATACAATTCCGGAATAATGTTGTGGTCACAGTAGAAATCCACGAACGCAGACTTTAACGTGCTTGAAATAAAGTTCATTTTTCTTTATTTTTATTGAATGACAGAATTAGTAATAATACAAAAAACTGCACTCTTAAAAGTCTTATTGCCTTAAGTTACGGTCCATTTCAGTTTGTTTTGGCTGTACAGATTTAATGTGACTGTAATTTACGTAGTTTTAATTATTTTTGGGATAAAAAATTACCTATATTAAAAATGATAGGAATCGATTCATTAAACGATTCTGAACAAACTACTTTCTGAAAGTGCGTTAATTATGTTACGTGTTGTATATGCACTGCCGCTAAACTTCTTATTGATAAAATATTTTCGATTCCAATAGGCAGTGTCGGCACAATGCGAGGGCGGGCCGGTGCCGCTGGTGCTGGAGACGGGCGAGGTGATCCCGCCCGCCAACCTGACGCACGTGCCGCACTGCACCGGCTTCGCGCCGCGCCCGCTGCCGCCGCCGCGCGCCCCGCACTCCGTCAAGTTCAAGGTCCAGCAGGGACCGTTCATATTCACACCAATACACTTCGGCAGCCTCGAAAGGAAATCGAAGAAAGATGAAGGGAAAATGGGTAGGTGGACAGATTTTCTTTTGGACGATGTATTGCTGTCTTTTTAGTAGTTGTAATGGGTCCGGTCCGGTATTTGAAAGTGTGTTTAGTAAAATATTGGTTTCAAGACAAGACTAAAATTATATTGTCTCGAAACAAATACTTGAACATATCACATTTAAGAACTTAAGTTTGGGCCTCGTCAGAATCATTATTTAAAAAAAAATCAATGCAACAGCATACTGGTTTGAAGTATTGACTCATCTGTGCTGGTAATTATTCCAAATGATAATTATGCCCGGACATACTTTGTCGCAGTCCCGAGATGAGATGCGGATTGTTTTTAACAAATGGGCAACTTCTAACAGCTAGTCAGTTTCAAGCTTTAAAACAAAAATCATCACAATTTTCTATTTTTATACCATTCTTTCAGAATATCTTTGGGTGGAAGATGACATATGCGAAGTGCAAATGAAACTCACTAACCCGTTGCCTTTTGAACTAAAAGTATCAAACATGCGTCTTCTCACCTCAGGTGTGGTATTTGAATCCATACCGGAAACCATAATTCTACCACCAGACTCTCCAACTACAGTCAACCTCCACGGAACACCTAAAGAAATTGGCGAGTTGCAAATACTAGGCTATTCCACTCACACGTTAGGCGTCAAGTCGAATTGTCGATTGAAGCACATCCCTATGAGGAACAAATTTCCGACTTCTTACATAATTGAAGTAATACCAAGTCTACCCACCATAACTATTGAAACTACGGTCGCCTTGTCCGGACATTTGAATGTTTCGAACGCGGAAGGTCATGGTAACGTCACCAACGTTTCCCTGTATAATGGGGAGAGCACCGAATGCACAATAAAAATTACTAACACGAGCGCCGTGCCTATTGAATTCCTGGACTTATCTATACAGGTTTGTGATTTTTATTGTATTTCCCTATACTTTACACGCATGAAAATAATTGCTATTTGTATCAATGCAAATTTGCTATTAAATTGTGGCAAGAGCTAACTAAAAGTTTAATAACTGTGACAGTTTATTAAATTTTTAGTTACAGACAGACATATTGTAATTTAGCATTGGAAGAGAAATAACTGTTTAATTATTATATAAAGAATTTAATAAAAACGTAGTTTCTAAATATGTTGGATTTTCAGTATGTCTATAGGCACACCAGATATTTTAGATTAAACATCTAATTGTGATAAAGAAATATAATGCATGGAGAAATAACGTTTAATTATTATATAAAGAATTTAATAAAAACGTAGAATATGTGGATCAGTGTCATAGGCACAAACACAGATATATTTAGAATATCAAACATCTAATTGTGATAAAGAAATGTAACTTTGTAATATAAGAGATGAATGCAGGAAAATTTGAAATTAAATATTAATTACAACAAAAAAACCCCATCAAGTACACTGCTTAATATATGCCTCCCTTATAAATTACCTCATAGGCTTAGCACGCATTGCGATTAAACGCGAGCGGTTTAGGAATAGCTGAAAACGCAAAACTGCATACAATCACGCACTGCGGCTGGAGTTTTGCTTAATTTTATTTCAATACCACCATGGATTTCGAGCAAGTAGCGTGTGTTGTGGCTTTGGCTTTGAAATAAAAAAAATAGAAAACGTAAACGTAAACAACGGCGCTGCCATAAGTACTGGGTACATTCACTAATAGATCAAAGACACATCTGAAAGGAAACTTTTGCAAAATGTACAACGACGTGCAACAACATCCCGATAAGTTTTTTAATTATCACAGAATGTCGATTGGTACTTTTGATAAATTATTACAAGCTGTGGGCCAGTATCTACAACATGAAGACACTGCATTTCATATGACGATATCACCTGAATGCGCCGCGAATGAAGATTGAATGCGAATGAAGTGCGCCGCCATACTGTTACTATGGGACACATAAAAATCGCGCGTTTACAAACCGCGATCGAAATTTAGCAAGTTACGTTTTTAAAATCAGTCACTGAAAAAGTCACTAATGTTACATTTGTTTGCGGTTGCAGATGTGCGGTTAAACGCGTTATTAAAACGGTTAATGCGTACTAAAGCCCTAAAGGTGATTTTTCCATGTGCCACGCTTGGCAACCGCAGCTTTTTATGACTTTGATTTTTATAATATCCCTTGTCAGGAACATGCTGCTGCCCATCTCCTGCTTCAGTTTCCTTCCATCGTCTCTTACGACCTACATGGGACCATATGAGTAGTGGATTCTTATACCGCCGCTACACAGTTTGGTATATTAAAGGTTTTCATTTTAGATATATGTTTAGTATATTCCGACTATAATAAAAGCGGTCATAAACATAATACATCATACGTATATATAATGTCACTAAACAAATTAGTCATCATATATCATAAATCTGTATTTTTTATAGAATAAGGGTGACAAACGAGCACACAGTCCACCTGATGGTAAGTGGATGCTGCGATCCATAGACATATATATATATATATATATATATTTCCATATATATATACATAGCCCGTATTATCATATATATATATATACTTATATAGTATATATATATCTGCATGCTTCGATTAATGGAATCTTAACGTGTCAGATGACGTCATTTGCCACCCCTGCGTTGATCAAGACCTAAAATGGAATACCTCGTTTCCAGTAAAAAAGGGTCTCTGGATCTCTACACTCACCATACGAAACACAGCAGTATTAAGCTGCTATTTTACGCCGGTATTCTGTGGGAGCGTGGTTCTTCCCCGGTCTAGCCGACCCACTCGTGCTAAGACCGTAATATAGCTGCAGTGTGGCTCTACCACGTAAAAATCTAATGAACGTTAAAAAAACCTGTTCCAAATAAATATTAACAATCAAATTTCCTTTCCAGTCAAACATGGACAATCAGCTCCAATCCAAAGTATTTCAATGGTCCAACGAGGATGTACAATCTCAGCTACCAATACAACCGAACAACGTAGCCACAATAACATTAAAATTGTATGGAGAAGCTGATTTTCTAGACCTCGGTGGTGTTGGAGAGAATTTATTCCCTAATAGTCTTACTTCAAACTATCCGTCCAGAGTTGGGTCCCCAGTACCAAACGCTCAGCTGTCACTACCAACCCAAAGTTCTAATCCACACACTTCGTTATCCAGTGGACTCATGGTTAACAGAATTTCTGGAAGTTTCAGGTGAAGAACTTTATAATTTACGAATAACCTCTTAAATATTTTTTTAGTTTTAATATTTATAAATAAAGTTTTATATTTAAATATGCATATATGCGCTTATAAACGTAGGTTTCATCCAAGTAATGGTATATTTAAGAGTGTAAGTATTTGTAGACCGAAGTTTGAAGAAAATTGCTTGGTAAAAAAGACATTTTTACTTAGCAATTTTCTACTTTTTTAGAGATTTAATATTAATGCCTTATTTTACTAGCCAACTTTATAAAGGAGATGGTTCTAAATTATACTGTTTATTTTTTTGGCATTAAAATACGCGATATATTAAATTTGTCAACTATTTACATATTTGAATGAATTTTATTTTATTATTTAGGTTATATTTTAACTTCGTAGTTTTTTTTAATGTTTAGAGGTCCGTAGCTGTTTTTTTTATATAAGAAGGTGTAAAAGAGCTTGCGGCTTACCTGGTGGTAAGCGTCAACCACCGCCCATGAACAACTGAACACCGAGGAAATTGCAGGAGCGTTTAAGGCCTTTTAAATAATCATCTCTGCCATAGGTTTCCACAAAGAAATCGCGCGAGAAAGAAAACTCCTAATAAACAGCCTTGGACTCAGTAGAGGACCGCCATGCACCCCGATGGTGAATAGTATCGTAAGTTTTGCTGCGATCAGCGATGATGGAATTTGGCGACTGGAATTTATCCGAACAATTCTTTTGAGTAGCGTGGTAAATGCGATAGAAAATCTAATAGTACGCAACATCACATCGCAATGCCAGTAAATCGAGCTGATTAGAAAGATCTCGGTCGTCGATAATTCAGGCCGCTATTGGCTAAATTTGAAGAAAAAACAACTATCTCCCAAGGATGGAAAAAATAGGGAATGAAGTTTTTAATGTAACTATGTAGGACATTCATTTGTGATATCTTTTAGTCTACTCAAAAGGTTCAAAAAATTAAACTTTTAATAAAAAAATAAAAGGCGACTTCAAAAATCTAAAAAGGAGTAAAGTAGTTTTTATATGATAGCTTCTGATTTCGTGTGTTGACGAGTACCTAATTTTTTTCCGCTGAAGTTGTTGTTTTGGGGGTAGTTTATATACACTACGTTTTAGCACCGAATTCGAAGGCTTATGTGTAAATAGTTTTAGTTTTTTTTTTTTTATAGGAGAAGGGGCAAACGAGCATGCGGCTCACCTGATGGTAAGTGAATACCGCCGCCCATGAACAACTGCAACATCAGGGGAATGATGGCATCCACGACTTTTTCTGCCCCCAGGGCGGCCCCACTTAAAAATGAGGTGTAATATTTGACAGATTCCTTAGTGCGGAAGTTAATTTGTTCGAAAAGTTTAAGATGAATGTTTCTTTCTATACCTATTAATTATATTTTATATTAATTAGATTAAAAATAAATAAACCAAACCACAGATATTTATAAAGGTAAGAAAAATTAAAAAAAAAGACATAAAAATATGCAAAAAATTAAAAATCTGTCCGATGAGGCATTGCTTTGTGTATTAATATTAATATAATACTGTAGAAACTGGTTAACTTTTATTCAGAACTAACTTCTCAATTAAATGACAATGTGTAACAAAAAGCTTTACCTAGTGTCATCTGGCCTTTTAAATAGGAGTAAGCTCTTTTCTTGAAGGTCCCTAAGTCGTATCGGCCCGGAAAAATCTCTGGTGGTATTCTTATACTGGATATTTTCTTATACTGAACTCAAATTATGTCCACCATACTTTACGAACGCCAAAAAAATTCAGGATCAAGGGCAAAGGGCAAAGTTGTTCAAAATTTTTTTTCAAATTTATTTTTTGTGAAATATCAGTGCCATAGGCTTCTACTCCGTTCACATGTTACATCTATTTTTTTCCAGACTGTAAAAAAGTTCAACCAGTATAGTTCTTTGAAGTCGGCTTTTACTTTTCTTTTTAAAGTTTTTTTACGTACCTATACTTTTTTGTAGGTCATCCAATTCTCAGACAACAAGTTGGTCCGCTCCTATATCTGTAATGCCACCGTCAAGGGGACGTCAAATAGAAGCGCAGGTATGAGCGAGTGCCTCGTTAGTTTCCAAATATTATAGAAAAATATAGAACGCTATTCATTAAACTGAATTTATAAATCTTTTCAAATGTTTCACATTTTAATCAATGCCACTTTTATGCTGTAAAATATGGATGTCTTTGTGTTTTTGTTAAAAGACCTATTTAGGAAAACACATTTGAACTGCTGCAATTTCACTTGTGTTGTTATCTTGACCGTATGCTTATATACACTGTAATAATAATCAATATTCCTATTTTGAATATGCAATATTAAAACAGCTGAAATCTACTCCTGACTGATTTCGAAATGGCATGGCAATAATTTACGAATACTATCGAATGGTATCAAGTAAGCAAAATATGAAATGCCTGTGTAAAATGTGGATTTTCTTTGTGTTTTTATCGAAAATTCATCTAATTTCGGAAAACATTATTTGAGTTGTTACTTTTTTCACGTGTGCTACTCAATTCTGTTTCATCAAGGTAGTTAATATTATAATCAATTATAATTAATATACTTATTAAATAAAACTACTCGTACGGATTTTATCGCGTTTAAATCTATTTATTTTTAACCATGGTCACGGGGGACTGAGCTGATTGACGTCCCAATATCAGAGTTAATCCGGAGTACCAAATAATCGGAGCTCAGCTTTTTAATTATTACTTTTGGTCCGACCTAGGCATAAGTCTTGCTTTGATATGGTTGGTTTTAATTTTAATTTTATTAATTACCAGATCCCAAGCAGGTGTTAATACCCAGCTTCCTTTTCTATTGAAATTAGTATGTTTTTTTTTTATTTCAATAGACGCATATCATCCTTGGTAGGAAACTGCAGACTTCCCTTTTTGTGATCACATCCTAGACGACCGTCACCATTACATCAGATTTGATAGACTACAAATCCTCGCGAAAGAACATCGAATCCTACCAAGGATGACACGTAAGGCTATTGAAATTTAAAAAAAGACGTCCTAATTTTAATAGAGAATTTAATAGGCTGGGTATTATCACCTGCTTGGGATCCTAAAAGTAGTTAAATCCGTAAAAGCAGTTTTATTTAATGTGTAGTGTTCGCGTAAATATAAAAAAATAAATTTAAAACAGAAAAATTAAAAATCTACCCCTGGTTGATTATAAAACATGGCATGACAATAATTTCTTATTAACTTACATTATAAAATTAATAAATAAATATATTTTATTGACATAGCGTACTTGTGCACAAACGCGCTTTTTCTTGTGAAAAATACTTAAATGATTGGATTGGAGATGAGATGAAACATCAGACATGTGACAATGTCGGCATTTTGATTTTAGTACAGGGATTCCCACTGGGATCTGAACACTGGAACTAAGACTATTTTACCAGATCTTACATATACTTAGCCATGCTGTCATTTCAGACTAGTAAAGATAGAATACTGCCTACATAAGTGACACCGAAGCCATGCGACTTGTTACACTGTGTACGTGTGTACGCACACATATGCACCTAAAATCACAAGTTATTTTGTTGGTCGCAAATGACTAGATGCATATGTGCGTGTTCTTACAATAAGTTGAGCATGGTTTCGACTTCACTTGAAATGTTTATAGTCCGTCTGTCTTTATTATATATAAGTGAGTGACAAACGAGCACCTAGTCCACGTGATAGTAAGTCGATGCTGTGGTTTAAGACATCTACATCTTTTTAATTAAGAATCAAAATGTAAATGCGTTGTCATCCTTGAGAACTAAAATGGAATGCAACAAAGATCTTCCGTTCTCTACACTCACTATACGAAACACAGCAGTATTAAGCTGTTGTTTGCTGCCGCAGCAATCTAATGCGTGGCCTTTCTCCGGTCGAGCCGACTCGTGGTACAACCATAATATAGCTGTAGCGTGGCTCTACCACGATAAATTTTCCTTTGTTGATCTGAGATCAATCATAGATCGTCTCATTCATCAGCCAGAAAAGTTCACTGTTGAATTTCACCAATTGTAGGGATAACTTGGCTTAATCGTCACGCTTGACATTTGATGTAAAAGAGATGTTTATACCATCTTTTGGATGCCATAAGATATTTTTGTCATTTCTCATAGTCGCCTTTTACGACCATGGAACTGAATGGGGTATGGGATTCTATTAAATCGTCACATGGAAGTCATGGATGTCAAGTAACAAAGTTTAACTATTGCAGATATTAATCAGGTACTCCGGCGGTATAGGTAAAGAGATGCATTGTCGTCAATCAACGCTACAATTTAATTTGGAACTACTCCCCAGTGTTTCCATAACGCATTGGGACGTTCTGCCCGCGGAAATGTGAGTGCGACCTAGTTTAATGACATTAAAAATATTGTTTATTGGAATGATAATTACATTAACTAGCTGTTGCGGATTTAATCGCGTTATGTACGAGAACATAAAGAAAATTAATAAAACGCAATGGAGTCCGTGAAACTTATTTCATTTGATGTTGTAGTGTTGGCGTAAACATAAGAAATCATTAAATAAATACAGAAACCAAATCGGCGATGGGACGCAGCGTAAAATATCCGCCTGACGAGTGTGGTGATTATGGTAAATCATCTCTACTGTGGGCTCAATATCAGCTGTGGACTGTTCACAGTGTGATGATGATAATGATGAATACTTAAAGTTGTTAGCAAAATAATTGTCGTTTTGTAGTTTTTGAGATTGATTTAGTAAAGACATATTTTTTTTAATTGCACATATTATTTTTATGTTTATCACCGAGAGATTTCAAATGAAAGTGGTACTTTTTAAAACTTCAAGTTATAGGAAGTATTAAGAAAATATGCTATAATTTTTATTTTTCAATATTAGAGATTATCTCTATTATTATTTAATAGCTAGGATTAATATGGTCACTTTCTTATAACTCGATAATAACTCACTTTCTTATAACACTTAATAATTGAAAAAATAATTCATTTAATTTAAAAGTTTTTATTACATTGATAGAATTTTTACATTCATAGAAATCTATTTGGGGACGCTTATGGCTTCTCGATGTAGTGGTTATTACCGGATTAACTTTAAAAATTTCAATTTGCTTAACCTACCTTATATTAAAAATCGGAACGTAAATTATGATTGAAAAGTTTTTATTCATGTCTTCATAATCAAGATTTTGGTAACTTTACAGACCCACTCAACTATACCTAGTGTTAGACGTGACGAACCTTACGTCGGAGGAAATGGACTTCCATTATGCGCCAAGCAAGCACATTCTCATTGAGAGTAAAGAATCATGCAGGGTGCCGGTACCACTTGATCGATGTCCTTTCAACGTTACACCGGCTAGAGTTAATGATGAAGGTATAGTATTTGAATAGACACTCATTTTCTTACACCCCATACATAAAGCTCTCAGTTACACCACAATACTTAATAGTACAAGGTACGCTTGTGGCTCTAATAGGCTGGTTCATAATTGTAAACACATTTATTGCCTTTAATTATTTTTATTTTATTAATAAGGCACACAAACAGATTTAAGGCAATACAAAACACATTTACAATAACAAAAATATTATAACTAGTCTATAATCCAATGAAGTGTGCACAGCGAAACCAAATATGACAAGTGACAAGCGAAACTAAAAATGACTTAAGACTGAGAACTTATTTAATGATATCCGTGAAATTTACATATTTAACGTAACAATTACAGATCTTCTAAATCTGTGAAATGTAAGAATTAAAAATGTCCAGATCAGCCAAATGGCCTATTATTTACATTGTTTTTTTTTTGCTTTATTGTGTTATTTTATTATACTATAAAACATACTATGATTATTGATTACCTATCGTAAGATAATGGGTTTATTCCATTTTTTTAATACTATACTTTTTAATACTTACATAAAACGTAGATATTTGACAACCGAAATTTTAATTTCTTACGTCGAAAAACAAAGAGTATTTAATTTCAATGTCATTTCAAGGATATCGACAAAATAATTTATTATTTTTTATTCACAGAAACGGTAGAATCTAAATCAACAAGCACAGGAGCATCGACATCCAGCCTGGAGCTAATGTGTTCAGAGCACATAACAAGCAATGTTGCTCTACGTTGGCATCTCTTGCAGTCAGACGTAAGCGGCGTTGCATCTGTGAAAGGCATCACACTGTCGCACGCTATGATAGATATTGTCAGGATGTCGCCTTTGAATTGGGGTAAATATCTAATACCTTTAAACGAGCAATTCTTGTATATATCTATAATCTCGGAAACGGCTCCAACGATTTTCATAAAATTTAGTGTCCAGGCGGTTTCGGGGCAATGAATCGATCTAGCTAGGATTCATTCTTAGAAAATGTCGTTTTGTCCGTGTTTTTAGGCAATGAAAAACTGCTACAATATCGTTAGTATAAGAAGATAAATTTTGGCAATGCGGTTTTGATTATAATAGCTCAAATGAGATATCGGGCCGTCTTGAAATTGTGGTACCCTGGTTCGAGTCCTGTCTTGAGTCTGACTTTTTTTCTTTTTCTTCAAGTTACCTTCTTTTGAGAGAAAATCTATTATTTCGAGCCCTTTTTTATATTTTTTTAAAAACACGAAAATTTAAATTAAACTAATTGCACTCATGCTTTTTTATTCAAATAAATAGTTCAGTTTTTTCTATTATGTCGGTAAGATCAAAAAATATTATTCATATTTCATTAGTATGTAATTTGTATCGCACGAAGTAAAAAAAAAACACGAATTTAAAAAAAAATACCGAGCAAGCTCGGTCATCCAGGTACTTTTTGTTATATTTACGTATATTCACTTAAGAAATATCCTTTTAAAGATCGAACAAGTCTCTTACAACTGATTATGGTGTGATATTCTCTTAAAATCCTGAGGAAAAACTACTAGATTAAAAAATGTCCAAAGAAATAGTGATGCACTCGCCCGCTCATCATAGTTAATATGAGAAAATCTTTAAGTCATACCCGCCTGCCTGTTAGGAATTCTTGAGGAGGCTTATATCCACTAGTATATAAAGGCTGATAAAGAGAGAAAATGCAAAGATAGAGAGGTTTGGTGGAATGACGGTTGCTGTACCAGATATCTTTTAATTTTGACACCATTCCCTACTACTGAACCGTGCAGTGTAGAGATAAGGGGAACCATCTCACATAGGAGAATAGTTGAAAAGTTTCCATCTGTAAGCAGTATTAATTTTAATAACAGTTCAAAAACTCCATAACAGGGCTGTAGTAGCTATAGAGGGTATAAAATGAACTCATTGTCGACGGAGTGAAGTATGCTGAGTTGAGGAATTTAATATTTGTGGTGACTAGAGTAGTTGATGAAACTGCAGTATTTAAAACCTCAACTACTCACGTTGTCTAACGTAATTTAGTAAATATAACCTCCAGAGTGATTTTGAAAATAAAAATTATGAAAACAATAAAATAATTATTATAAAAAAGAATTATTGTGAAAGACTGCAATAAAAATTTCTTTAAAATTTACCCTCTAGCTACAGTGGCGCCACCCTTATTTAGCGCTTTCCTACGGGCACCTTTTAATACAAAGACGGTTCTCTTACCTCTACACTCCATGTACTAAACATACATAAGGCTAACGTAGTTATACCGCCACGTATCGGAGGTCTTGAGATTCGCCTGGTAAATCCGATAGTCTCTTCTTACGATTCCGTTTAGAAATATGCAGATGTGATCATTTAACTACAATTCCAAGTTATATTTAAATGCAATATTATTAAAAATATATCGCTCGTCCTGTGCAATGGCAACAAACTCGTATTTATAAAATATGTGATATTGACATAAAATTCGGGTATTAGCCAGGTTATTATACTAATGTAATTTGATTGTGTATTAAGATTATCGGCCTTACTTATCGTCGTTGATTATTGGTTACTTAAATAAAATGTTAATTATCTCTAAACCTGTCTGTTTCTATAACGACAATAACAATTAACAATACTAGAACGATAGCAACTTTAAGCACTTTGTCCAAAATTAAGACGTTTTTGTTAGTAAATATTACAGTGACATATTATTGTCATGTATTTAGAAAAATGTGGAGATTCATAGAGGCGCAATATCAGTTGTCAATGTTAAAACTAGTTATCGGTTGTCATGGTGATTGGTTGTCATATATATTTGTTAAGTTTTCTCCGGAAATTTTAAATTATTAGGGTTATTTTTGTTTGAATCTTTTTTCCTATTTCAATCCCATTACTTCATCAGTTTACAAGTTGTACATCAACGTGAAGAGACGTACACGATTAGCGATTAAAGTTGTACCCACCCGTAATCTAAAATGGTTGTCAAGAAGTGTGCTAAATGTAAGAAAAACATCACCAAAAAAGTGCCTGGACTAGAGTGCAGTAGATGCGATCAAATAGTTCACGCCGATCTTGTCTGTTCAAAGTTATCCAATAAACAGTTAAACACCCTCAAGAATTCATCCGGCATAGAGTGGAGTTGTGAAGAGTGCCTAAGGAAAATTTCACGTAGGTCATCTTTCGTGATACCCGACGATGATGGCGATGATGAAAACTGCGACCCTGGAAACACGGGAAATGCGCAAGTTATAGATGCGAGAAAGTTGGTACAAGACATCAGTCTCGAGGTAAAAAAGATCTTTCGTGAGGAGATCGGGAATCTTGAGAGCTCACTCGATTTTCTAAGTGAACAACTTTCCACTATGGAGCAATCAATAAAAAACAAGACACTAGCAACAAAGAACTTGAAAATAAGAATTATGACTTAGTGAACAAAAACAAGAATTTGGAACTGCAGGTATCTACTTTAGAACAAACACTAAAAGATTTTGAACAAAAAGCTCTCTCTACCTCGCTGGAAATTGCCGGATTACCAGTGGAAATGCCCAGCGAGGTAAATACAATAATTGATACTGTTGCCGCTAAATTGGACGTTGATAAAAAGGATGTGCAGTCAGCTCAACGGTTACAAGGGTCAAAGGACATACCGGGATCAGTTCCTGTAGAGCTGAAGTCTAAGATCTTGCAGCAACAATGGATAGATGCTGGCAAGGACAAGTGTCTCACCGCAGGGATGATAGTGCAAAACATTTCAAAGGAGAAGGCTGATGAACGCATTTTTATAAGAGAAGCCCTAACAAAGTATCAGAAAACTCTTCTATTTAATGCTAAGTCGCAGCTATTGCATAAGTCATGTAAGTATGTATGGTGTAAAAATGGGAAGGTATGTGCTCGAAAAACTGACAATAGTAAAATTTATTATATTCGCACTATGCATGACATCAATTAAATTATAAAACTAAGTTCATCTCTTTCTGATAAACAACCCGGATCACCCTCATCCACAATATTGTAAAGTTTTCATCTATACCCATGTTTATTCATTTGTCAATAAATTTAAATAAAATGGATACACTAGTAAATGAAATTACTAATTGTAAAATTCCTAATCAATTCTTTCAACAATTGCCTCCTAAAAGTTTTATGAACTTCTCATGTATACATTTTAATATTAGATCACTTATAAAAATGTTTAATAAACTACAACTAATCCACAACTGTACCTATCCACTAGATGTAATAGTTATAACGGAGGCTGGTATCTCGAACAATATTGTTAATTTATACTCATTACCCAGCTATAATTTGCATACACATCTACGTGAAAATAAGAAGGGAGGCGGAATTATAATTTACGTACGAAACCACCTAAAATTTACCACAATTCAATGTAATACTAAAACGTTTGAAAGTCTTTCGGGCATAATAAAAGTTAGTTCCTCACTAAATATAGTTGTGTGTGCAGTTTATAGACCACCATCTACAAATAAAAATCTGTAGGTGAAATAAGCAATTATATTTCTAAGTTTGAATTGAAACAGAACTTCCTTTTAATCGGTGACACTAACATAGATCTGAAAACTTCAACTTCATACAAGAATGCATATGTAGGAGCACTCAGCAAGCACGGATTGATGTGTGGAATATGGGAATACACAAGAATTGAAACTAAACAAAATATAATTACTAAATCTTGCTTAGACCACATCTTTGGCCGATTTCCCACACTATATCAATTCTCGGCAGTGCTCGATGTTGTACTGGCCGATCATCGAGGTATTATTTTTGCGTGCGTAAATGACGCACCTATGTTGCTGGAGTGTTCACAGACTGTAACAAAACAACTAATTGATTACGAAAAACTAATGTCTAAGGATATGAATTCCCCAGACGAGATTCTAAATTTTATATATAGCTCTCTTTGTAATAAAAGGGACAAATTATACCGTAATTGGAGAAATAATCCAGATAACTCTAAGCTTAGACTAGAATATAATAAAATACGCAATAAAGTTCATAAGTTCTCGAAGCCAAAAAAGAACATATATTATACTAAGCAAATAAATAGTAATTTTAAGAATATTAAAAAAAATTATAATATTGTAAACCAAATGTTAGGGAGAATGAACTTGTCTATTGATGCGGCTATACTAAAAGCGTTCGATGCACAGGGACTTACCTCCAAAACTATTGCAGATAACTTTGCGAATAGCTTTGACAAGGCGGTAAAAGTATAGTTCCTAATTGTAAAATAAAATTAATAAACCAAAACAATACATATAAAATCTTAGACTCCACTATTTTTTTCGGAAAGCGACCCCCTGTAGTATTCATAAAATTATTAAAAATCTTAACTCAAGAAAGGCACCAGGTGCTGACAATATTGCGATTGCTGACATTAAAATGATAGGGGAATATATTTCCCCAACTATCTCTGACCTAATTAACAATAGCATTAAAAGTGGTTTGTATCCTGATAAATTGAAAGAAGGCTGTGTCAGGCCTGTACATAAGAAAGGAAAACGTGATGACTACTCGAATTATCCCCCAATTACATATTCATCATCATCAATTGATAAAATTGTTGAAAAATTCATAAGTGACCAAATACACAAATTTTTATAGGAATAACACTGTAATAAGCCCGTATCAATTTGGTTTTCAATCAGGAAAAAGTACAACAGGACTCATCAAAATTTACTGATGAAGTGAATAGTCATCTAAATGAAAAAAGACAGGTGCTTGCCCTATTTATCGACTTCTCACGTGCTTTTGACACTTTGTTACATGAACAGCTAGTGGACAGATTAGACAAATGTGGTATACGTGGCCCCTTACTTAATTGGATAATTACCTGAAGAACCGAAAATCTTTTGTGAAAATTGAAAACAACCACAGCGAGCCGATGTTGATAACGGAGGGAACAGCACAAGGTTCGGTACTAGGACCCCTGCACTTTTTGTCCTACGTCAATGACATGGGCAGCTACATCGTCAATTGCACATGCTACCAGTTTGCAGCTGACACTTGTCTTGTAATCGGTGATAAAAATCCACAAAAGGCATGTGACCTTTCGCATTCTGACCTAGATATCCTATCAAGGTGGTGCCATGATGCTGGGCTGGGTAGCATTAAAGCTAGTAAAACTAAATTGTTAGTAATTAAATCTCCATACCTAAAACCCGCTTCAATTAAAAAAATAGTTGCACACAACCACATCTGCCTACATAATAACCGCGCTACTGAATGCTGCTGCCCAGAAATTGAGGTAGTTGACACACAAACGTATCTCGGGCTAGTTATTGACAGTAAATTAAATTGGGGCAAGCGTATTGACCGTGTATTTACTAAACTAAGACAGCTTTTAGCAAATATCACTATTCTTAATAATCGCATTCCTTTTAAAATAAAATTAATGTTATATTATATTTATATTTAAAATAAAGTTAATAGTATAATGTTATGTTATATTCAATACGGGCTAAGTAGCTACGGCCGAACTTACAAAACATATCTTGACCAGATCCATAGTTTACAAGTAAGAATACTCAATACTATAGTTCCAAATAAAATAACAAATAAATTCAGGGATGACGTTAATGGTCTCTTTAAACATTGTAAAATTTTACCAATACATATACAAGTACAAAATATTTTATTAAAAGAACAATTTTTAATGAATCGCTAAAAATCCCGATTGAGCATTCTGTAAACACTCGAGCAATTTCTAAAAACCGTCTCAACGAGTCGCGTGCTAGCAATGCGTACGGTAAGAGAACATGTAGCTACTTAATACTTCGGCTTATCAATAACTTGCCATCAGAATTAGTGGACAATGTCACTAAAAATAACATTAAGTGTAAACTAAAGGGTCACTTACTCAAACTATTATAACGTATTTTGTCATTTTTTTTGATTGTATGCATATTTATTTCATGTTTTTTTTCCTTTGTATAGTATATGCAATACAACATAACGCTATATTATTTTATAAAATTGTAATCTCTCGATAGCTTAAGTATAAACCTTAATGGTTTTTTTAAATGCTATCACTACAAATATGTTGTGTAATGCTTGTTCATATGGTAAATAAATGAAAAAAAATGCTCACAGCAATAATAGATGGCACCACAAATATAATTATATTGTATTACGCAATAACTGTTCCTTTGTTATATCTTATAGGTGTTGGATGGTTTCGAATAAATGACTCAAGTGCAGTGTTTAATTTAATAGTTTAGAAGCATATTAAAGTGAGTTAGTCGATATATTATGGTACCGAAACCCGGGAATCTGGACATAATCGTGAGTAGAGTGAGTAAATGGTGACAAGTGTTATGAACTCTAGACGTCATTACGGACGGTGGTGATATAGAAGTTCTGAACTCAGTAGGACAAAGTTTTTTTCAATTTCTTGAACGGATTTTAATAGTGTAGAAGCATAGTGAAGTTAGTTAGTCGACCTTATGTGCCGTCGTTTTTAAGGATGGGTTTGTATATTAATATTATATTCATCGAGTTAAGTGATAATATTAAAAGTAATGTAAATTTACAGCACTATATACATCCAGCCTCTGGGCATAAGCATCCTCTCATTTTTGAGATAGCTAGAGTTAGATTCCATTAAAGTATAAAAGAAACATTTGGAGACAAATAACCATCCTATCAAAATTCTTATAATTGATGTCGAGGTAAATAGTTAAAAATAAAAAATATGCTTTTTCGTCCTTTAAAATGGTTTAATAATGTTGCAAGCCATACTTAATGCCACTAGCGTCATCTAGTATCGAGTGACAGAACTAGGAGAGCTTTCTAGAAAATTCCATGCCATAACTTTCCCCGCTAGCGCCATCTAGTATCGAGTGGCAGAACTAGGAGAGAACTTTCTACACTTAGTCGGTTAGGACTGGTATGTGCTCGAACATTCGAGATATTTCAGTGGTAAAGGCTTATATAAGGCTAGTAAAAACCGCGGTCGAGTCAGTACTGAATTGGCGTTAGAAGTAAATAAATACTTCGAAGCGATATAACTGCGAACTAAGTGTTGAGTGTGATTAATTATTAGTGCGTTTTAATTGTTGTTCGGTAATTAATGTGTCAATTTGGTAATTCAATCGGCAGTTTTTATTGACACGAACCTAAACTCATAACAATAATTTACGATTGTTTGACTCGAAGTTTGTATGATCTAAAAATAATTATTTCGAGTCTGAATTTTTGTCCATGTGCAATTTATATGCGACCGATACAAACAATACCGTTGTTACTATTTTTACCGGAAGTCAAAACCGAAAAGAAAGAGTGTATTTTGAGCTATATTTCTTTTCCATATTAGCAAAGGCCGTTAGCCGTGTAGTGGCCGTATATAATTATCATCTTTTGGATGTCGTAAGCGGTGATAGGAGGAAATGAAACAGGAGATGAGAAGTATCATCTTTCTGACAGCAACTGAAATTAATAAAACAATTGCGGTTGGCAACCTGCCATCCAAACGTGGTAGCTTTGACACATGCCTCCTATAATAGACAATCAATGGGGAAGGCCTATGTTCAGCATTGGAACCTTTGATAGGCTGTAGTTAATGGATAAAGTTACGATATTTACATTTAATATTAATATTTCAGAGGTAAGCGTAAACAAACAATGTATCAAGCCGCAAGAGGAGTTAAACTGCACTGCTGGTGAATGTCTATCATTGGGTGTGGCTGTACAGAACCATCTCAGCCGACCTCTGCACAAGTTGTGCCTTTCTGTACAGTTCTACCAGGACTACAACAATGGAGTACTGAGCTACAAGTTGGATAATCGCATTGCGACCGCTGGGAATAATAAGTAAGTGATTTACTCATTGTGAGCTTGTTGTTTGTTAATGGGTCTGTCACAACTATGTAACATTTATCGTATTTTATTTTAATCTTAGATTTATTTTATATTTACTGCGTGTTGGCAATGGCAGTTTTCTTTATTATTGTGTTATTATCAGGTGGATTCAGATGCCCTACTTATATTTGCTGTTAACTGTGCGCTCATTTGTCGCCCTTACTCCTATAAAAGTGCAGTGTCAGAACAACGAGAACAGTCGTAACACGATCAAAGCCCAAAAACAACAATTCGATATTTTGCTTTTTTGATTATTTTGGATGGCACTCATTGCTTGAAACTGTAACATATAACGACTGGGATAATACTGTTGCGCACCATAATTAATGCCTGGTAACTAGCGCCATCTAGTATCGAGTAGCAGAACTATGAGAGCTCTAGAAAATTCCATACTAGAACTTCCTAAACCTAGTATGTGGGAACCGGTATATATTCGAACATTCTAGATGTTTTCAGTAGAAGAGGTCCTATATAAGGCCAGTATGGATCGCGACCGAGTCAGTATTGAATTGGCGATTCAAGCGAATAAAGCGTTTTTATTGTCACGAACCCCAAGCTCCTAACAATAATATAAAATATGATGTAATGATGTAATATTAACAAAAGCGAAAGAATACGTAAGATAGAACACGAAAATACCATATTTAGTCTGAATAATACTTGGCAACCAGCATGGTATAATAAGGCCAGTGGGCGACCAGTGTATGGGGTTTTTATTGTCACGAACCCCAAGCTCCTAACAATAATATAAAATATGATGTAATAATAACAAAAGCGAAAGAATACGTAAGATAGAACACGAAAATACCATATTTAGTCTGAATAATACTTGGCAACCAGCATGGTATACCATTCATATCACGGGTTTCTTTGCATTCCTGTTTTCGATTTTTAAAAAAACTACAAGATAAATCAGCAAAACGAGCGGTTTGCTGATTGGCAATCGCATACGTACGGTGCTGAAAGTAGCCGAACGGCCACGTCGACGTGTTCAAGTTTTTGACGGCAGCCAAACGATCCGCTCGCATAATTTCATCTCCGACGGCAGCCGAATGGTGCAGAAGACGGCCGAACGGCGTTGGACAATAGTCGAATGATGAAGGATGAGTCTACTGCCAAACGAGTGTGAACAGCCTTCGCGACGACCGTTTGGGGGAGTCGACTGCCGAACGTAAGAGAACAACCGTCTCGACGTCCGTTCTGGGGAGTCAAGCCAATTCCGCGTAGATACATGTGGGGACTTCCTTATTCGTGGACGCGTACAACGCGTATACATTTTCGTCTGTATTCATTTAACGTAGATCTTTCAAACATGGATGACGTGTATCTCGTTGCCACGACTTTACACGACTACTTGATAATTATAGACTCACAAATGGAATACCACAAACCACAGTCCTGAGTCATCTGCCTCAATCGACTTCCTGCATGTCTTACCAAGTCGTCACTCCATCTAGTGGGGAGCGCTCCACACCCCCCAATAAATTAGAAGAATTAGAGTCTATCAATATTAAGTAAACATAAAGTCGTGGCAACGAGACGTACATCATCCATGTTTTAAAGATCTACGTTGAATGAATACAGACGAATATGTAAACGCGTCGTAGTCGTCCACGAATAACTCGGCGAGTTGCTTGACCGATAATCTAAACGTGCCATAAACTTTTATACACTCATGCCGTGGTAGTTCAATGCCGTAAAAAAGTGAAGTCGATACCCGCCGGCACCAATTATTTATTTCAATTTTACGTCTGATTTACTGCACGATTAAGATAGACTTGTATCCACTTGACAACGTTTTGATTATAAATACAAAAATAATCTAGAATGTTGTTAATAACATTTGATTTCTATTTTCAGGGTAGTTTTGTCAACCTTAATGGAATCTGCGAAGGCATATCATGAATGCACTGTCGTTTTCTTAACTCCCGGTGAATACAAAATTGACATACAATGTTCTACCACTGAACCTGTTTTAGAAGAAACGGCCGTTATAAAAGAGCCAGACAGTCAGTCCTTACTACAGCCATGCGCGGGAGAAGTCAGTCATGTTTGGAGATTTATTCCACCTGTAGCTATAAGTGTCACAGATTGAAAAAGTTTAATTTTAATGTATTTATTATTATATTTATGTAATAAAAACGTAAAATTGAATAAAACTATTTTTGCGGATTTTATCGCGTTTAATTTTACTCATTTTTAATTCCCGACGTCTCTGGTGTGAAAATAGACTACTGAGGTGGACTCAGACCAAACTTAACGCCCACGGATAGAAAAGTCCGCACCCCGCACTTATAACGTATAACAGAATTTATCATCCGAGATTTTTACAGATTGCGCAACAAGATGCAGTTGCATACAACATATTCGAATTATCTTCGGTTTTGGAAAAATGTTTTGCTACTCTTTCACACCCACAGAAGATATGATTACACAATTTCCATTTGTATATCCTAAACATCACTTGACTTGACGCGCAATCTGATACATTCACCCTTGTTACAAACGAAATCATCCAACAATAGACTAATATATAAAATTTGACCTGCTCAAAGTTTGAAAACTAAAGTTTGTATAAAATGGGTTATTATAATATTAAGGAATTTATAAATGATAGTAACCCCTGGGAATGAGATGATCGCTACCAAGCTATTTCTAATTTATTTTGTGTTGATTAATTGTGCAACAAACATTATGATTTTATTATATATATTTCTCTGTAACAAAAACACGTTTCATTACACGCATTTTTAGAACATATGAGACATTTAAAGAGATATCAATTTAGCATTTCAAATCGCCCTTGTTTTTTCCTAAGTAGTCTAAATTGCGACCAGTCGCCAATCGCAATTTTAGTCTCCCCGACACTTCGAGCTAACTTAAAAGACGAAAAATTGCCAACTTGGCTTCACTGGCATCTACTTTTGTCCAACAAGATCAAAATTTGTGCTATTTTTTTTTTGCGATTTATCTATAAGAGCAGTACGAAGTGTACCCAGGTACGCCAGGCAAACAGTCACATTCCTGCTTCTTGAGTGGACTGTTACTTTCAACAAAGATTTATGATGCATTAAACTCAGTCTCAGATCCATAGACAGAACCTATAATTATACAAAAATTGAGTCAGTGTACTTGTCTCGCTTTTTCTAATTTAATTTTTAAATAAGGCAAAAAGGGATAAATCTATTGAAAAACGTTGCATGTAATCTACATGTGGAAACAGAAATGTCAAGTGGTCATCTTTGGTCTCTATACTATGCCAAATATGAGAGACAGTACAAGTTAAGCATGAACATGAACAGGATGACAAGCATGAAAAAGAACATGTTCGCAGTCTGCAGAATGTTCAAGATCGTCCCCACCATTACATTAGATTTGACACCACAAATCCTCGCAAAAGAACACCGATTCCTACCAAGGATGATACGCGAGGCTATTGAAATTAAAAAACATCCAAATGTCAATAGAGAAGATGGGTGGGTGCTGCCAGCTGCTTGGGATCCTATAATTTACAAAATTAAACCCAAACCCAAGCATACCACTGCAAGACTTCATGATACTATAAGCTCATTTTGCGTAAATCGGACCAAAAGTTAGTATTCAAAAACTGAAGGTAGCCGGACTAACATGACATTGGGACGTCAAACATCTCAGTCCCCCCGTGACCACGTCAAAACGTCGGGATAATAAAAATAAATCAAAGTTGAATTAAACGCGATAAAATCCGTAAATAATAGTTTTATTCAATGTGTAGTGTTCGCGTAAATTTAAGAAATCATTAGGCCGCTTTTATTGAGACAACTTAGCGATCGCAGCGCCTCACTTATTTTGTCCATATTTCTGGGACACTATTTTCCACTGACTTAAAAGTATATATCTCTGGGTATATATCTGTCTGGTGGGATCTCTATGCTATTTTCTACAGCGATCCTGTTCTCTAACCTCCATGGTCCACTGGGTTGATTTGTTGTCAAAATCTCCCAAAAACTGCAATGTGATGCATCGGCATATTATGAAGAAAACGTCTATAAAAACGAAATTACCGAATGAATTGAGGATATGGCTTAAAGTACAAGCTTCCAAGCAAAAAAATCTGAATTATAGTCAACCAAATCTAAGAAAGAGCCGTGGTAGCTCAGACGGTTAACACTCGCTGTAAATATAAAAGAATGCAAGTAACCCGGGTTCGATCCCCGTCGGCACCAATGAAATTGTTAATTTCAATTTTAAGTGCTTATTTACAACTTGCTCGGCGGAACAGAAACAGAAACTTTTTATTCAATGTAGATTATAAACAATACTTATTGAAAGTCAATTTTTTTCATTTACCACTTTTCTTTTTCTTCACTTTTCACGTTCGCAAAAAAAACTTCTGTCCTGGGAAGAACCAGCAAGAAACCCAGCGGGACAATTTTTTTAATAATAGCTTACAATCATGTTTACAATTAACAACACAAGACAAATTAGAAATAGCGTGGTAGCGATCACCCTTCCCAGGGGTTATTATCATCCATAAATTCCTTAATATTAAAATAACCGTTTTTATACAAACGTAGTTTAATAAAATTTTTGAATTTTGCGTATGACAAATTTTGTATATTTTATGGGATTTTGTAGTAAAAGCGTATACATCGCCCCAAGAATGAATTACTGACTCGGTGGAGTCGAGTAACTGGTACTACTAGCTTGTGTCTGATCCTAGTATTTACAGAATGAATATCACTTATTTTTGCAAAACTACGTTTATTCTTGTGTATGTACATTACATTTTCATAAATGTATTGAGAAGCCAGAGTTAATATATTAATTTCCTTAAATTTTTGTCTCAGTGACTCTTTTGGTTTTAAATTATATATTGCTCTAATGGTTCTGTTTTGTAAAATAAATATAATTTCAGTGTCAGTCGCGAGTCCCCATAGAAAAATACCATACGACATAATGCTATGGAAGTAACTAAAGTAAACTATTCTAACTGTTTCAACACTGGTAAGAGTTCTAATATTTTTTACAGCATATTCTGCAGAACTAAGTCTGCTAGCTAGTTTTGATATATGGGGGAGCCATTGAAGCTTTGCGTCTAGTGTGATTCCAAGAAAAATGGTGGTATCAACAAGACTCAGTTCTTCCCCATTTAAAATTACATTCGTATTAACATGTTTGACATTAGGCGTTACGAATTTTATACATTTAGTTTTAGTACCATTTAAATGCAAATTATTAACATTAAACCAATTGACTAACTTAGCTATAGCATTATTTACTTCGTCGTAATTTAATAACTGTCGTTTTAATTTGAAAATTAATGAAGTATCATCAGCAAATTATACTATATCATGGTTATCCCCTACTATGTAAGGTAAGTCATTAATATATACAAGAAACAGAAAGGGGCCGAGAATTGAGCCTTGAGGCACGCCTATTGGTACAGTCGACCCGGAAGAACTCATACTATTAATGACAACTTTTTGCGTTCTGTCACTTAAATATGAAATAATTAATTTAAGAGCATTACTTCTTACACCGTAGTGTTGAAGTCTCCTGATTAATGTTTCATGGTGAACACAATCGAAGGCCTTGGATAGGTCACAGAATATACACAAAGCATCCTGTGATTACCGTGTAGAGGCGGTTAAGAATATCCACTACACCATATCTTCCCGTGGGTGTCGTAAAAGGTGACAGAGGGACACAGGCAGGAGATGGGCAGCAGCATCTTCCTGATATCAGCAACAAAACAACAAAAAAACTGCGGTTGCCAACCCGTTCGCCAAGCGTGGCAACTATAGCAAATATCCCCCCATGAATAATGAGGCAAACAAACGGCCCCCAGTCCCCGGCGGCACCGCTATTCCTGGCCACGGTGGCAACCATGGTAACAACGTTTTAAAGATTGGGAGTGTATCGACGAGGGTTGCGTACCTTATACTCAGAATCACCAAACGGTATTCGCTGAAGGTCATACAGGTTTACGCGCCAACGTCGGAACATTCCGATGAGGAGGTGGAGGAAATGTATGAGGATATTTCTAGAGCCATGCATTCCTCCAAAACTCACTATATGGTGTTAATGGGAGACTTCAACGCAAAACTGGGCACAAGAAAGAACGGTGAGCCGAAGGTAAGGAAATTTGGGATAGAGCAACGGAACCCAAGGGGCCAGCAGCTGGCCGACTTCATGGAGAAAGAGGGACTCTTCATGATGAACTCTTTCTTCCAGAAGCGGCCCCACAGAAAGTGGACCTGGTCGAGCTCCGACGGTTCGACAAAAAATGAGATTGACTTCATTATGACGACCAGACGCCAACGGTTCAGTGATGTCTCAGTGATCGCAAGGGTGAAAACTGGCAGCGATCACCGAATGGTTAGAGGCACATTGAACCTAAACGTTAAGTTGGAGAGGTCTCGTCTAATGAAGTCAACGCTCCGTCCCCCTCGTGCCTAGAAGATTGCAATGCAGTGGACGATATGAATGACAAGCTCGTGGAAACTGTCCATGCGGTCGGAGCTAAGTTCTGCAAGACCCGCCGCAGAAAACACAAAAACTCTCCGACCACACTCTTAATCTCATGGTTGTTAGACGGGAGATGAGGCTGCAATCGTCAACAGATTTGACAGCATACAGGCAACTGAACGGACAGATCTCCAAATTCATGCGGCGAGACTTACGCTACTTTAATACTGCTCGTATTAAAGAAGTAAGCTGAAGACTGAGTGTGGCAGCATCGTTTCCGGGACACCTGAGATTTTGAGTGAGATTGAGAGGTTCTATGGGCACCTGTACACATTATCGTTGGAGCCACACGCAAGTGTGAGTAACGATCCAAGAGCAAGTCTTATCCGACACTATTCCGATGATATCCCGGATGTCAGTCTGAGCGAGATTAAAATGACTCTCCAGCACCTTAAAAACGGCAGGGCCCTTGGCGAGGATGGAATTACAGCGAAGCTTCTGAAAGCGGGTGGAACACCGGTAATTGAAGTCCTTCAGAAGCTCTTCAATTCCGTCCTCCATGGTGGCACTACTCCGGAGGCGTGTAGCAGAAGTGCGGTGGTCTTGTTCTTTAAGAAAGGCGACAATGCTCTCTTGAAGAACTACAGACCGATTTCCCTTCTGAGTCGCGTCTACGTGCTATTTACAAGAGTCGTTATGAATCGTCTCGCACGTAGATTAAGCGACTTCCAGCCTCCCTAACAAGCCGGTTTCCGAAAAGGCTTCAGTACCATAGACCACATACATACCCTGCGGCAGATTGTACAGAAGACCGAAGAGTACAATCTGCCACTTTGCCTGGCGTATGTGGACTATGAGAAAGCTTTTGATTCCGTCGAAATTTGGGCGGTGCTACAGTCCCTTGAGCGATGCCAAGTTGACTGTCGGTATACCGAAGTGCTGAAGTGTTTGTACAGTAGGGCTACGATGGCTATCCGGGTACAGAACCAGAGTTCGAAACCTATCCAACTGCAGAGAGGTGTAAGACAGGGTGACGTTATTTCCCCGAAACTCTTCACCGCTGCGTTGGAAGACGTTTTCAAGTTAGTGAACTGGAAAGGATACGGTATTAACATCAATGGCGAGTACATCACTCACCTTCGATTTGCCGACGATATAGTCCTTATGGCAGAATCACTGGAGGACCTTAGCACTATGCTCAATGACCTCAATGGTGTCTCCCAATGGATAGGTCTTAAGATGAACATGGACAAAACAAAGATCATGTTTAATGTCATTGTAGAAGCGTGCTCGTCGCGACCCTTGCCAGCCCTTTTCAGGGCTGTAATTCTACACAGCTGCGCACCCATGCAAACGGGAGTTAGGGCGTCCCCCTAAGGCGACGCACACCAGCTCGTCCCCGTTGGTGTGGAATGCAGCGCGCAAAGCGTCGATGGGGACCGCCATCCGTGACGCTCAGCCCGACACGGCGGAAGGTGGAGGACGGAGTGCAGAGTTGGTACGTGGAATCTTAGAGGGGGGCATGAGAGATAAGACGAATGAGTTGATCGAAATAATGAAAGAAAGAGAATTAGATGTCGTGTGTATGTCGGAGACCAAACGGAAAGGCAGTGGTACTGAAGAGCTCCCTGGCGGGACGTTAGCTATATGGTCCGGAGTCCCGGAAAGCGAGAACGCCTGCCAGGGAGTGGGGGTGCTGTTGTCGTCCCGGTTGGTCGATCTTATGACTGAATACAAGGTTGTGAACTCAAGACTTCTCTGGGTTCGCTTTAAACTAGGACTGACAAAGTTATTCCTTTTGGCTGTTTATGCGCCGGTAGTTTCGTCGTCCAGGGCTGAGCTGGAGGAGTTTTGGGAGAATGTAAGAGAAGTTCTAGATTTGGTTAAGGGAAACGAAAGAATTGTTGTATGTGGTGATTTGAATGGATGGGTAGGTATCGCTCGACCAGGATACGAGTCGGTGCTTGGAAAGTTTGGCGATAAAAGGGTTAATGATGCTGGCAAGCTTATACTGGCTGTATGCAAGGAAAAGGGTCTTCTTGTGACAAACACTATGTTTAATCACAGGAAAATCCATATGTACACTAGAGAAAGAAAGAATGAAAGAAGTATGATTGATTTGTTCCTGGTGGATGACCGACTGCGAAAACAGGTGATGGATACACGAGTGTTCAGGGGTGCTGACCTGGGAACGGATCACTATCTAGTAATTACTAGATTTAGGGGTTTGTTCGCGGGTTGGCGCTACCGGACGGCAGTAACAGAACCACAGTCGGTCTGTCGCATCCGAAGCTGGAAGCTTCAGGAAGCGGATACTAGGGACAAATATCACACGAGAGTAGCCGAAAAGCTTGACACCCTGGATGGCAGGAAAGAATGTGTGGAGAGAACATGGCAGAACCTTATGGATGGAATGGTAAGTGCAGCGGAAGAAGTATGTGGAACGACAAAAAGAGGTAGTAGTAAAAGAAGAGATGCATGGTGGAATGATGAAGTGAGAGAAGCTGTAAAAAAGAAGAAAAAAGCATGGCTAGATTACTTGGCCTCTAGTAACGATAAGCATATGAGAGAAAAGATGAAAGAAAGATATAAGCTGCAGAAAGTTCATGCGAAAACATTGATTGAGGAAGTACGTGAAAGGTGTAGAATAGAAGCGGACGAGAGGTTGTCGCACAACTTTAAGGAAAAGTCCAAACTCTTCTGGAAAGAGGTTAGAAGGTCCCGGAGTGGTGCGATAGCCTTAAGAATGAACATAGTGCTTTCGAGAACCAATGACGTCCTCTCAGAAAAATTAGACGTCATGCAGCGATGGAGTGAATTTTATAGAGAAATGTATGCGTGTCATGATCTTAGTGAAGGTTCCGGGGGTGACGCCGTGACTGGCACGTCAGATACGGACCTCGATGACACTGAGGTCATCAGCATGAAAGAGATTGAACGTGCGATTCGAAGTTTGAAATGTGGTAAGGCTGCGGGACTAGACAGAGTTACTGCTGAAATGGTCAAGTACGGTGGGCCTCGCGTCTGGGACAGCTTCCGTCTGCTGTGCAATTTGTGCTGGCGGACGGGAGATGTCCCGGATGATTGGCGATCCGCGGTCATTGTGCCTTTATATAAAGGTAAAGGTTCAAATTTTGACTGCGGGTGCTATCGGGCGATCAGCGTGACCAGTTTAGCAAGTAAAATTTACTCGAAGGTTTTGACACGTAGGATGCAAGAGAAATCGGAAAGATTCTTATGGGAGGCACAATGCGGATTTAGACCTGGAAGAGGATGCACGGATCAAATGTTTTCTCTCCGCATGATCACGGAGAAGCTTCTGAGTGTTAACCAGAGGATTTTCTGTGCTTTTGTGGATCTGGAGAAAGCATTTGATAAGGTTATAAGGAATAAAATGTGGGAACTGTTGCCGGGATATGGTGTGGATGGTCGATTGTTAAGGGTTGTGCAGTCACTTTACTATGACTGTAAAGCCTGTGTGCGTGTAGGGCATGACCTGTCACCCATATTTAGCGTCCAAGCGGGCGTAAAACAGGGTTGTGTCATGTCTTCCTGGCTGTTAATACAGTATCTCCACAGCTGTTTACAGAAGCTGAAAAATAGCTGTTTGGGTGTGAAATTGGGTCACATTAAAGTAAATTGTCTGCTGTATTCTGATGATGCAGTGCTTATTGCACCATCAGAAGCAGAACTTCAAGCATTAGTCACGTGTATAAAAGAGGAATGTG
Source organism: Parnassius apollo (assembly GCA_907164705.1). Taxonomy (NCBI): domain Eukaryota; kingdom Metazoa; phylum Arthropoda; class Insecta; order Lepidoptera; family Papilionidae; genus Parnassius; species Parnassius apollo. The sequence continues at coordinate 273,825 of CAJQZP010000333.1, read as the reverse complement.
AAATTAAAAGGTCTCCGTTTGAATGTTAATAAAACTAAGGTTCTTGTATTTGAAAAGGACGAAGAGAGAACGAAATGTGAAATATGGGTAAATCAGGAATGTCTAGAACAGGTAAATGAAATTGTATACTTGGGGAGTGCTTTCAGCCGGGATGGAAGATGTGATTTAGATGTGGATATGCGTGTCGCTGCCGGAAACAAAGTAAATGGTGCCCTGAATGCATTACTCAAAAGGCAAGGCGTGGTGAAGAGTGCACGCCTTGCACTACATAACGCAGTGTTGGTACCGACTTTGTTATATGGCAGCGAAACCTGGGTATGCCAGAAGAAGCATAAAAGCAAGTTGAATGCAGTGGAGATGCGATCTCTTCGTAAAATGTGTGGCGTTACCATAGCTGATCGAAAGCGAAACGAAGAGATTCGCAATATGGCAGGATTGAAAGATGACCTTATCATAAAAATTGATAGGGGCGTACTCCAATAGTTTGGGCACGTTGAGCGAATGAGTGAAGACCGAACGGTGAAGAAAATATATAGAGCGAAAGTAAATATTAAAAGGTGTCCAGGTAGACCGAGACTAACTTTCGAAGACCATGTGAGCAAATTGCTCGAAGAGGGGAAGGTCAAGAGTACTCGGGATACCTAGACGTGCATGTATGAAGAAGTTAATAAACCTGAAAGAAGCGAAAGAGTTATGTAAGGATCGTGACACTTGGCGATCTGTTCTCTCTGGCTACCCCGTTAGGGATTGTGCGTGAAGATAAGTAAGTAAGTTAATGTCCATGTCACACCTATGCCGGTATTTGTTGGGAGCACTATGCTCGAAGTTGTTGACGAGTACGTTTACCTGGGACAAATAGTCCGACTAGGTAAGTCCAACTTCGACCGAGAGGTCAATCGACGGATTCAACTCGGCTGGGCAGCGTTCGGGAAATTACGACACATCTTCTCGTCAGTTATACCTCAATCTCTGAAAACTAGAGTGTACAACCAGTACGTGTTGCCAGTGATGACTTACGGATCTGAGACGTGGTCCTTCACTGCTGGCCGTATGAGGATGCTCAAGGTCGCTCAGCGAGCTATGGAGAGGGCTATGTTCGGAGTTTCTCTGCGTGATAGACTCAGAAATGAGGATATCCGCAGTAAAACTAGAGTGACCGACATAGCCCAATGGATTAATAAGCTGAAGTGGCAATGGGCCGGCCATATAGCTCGAAGAACCGATAACCGATGTGGAAGAAAGATTCTCGAGTGGCAGCCTCGTACCGGTAGGCGTAGTGTAGGGCGAACCCCCACTAAATGGAGTGACGACCTGGTAAGACATGCAGGGAGTCGATGGATGCAGGTGGCTCAGAACCGTGCTTTGTGGCATTACTTGGGGGAGGCCTATGTTCAGCAGTGGACTTGTGAAGGGCTGTAATGATGATGATGATGATGATGATGATACGGTGAATTCTCTCATGCATTAAAGATATATTTAATAAGCGCAACACCAGGGCGACTCCTTGTGAAACCGAATCGATTTTTATGAAATAAATTATTTACATTAAAAAAAATTAACATTTGATCAAGAATAATTTTTTCAAAGATCTTACTAAGTGTTGGCAGTACTTAAATTAGTGGGTTCCAATGTAACGATTGCGTGTGTGAACTTTATAGAGAAAACGACGAAACAAGGACTTTGATGTCGGTATAAACCTCAAGTTAATTTGAGCGCTTGGGTGCCTTATGAACTATAGTGGCTGTCGTCATCAACAGTCCGCTGGGTTGAGCTATCGTCAAAATCTCTCAAAAACTTCGCAATGTGACGTATCATATATTGTGAAGTAAAAATATATATTAAAAGAAGATTCTAAGAGAAAGGCTCAGAAGGGCTAGAACAGAGCCGTAAAGCCAGTTAAATAAATAAAACCTATTCTATTCTATAAAAAAGAGCTTATAGCACTGGGGGGTACACTTCCATACTTTAGGTTGGGGTTCAATAATTTGCAGACACTAGTGCCATCTTGTACTATATCCCCATAAACTTTTGAACATTAAATTCTAAAAGGTGCGCTAGATGGCGACTACACCAATTCTGGTTATTCTGGAAATGGCAAGTAGCAACTTTATATGACATAATTGCTACCGGCGCTGAGCAAGCTCTTGTTTTATTATAGCAAAGAGTATAATAAGTATATACAGGAAAAGAGAGCCCTCTGACGTCATTTTATTGCAGACAAAATTAAACTACTAGCGCCTCCTACAAATTGAATCCGAATTAATTCGCTATTTAAAGCTCTACATATACCTCTTCTATAGTAGTAAAATGTATAATATTGTTCTTTAATTCGTATATTTACTGAAACAGTTTTACTGCCTACTTTTTGTAATACAGTTTTTGATATTATTAAAAGTAGGTAAAACAGTTTCAGTAAGTACACTGGTATTTATGGGGTATTTGCAATAAAACAAGAAAGATAACGATGAGCACACGCAAAAAAGTAGCCACCATTTTGACTTTCATTTTCGTTTGAATATTTGACGTTTTGAAGTTTAGGATGGCCAGTATCATAATTATCATAATCTATTGATTTCATGATGTTTAAGTTTTTATTTTATGTGAAAATAATATTTGTTATAAACAAAATCACCAATAAATTTATCGTGCATTTAATTTTATTTTTAAGCTAATTTTAGTTTCTTTTTAAAAGTAGCGACATCTGTGAAGACCTTAGACCAATAATAAACATAATGTTTTCGGAAACAAATTATGGATGGCGCTAACTTCAGTTGAATTCTTGTGGTCCAAGGCAACTGTCCTATCCCGTATTATAGTTTATAAGTGATTTTCGGTTGTTGCTACAATAAGTTTGGTTGAGTTGGGATTAGCCCTCTGTTTCTTTGTCGTCTGTTTAGATTTTCATGCTGGAATTATATTGTATGTTTGTGTAGTGTTGTGCGAAATAGACGCTTTCATTTATCATTCCGGTAACCCGGTGGACATATTTAATTTGGTTTGGTGTTGTATTTTGCGGAATAGACGCTTTTACATCGTGTATGTTAAATATATATAACAAAAATAAATGTTAATATTACTGAAATCTATAATAATTTTTATTTATTTTATTTATTTTCCACTATACAATTATCTTTACAGGTTTATCACCTAATGCGATAATGTAGACAACTATTTTACCAACTCCAACTACACAGTTACAAGCTAATAATTTTCGATTACAGATATGTACTTATTGCTATTTCAAACACGTATCTATATCACATAAGGACCATATCTAATTTCAAACAGAGCTCTTACTATGAACCCACCCAGAGTACAACAAAATATATCTATGTCTTCTGCTATACGGTTGAGGATACGGAGGGCGCGCGTAAAGGGCGCTTCAGTCACCAGCTTAGTGTGGCCGCGCGGCACAGCTATCAGCTGCGGCCGCCGCCGCCGCCACATGTCTCTGTCCGGAACACATATGCGCACTTGTTGCAATACGTCTGGATTGTGAATCTTTCCCCTCATCACCTTAAAGATATATGAAACAAGCGCTAAATTCCTCCTAACCTTTAGCTCATTGTATCCTACCATACCTAAGGTGAATAAGGTAGGATACTTATTTGGGTAAAATGGGTATACTCCATACATTTTTTGATATAAATATCTAATAAATATATTCTGCACTCTCTCCAACATGATACTATACTTAGTCTCATGTGGAGACCAGATGACCGCGTTGAATTCTAATTGGCTCCTCACTAAAGAATTATATAATGCAATAACTGTCTTTATATTAGTGAAGTCGCTAGCTATTCGTAGTACGAATCCCAAATTTCTGTAGGCTTTCTTACAGATTTTGGTTATATGCTCTCCAAATTCTAGTTTAGAGAAGAAATTAAAACTCATTCTCGTGCTCAAAACAAGATCTAATTGTCGTTCATTGCAATTTCCTATTTTGTTGTACTGGGTGAATTCACAATATGTGCAAAAGTACTCAAAATGATTGCGTACATTTGTTGAGCTAGAATATAAATTAAAATCGCCTATCACTATTAAATCATTGTAGCCATCACGATAATTTTCTATATACTTAACAACAACATGTATTCATTATCACCACAACTCGGTGGAATGTATACTACACACAACACAAACATGAACTTATTTGTTTGTACTGTACTTTTGTTGATAAACCGCAGCGCTAACCAGTTCAAATGCGTGATCTTGAATACGTACATCGTTCGGGGTATTTAGTTCCCGCAGCTCGTATCGTGGTATGGCCACTAAACACGCACCACCCTGCTTGCGTCCGTCTGCTCGATCACACCGAAGTATCATGTATCCAGGTGGGATAAGTTCTGAATCATAGATAGAATTGTTGCATCCTGTTTCTGTTATTGCAAAAAAATCATAACTATGGGAAGAAATTCCCATATAAAAATCGTGTAATTTTGTTCTCAATCCTCTCACGTTCTGATAGTATATCTCCACAAAATTGAGTGGTTTCTTATTACTTATTGGGTGGTTTACGAAACCACACCCATTCACAAAATTCAATGTTAACTGCCCAACATTCTGGTTTACATAGTATTTCGTATGAACTTTCTGGAACTCCTATTATAAATGACGCATAGTCTCGTTCCGTCTTATGTTTAATTTTTTCCACTGTTATTTCCGTCTCTTTTCCACATATATTCTTTACATGTCCTTCCAAACTTTCTACTGTAATATCCTTTTTTAATCGCCAAACATGTAAAAATTTTTTTCCTTTCAGTACCTAGAATATTTCCTGTACCAGTATTTCCTCCTCTTAAGACTTGCCTCTCAGGATATTTCTTTTTCTGTACAGTTATCCATGATCCTTTCTTTTTGCTAGTTTCCATCTTATTTTCTGTATTATCTGTCGATAGTTGTTCTTTATCAAAACTCTCCGCAGCGGTTTCTATATTACATGTCGGTTTCATGGCCACGCATGCCACTACACGCTTATCTTTGTTATTATCTTTGTTTACTGGCTGATTTTTGCTTAGTACCTGCTTTTCGTCTTTAATTGAACCCTAATCCCTTAAAATATAAATATAACCGCCTATATTATAGAGAGCTGTATATACATAACTACATACAGCTATCTATAGTCAACATGATATTAAGATTAGTTCAAGGGATATGATACCAGGCGGCGACACTATTCATATTGGGTGACAAAAAATCCTAGGAGATGGCTCTCTATTTCTGTATATATTACTCTACTCCAATAATGCTGCTACAAAATGTATCTTTTTATATTAAGTTAAAGATGTACCACTATTAACAATTAATTAATACCAATTCTTGAAATTATGGAAAAGGAGCAAACCTTTGGAGAGGATTCAATAATCAATGTGCTCTTAAATGGATTGGGAAAGCACAGTTTTTCTTGGTATTACTACTAGAGTCATGCGACTGATATTGAAGTCATACTTGTTTTTTTAAAAGAGAGCCGTGAAAAATTTAAAGAAATAAATGTATTATTTATTTTATTTTTTATTTTACAACAACTAAAACACATACTAAACAAAGTTCATAAGTACAGTGCAACATAAACCTATATAAGATTTTTCTGCACACTGCAGTTCGCCGTCTTTCGAGCGCAAACATTTTAATATTATTTAGAGTTAGAAGGTTCGCTCGTTACTATAAAAATAACATTAGGATGAGTTGTAGTGGCAAGTTAGAGTAGTATACAGGATGTTTGGAGGAAATATTATTTCATATTATAATTAACCACAATCTCTTTGTGCAGATTCGTTGGACTACTCTACTCATATAATTAAGAACTTAAACTATGACGACAAGATTGTGATTGTGACGGGTGCGAATGATTCTAACCCAATCAAATTATTAAACGATTTAAGCTTGGTGTTTTATAAGTTAAGCAAATGTAGTAGAGTATATATTTTAGAAGTCGTAAATAATCCTTATTTGAAAACTAAAACATTAAATGATAATATAGCTTCTTTAGTTAGGTTGTATAATAATTGTACTTTTTTGACATCGAGTGGTAATTTTTATAACGTAAAAGAATATTTGTGGCATATGAGTCGAAAAATAAATTTTAATATAGATTGCTTTGACTATGATACATCATTTCTATCATTAAGTAAATTAAGAAATAGATTGACACACAACAAAACTATTAACTCGCAAAAAACTAAACCTAATTCACCTAAAGGTCAATTCATAAAGGGCACTATACCTTACTATTTTAATTTAATGAATAAAAAGAATGTTAGACATAATAATGAAAATTGCAATATCATCAACGAGAGCTCTAAAAATTCTAAACCAAATAGAGGGTTAATAACTTATTATTTTCATTCTGTAAAATCTTATAAACAAGTATCACGTGATTCCTTTCGTCCATAAAGAAAAATCTTTAAATATGAAATTCACAATCTTACACCAAAATATAGCTGGTATTTGCTCCAAAAAAGGATATTTTAGAATTAACATTAAAAATTTTACACGAAGAGGAGCATACACGAATAGATGTCTTATGCTTAACGGAAACATTTGTTAAAGCAAGTGATTATAATAATTATAATGTTTATGGTTACAAATTAGCTAGTTTCTATGGTCGTAAAAAAATAGAGGTGGTGTATGTATTTTGATAAAGAAAGATATAGAGTGGAATGAAATAAAATTTATTTCAGATTTAACAGAATCCGAGCATTTTGAATGTTGTGGAATAGAAATTCCTTTACATAATATGCATCTATAGGACACCTGGTTCAAATGTGAATATATTCTTTTTTTAAACTACATAACTTATTGTCAAAATTAATAAATAATCACAATAAAAGAATTATTATTGCTGGAGACATTAACATTAATACCTTGGAAAATAGTAAAAATACAATTGAATTAAATGATATCATTTCGAATTATAATTTAAATGTACATATTAATGAACCAACGCGTGGAAACAACTGTATAGATCATATATTTAGTAATATAATGAATGCAACAACATGTGTTAAAAAGTTATATTTATCAGATCATGAATCCGCGCAAATATTATCTATTGATGTACATAAGCAGAGAAAAAAGTTAAATGATATTTGGGAGTATAAAAGGAATTATAATTTATATTACATTAATATGTTTCGTGAATGTATAAAAAAGCTTACTTTTAAGGAAGTTTTTGAGGACAAGGATATCAATTCTGCATACAATAAATTTATGGACCTTTTTATCTTATTTTATAATCTATGCTTTCCGATGATTAAGATAAAAAAACAAGACATGAAATATAAAAATAACTGGATTACAAAAAGGTTTGAGACTTAGTTGTTTAATGAAAAGGAAACTCACAATTGGTTATTATAAGGAAAAGACTGAAGAGAATAAACAAAAATACAAAATTTACAGCAAATTACTAAAAAAATGTATTGACGTGTCTAAAAGAATAAATTATTTTAAACGAATTAATACCAGTAAGAATAAAGGAAAATGTTCATAGACTATGATAAAATCAGAGGCAGTGTTAAAAGAGAACGACAACTATTTAAACATGATAAACAAGAATAATGAATGTCTAAGATCTCCACAGAAGATTGCTAATGCTTTTAGTGAGTATTATGAAAGTCAGACAAGGATAGTTAACCTTACGCAAGCGAAAGAAACACACCTGTATAACATTAAAAGCCCGTGCAAAAGTATGTTTTTACGTCCAATTACTCTGGAGGAGACAAAGTCATTAATAGTTAATTTAAAAAATTCTAGAAGTGAAGGTTATGATGGCGTAAATACAAAAGTAATTAAATATTGCAAGGATGAACTATCGCTTATACTTACATATTTGATAAATTTATCATTCGAAGTAGGTGCTTTTCCAGAGTCATTAAAACTGTCTTTGATCAAGCCCTTATTTAAGCAAGGTGATAAAAAAGATATTAATAACTATCGTCCAATAACAATTTTGTCAGTTTTCTCAAAAATTTTTGAAAAAGCTATGCATAGTAGGCTTAGTCATTATTTTAATGAAAACAAGTTTATGAAAAAAGAACAGTATGGCTTTCAGCAAAACAAATCAACCACGATGGCGTGTTTTGATCTATTAAAAAAATCACCGATGCAATAGATGATAAGGTAAATGTAACAAGTGTATTTTTCGATATGTCAAAAGCATTTGACTTTGTTTGCCATGACACCTTATTACGTAAGCTAGAAAAGTATGGAATAAGAGGACTGACATTGCAGTGGATAAAGTCATACTTATCATCAAGAAAACAGTGTGTGGAAGTTATAAGCCCTAATAAAAATAATATTTTGACAAAATTCAGATCGCGACTAGTTCTTAAGTACGCTGGAGTTCCCCAGGGAAGTGTTCTTGGACCTTTTTTGTTTGTAATTTATGTAAATGATTTACCGGATTCAACTCCATTCCCATCTTCAAATTCAATCATAAAAAATAATCATGGAAATAAAGATTATTATGAAAACGTCATAAAATGTGCAATAAATGATGTCATTTCATGGTTACATAATAATAATTTGAAAGTCAATATCGCAAAAACCTGTTATTTACAATTCTATAGTAATAGTAGAAAGAAACTAGATCTTAACGTAAGATGTAATAATGACAAAGTGCAAGAAAACGAACAGAAGAAATTTCTGGGAATAAAATTAGATAGTAATTGTAATTGGATGGCTCATATTGACGAAATTTGTAATAAAATTAATAGATTTGTATATGTTTTAAATAGGTTAAGAAGAACATCGTCAAGTCAAACCGCACTCATTGCATACCATGGATATGTTGCAACAATATTAAGATACGGATTATTAATTTGGGGTAATAGCTCTTATTCAAAAAGAGCTTTTATAGCTCAAAAAAAGTGTGTGAGAGCCTTAACTGGGGCCAAATGGTATGATTCCTGTAAGCCCTTGTTTAGGGATCTTAACATACTAACTTTACCAGGTATGTACATATTTGAAGCAAGTGTTCATGTAAAAAAAACATTTACATATGCAAAAAAAAGCATCTGAGGTATACTTGCGTAGCAATCGAAATTCTAATAGACTAATTATAGAACGTATACCTAAAACTGCATTTTATCATAATGGCTGCCTTAGAGCGTACATTACATGGAGGGAGCACTGTGTGAGCAGAAAGTGTGATCGGCGTAGAGAGAGACAGACTCTACCTAAACCTTAGAGCACCGATCACGCTTTCTGCTCACACAGTGCTCCCTCCATGTAATGTATGCTCTAAGATGGCTGCTACGCGATGAGTGTAAAAATTTATAATAAACTTCCGGTAAACATTAAAGAAGAGACAGAAACTGGTAAATTTAAAACCAAACTAAAAAGCTGGCTACTACTAAAGTGCGTTTATGACGTAAAACAATTTTTAAATGAATAATCTTGCTGCCTGAACTTGACATTATTGTATTCTTTTAGACTATTTTTTGTGTAATCTGTAGATTTTGTATATGTACTCTTTTGACATTCTAATTTTTACTTTTTATAATGATTGACATATTGATTGTATTTTAATTTTATTTGATTTAAATGAATAATGCATATTTAAATTCTTTGCTTGTAATAATGATTGTAGTTTTAACGTTTTTAATTTATATTTATTTGTTTTAAATTAATCAATGTAGGTACATGACTATGTCTTTTCATTTAATTAATAATTTTCGCATGCCAGATGTGGTAAACATGTGGACTATATACAATATCCAATATTTGTCACCTCTAATGTACCATGTTTAAGCGAATAAGAATGAAATTATTATTATTATTATAATAATAATTCTATTGTAATGTATTCTCTGTAACATAATATATTTCCTAACTTAACTAACCAGTTAAAAAGAATGTGTTTAAAGAAATCTATTGATATTGTGCATAAAATGTATATGATATATGTGCAATGTAAATTTAACACATCAAATGTTAATAATTTAGGCAAAGAATTTTTAAACAATAAACATTTTAAATATATCCGGTTTTTATTTTATTAATAGGAACTAGCAATTAGCACAAGAAATATAAAGAACCATTAATTACATTGCAGCACTTTTGCAATGTAATTAATGGTTCTAAAAATATAAAATTGTAAAGTGCAAATAAAGGGCGGGCCCAAAGCACTCTTCATTTTACGCCATCTTACGGATGGCGGACTTAACGTAAATAAAATTTGAGTTGCTCATCTATCTCTAGTACATAATCTATGCTCTACTCTATGGCTTATAGCTTCATAAACAGAAGTGTAATTTATTATGGGTCGAAATAGAAGTGTACTGTCTAATATTTTTTGGAAGAGGCCGATTTTTTTTTCAATTATATAATAATTGATGGTATACCATTAGGAGGATATAATGTTTGGAGATGACATATCGTTTTTGATAGTAGGACCCTAAATATTAATACCATACATTTAACTATCGATTATTGTAATAATTTTACACTGCATTGAAAAAGTAATTTTGCACACTGCACAGGCAAGATGTCACATACACATTGCGCTGTACAAGGGTGCAAAAACACAGGATATAATAAGCCTGTTGGTGTATCTTTTTATGCGTAAGTTTGATTAAACAACCGTTAATTATTTCGTGAAGTTATGGTAGGAAAATTGCTTTAAAAATTTTATGGTTTCTAATTTACAGATGTCCAACCAACAGTGAATTAAGAAACAAATGGCTGCAGTTATTAAAAAATAGATGCACAGTTCTTGATTGGACTAGAAGTAGGATATGTTCCAGACATTTTGAAAACAAATATTTTGACGCACAGAGGAAGTTAAAAGAAAATGCTATACCTACCTTGTTTCCAGTTATCAGTTCTAATAAAGTAAGTCCCTAGTAGTAAATTGGGTTTAAAACGGATGTATCAACTTCTCCAAATGCAAACTGCCTTTTTGTATTGTACCTTGCTGACTATGAGGCTCTGATGAAAATAATTATCCATTTAAAAATGCTAAAACTGTGCCGACTAGTGACATGATTATATGAATTGTTTTCTACATCAAATTGTAGCCATCAATTTGCCTGCACAATGGGTAGGTACAAACTTCAAATTTGCATTCCTGTTTCCGCAGCTTGAAAACCTATATCCTTATAGTGTCTTTAGATGTGCTTTTAAAGAAATTTTGTAAAATGTTTTCTTCTTTAAAAGAAAATAAACATAAGGTTTTCTTCTTTAAAAGAAAATAAAAAGGTAACATGTTGCTGCTAGGCTGTAACTAAATATTAGTTATATCTGTATATAAATCATATCCTAATATTTCTATAAATTAACAGTGGGGATATGGTGCTGACAGCTGATGCACAGGTCTCCTAGTTCGGCTGCAGATGCTATGTTTTCAAGTATATGTACTAATGTAGCTTTATTAAATAATGTTATGCAAATATCGTGATGTACAACCTCTTGGAAATAAAGAACTTATTATTATTATTATTAATATTAATGTCAAAAAAACTATCATGGAATATCAGTGCAGCATATTATATAGTTAGTCTCAGTTCTAAGGGGTAATAACATAATATTATCTTGATATCATGGGTTTCAAACCATAGGGGCGTATCCACAAAACCAATACTTTTCAGGAGACACAAAAAACTTAATAACTTTTCTTGTGATTTAGCCATTCTGTTGTGTTTTTTCATGTGGCCATATATTTACACTTCTGTTACTATGGAATGATTGATTTTAAGTTATTTCTTCCGTAGCACTTGTTTTTGGTCCTTACATATACTGGGCATAATGGCGAATTGGTAAAACTCCATCAAAAATTAACCTAAATATGTTTGAAATTTATGGATGTAAAACATTTTTTCTTAAATTCTTAATAATTGTACCAATAGTAATTTCAACCTTGTTGTTGATTTTAAATATCACAATTTTTAAATGACAAACCATCAAAATTAACATTGATTTGTTTGGTTTGTAATTCATATTGATAGGTGTTTGGTTTCAAAGTAGAAGTGTAAACCATTTTTGTGCAATAAACAAGAAAAAAATCGAATGGTAACAATTACACATTTTCTGGGTGAAAAAAATAAGCACATAAAAATAAAATTTATTCATAAATCTGAATATAATTATTTAAAACTAGCTATTTACCCGTGGCTTTACTTGCGTGGGCTTGAATTTGGAAACATTGATAATATTATTTCGTACTAAAATTAGCAAAACTGGATCACTTGTAGAGACACATCAGTATCTGTGTCTATATTAGCAACATTATAGGCTACAGAAACACGTAAGTTAGTTAGGCGGATTCAATTTTTTGTACCCCGTACTAAAATTATTAAAATATTTTATAGATTTTCCTATAAAATAAAAAGCATAGTTAAGAAAATTTATTGAAAATAATGAAATTATATCAAAAACTAAGAAAATCCAGCGTTTCGCCAGAAAATATAACAAAATGTGAATTGTTATTAGTATTTAAAATCATGTTAGTTACTTGTTAAAAAAAAATGATTACACTTTAAAATAATCTAATATTTTAATTTTAAATGCTATCCTGTCAAGTAAAGAAAATAAACAGAGTATTAATTAACACAAATAGGCCTCCCATCCTGCATATGCATATATTTCTTTAACTGTGTTTTTAATTAATTTATGAATTTAAAAATGTCATACACCCAAATTTCTTCTGCAAATACAGTATTTAAAATTTGCACCCCAGTCACTAAACTGACAAATGTAATTTAAAAATCATCCATATTCCGTAATTGACTTTTATAGGCTTTAATATTTAATTATGATGACGATAGCAGATGAGTTACTGTTACAACCTAGTCCACTGCTGAACATAAGCCATAGATTGCCTTATAGGGGTGAGGGGGGATATAGTTGCCATGCTTAGCAAGCGAATTGGTAACTGCAGTTTTTATTTTAATTGTCATCAGGAAGACGCTGCTGCCCATCTCCGGATTTGTTTCCCTATGTCACCTCTTACAACGCCTACAGGATAATATGGTGTAGTGGATATTCTTTAAAAAAATATTGTATTTTTTTCACTGTCATTCTTCCGCCACTGGACATTCTTACACCACTACATGGTCAGATAAGTTGCAATAGAATAACTGGTTATATTTTAACAAAAAAATAATTATTTTTCATATCTCTTTTTTGAATAGGTAACTGAAGTATCCATTTCAAAAACTAAAGTGGACAGGTTGCTAAATAAATTGACACAAGCAGAACTAACGGCAGATATAAAGAGCTCATTGAGCAAAATGAAGGAACCAGCAAATTTAGAAAACTATATAAATGATGACTTTAAATGTAGATCAGATACTCCAGTTGAAGCACAACTTTGGATATTAGTAAAGAAGCAGGATCATCTGAATACTCGGATTCTGGAACAGGTTGCACAAAACAAGAAACATGTAGAAGTATTGCAGAAGAATATGGAGGAAACCAAGGCATCTAAAAAAGAAATAGAACAAAGTGTTGAGACATACAAATACATAGTGAAGTGTTTACAAGAAAAACTTGCTACTCTTGAAGAACAAATTGAAATTTTAACAACTGTAGAGTCAAGATAGTTTTAATTAGATACCAAAGAAACAACTGGGTGTATTATTTAAAAAAATCAAAAATACTGATTTAAATTGATTTATTTTTGAAATTTCATCATAAACTAATTTTATAAGAAACAAATTAAAGTCTTACTTAATATTAAATAGTATACATTTATCAGTCTTGATTTTACAGATGTGATGATTGCATGGTTGCTAGTGTTTTTAAATTTCTTCTAGTGCACCTATGTATAGTTTCAGTAATGGCCATACTTAGTAACCAGATTAGTGAATAAAGTAGCAGATATCTTGCACCTCTTTTGCAATTTAGGTGTTTGAGATGGGTAAATCAAACGGTAAGTCAGAGTTGAATCTGAATGTGTATCTAGATCTCGTGTCAATCAAACCCTGATGATACTGTGGAGTCAAACTTGTTTTTCACTTGCGAAGTGTCCGACCCAGGGCCACAGAGCTGCAAGTGCGCTTCTGCAAAGTGTGTATTCCAGCTCTAGCAGTATACCTGTGTCGCATAGTTCCAAGATTAAAGCGGTCTGCACTGTTGGATCGCAATCTGAATTTCGATTGGATGAACAAATAACACGAGCGACCCGAGATCTGCGGATTCGTATCCGGATGGATATTTCTAATTGTAAAGTTTATTTATTTACCCCTTAAAATTCATTTATTGAAGCAGTTACGTGATTCAGAATTCCCTTATTGTTGTAAGGTCCTATGATCAATGATCTAGTGATTGATAAATATGCAAATCTATAATGATGTAGTTGGGTGAATTTATTACTAGTAGTAATTGGTTTGGCATCAACATTTCTTGGCATATTCAAGATGGTTAGTGCACTCTTCAGGAGATTATACCTACAATATTTCTTAAGAAATTTAAAATTTAGTAATCTTGATAAACAGTTACAGTATCAATTAAAAATATTCCATAACAAAAACATTTGTCAGCCAAAAATTCGATTTTCATATATATTGATTAATCAATTCCTATCTCGCTGATATTAACATATTGAACACTCAATCTATCACTGGCAATGCATATTAAGTTCGAGTACCTATATCGCCTCAGTGTGGAACCTCAGTCATATTTGCCTACAAAAATATTTGTAAAACCTAAATTACATGTAACACTTGTTTTTTAATGTAGATAACAATGAAATTACAGTTTATTTCATAAGGATTCCGAACTTGTTAGTTTAAGTTTCGCTATATGTAGTTTTAAAGTATATAACATTATGAGTTAATTTAAGTATACATGATGTCGGTGCTCTTTGAAAAGATCAATTCTCAGTAATATATAAATCAATGCCTACTATACATTATTTTCGTATAATTTTATCGCTATAAACAGCGTACTACATGAAAGCTCCCATGAGGCATATTTATTACAACTTAATCCACAAATATATTCATAAAATTAGCCAGTCAAACTATAATACCTTCCTAAATATATGCCTTTTTCTACATGGTGACTCCTTTTCGGTCTAGGTGTCCAGCTGGGTGGTACCACTACCACCTTCATGCGTATTTCCGCCGCCAAACAGCACTGCTGTGTTCCGATCTGAAGGGTATAGATATTCAGTATTATCACAGACCTTGAGGAATTCTTATTCTTTAGGTGACAATGCATTTTATAGCCTTCTTTGTTCAAAGTTGGTTAAAGGTAACCATGGGCTGTGGTTACTAGCCTTTACTGTAAGTTCATTTGTGACTTCAATTTTTTAAAAGCTCTCTAACCGTAATTCCTGTCTATACATTAATATATTATTTTGTATTGAAAATTAAATTAGCTTATAAAATCATAATATTTGTTATTAATATATTGTTCTTCCTTTATTTCTTGATATGCGAACAGACAAGAGAAATTTAATAAAAATATTAATAGTATAAAAAAGTTGTTATCATAAAGGTAACAAACAAGCACACAGTCCACCAATATTTTATTCGTGCTACAACCATAATATAGCTGCATGACTCTACAGGGTTATTTTGCAATATACGCCCAAATTTGCAGACAATGTTCAGATTTCCTTTTTTATTAACTAGCTTTACAGCTTTGAAAGGTTCACAATAAGTCATATAGGCAAATGGCGAAGAGAAATTAATAAAAAAAATCTCAAATATTCTGTCCTTATCTTTTAAATTTAGAATGTGTGGTAATGCCAAAGATTTAAATCGTCTTTCGTCGTAGTGTCATTCATAAATGTCTAACTCTTACTATTTCACTACGCACGCACATACACATTCGTAAGGATCGCTCGGTTGCCAAAAACGTGAATTGAATTGCACACAGAGGAACGCGCGTACGAGTAGTTGTTGCCCATAAATCACCATTGGGACCATTTCAAATAAAAGTAACCTTAGTTACCTACTCGTATTTTCAAAAACTGCAATAACGGTACATACAATATGTAACGTAATTAACGCAAACCCTCAGACACCCCAATTAGTATATTATGTTACGAGTATAATCATAATGCATACACTGAATTTTTAGAACATTTTTATGCACTGATTATTTATCAAATTAGTTATAGTACTAATTCCGGAAGAATGTTGTGGTCACAGTACAAATCCACGAACGCAAAGACTAACATGCTTGAAATAAAGTTCATTTTTCTTTATTTTTATTGAATGACAGAGTTAGTAATAATACAAATAAAACTGCACTCTTAAAAGTCTTATTGCCTTAAGTTACGGTCCATTTCAGTTTGTTTTGACTGTACAGATTTAGTGTGTGTAATTTACGTAGTTTTAATTATTTTTGGGATAAAAAATTACCTATATTAAAAATGATAGGAATAGATTCATAATGATTTCTTATATTTACGCGAACACTATACATTGATTAAAACTACTTTTACGGATTTTATCGCGTTTTATTTATTTTATTTTTAATACCCGACGTTTCGGGTGCTTTCCAAGCACCCATGGTCATGGGGAACTGAGGTGACTGACGTCCCGATGTCAACGATAACCCGGAGTACATTCAGCTTTTTAATTACTGTCTTTGGTCCGATCTACGCAGAATGAACTAACTGTGTTTTGAAGTCTTGCAGTGGTATGCTTGGGTTTAGTTTTAATTTTATTAATTATAGGATCCCAAGCAGGTGGTAGAGACCAGCCTCCTTCTCTATTGAAATTAGGATGTTTTTTAATTTTTAGTTTTTTAGTTTTTGGTAAGAATCGATGTTCTTTCGCGAGGATTTGTGGTCTATCAAATCTGTTGTAATGTTTGGGGCCATCTAGGATATGATCGCAAACTGCAGACTTCTCGGAACGTTGATTCTTCACGTCAGCTATGTGTTCTTTTACACGGGTTCTGATTGATCTCTTTGTTTGCCCTATATATGAGAGACCACAATCACAATCAAGCTTGTACACTCCTGCATCTTGTAGAGGATTGTGACACTTGACGGATGGTAAGAACTGACTAATCTTCTTCGGCGGCTTGTAGAATGTTCTAATAGAAGCTCGCTTCAAGATGTAGCCAATCTTGTCTGTGACACCTCTGACATATGGTAGTACAGCAGGCACACGCTCGACTGTGGCCGGCTTCACTCGGTCACTGTGACGGAGGCGCGGGACCCGTAGCTTGTTGTCGTGCAGAACCTGCTTGACGTGCTGAAGCTCGGCGGCCAGGTGTTTGCTGTCACAGATCCCTCGTTCCCTCAATAGAGAAGGAGGCTGGTTACTACCACCTGCTTGGGATCCTATAATTAATAAAATTAAAACTAAACCCAAGCATACCACTGCAAGACTTCAAAACACAGTTAGTTCATTCTGCGTAGATCGGACCAAAGACAATAATTAAAAGCTGAAGGTACTCCGGGTTAACTTTGACATCGGAACGTCAGTCACCTCAGTCCCCCGTGACCATGGGTGCTGGAAAGCACCCGAAACGTCGGGTATTAAAAATGAAATAAATAAAACGCGATAAAATCCGTAAAAGTAGTTTTAATCAAGGAATCGATTCAGTAAACGATTCTGAACAAACTACTTTCTCAAAATGCGTTAATTATGTTACGTGTTGTATATCATTATTTATATATTTGAATTTAAATATAAAAATTGTATACAATTTGAGAAATAACCCTGTATAATGTAAGATACATTTCGATAATATTGAAAAACTACTATGATGCTGAAGTCACTCAAGTTGTAGAATAGAAAAAATAGAAATTTCGGAATTGATCATCAAGTTTTAAAAACAGTACTAGAACAAAAGTTAGTGGCTTTAAAGATAGGGATTAAGGCCTGAGAGCTTTTTGGTATGATACAATTAATCCTGTATATATATGCTTTACATGTGTACTCATTTCACTCATTTATTTACTATATAAACCCACTGTTTGCTTAAGGCTTTAAATCATAAGTGTAAAATATTTCATAAGTGTAATTTATAAGTGTAAAATATTTTATTTAATTCACTTTTTATTCATTTGTTTTTGTAAAATTTTTCGTAGTTTTAACTTTTTATTTGTCTTATCAGACAATGGTCTGCCTAATGGTATTAATTCCATTTGCTGCAAACGCCGCCTGAATCTCTGATAAAACTCTAAGACATTTGGATCTGCCCAAACATGTCGTGAATCAAAGTCTAAAACTCGTAATGTATCAAGGCTTTGTGCTCTGCTTAAAGCTACATAAGCTTGACCAGCTTCAAATATTTTGGATAAAGACATTTCTACGCAGTCTAAAGTTAAACCTTGTGATTTGTGTATGGAAAATGCCCAAGCAAGGTTCAGTGGGACCTGTCTACGGCATAGCAATGATCCACTCGAATTTTTGACATACCAGCGCTCTGCTCTTGCAGTGTACTCTTTTTTATTTTTAAATCTCACGACAGGAAATCCATCATCAAACCTGACAATAACACCTCTTGCCCCATTCACTAACCCTGCATTGACATTGATATTTTTAAGAAGCATTACTTGGGCACCAACTTTAAGGATTAATTTGGATGGAGCTATAGTCTGATTATCTAATATTTTAGTGGCATTATCACTATCCTGTGATATAAACACTTTCTCCTCTCCTTCTAAATCTCTCAACTTTGAATTGTTTATCATTTTAGAGTCATTTGTGTGTGAACATAACCTAGTAGCTAATATGCCATCACTTTCAATCTTTTGTCTAGCAGTTCCTAATAAGCGATCACTAATCTCTTTTGTCACACGGCCTATTCTGATACTATTTAATATAGTTATAAACTCTTGGTCAGTCTGTCTATGTACTTCTTTCAGTTCAAAACAAAGTTCAATACATTTATCCCAACATGGTGATTGAAAGCAAAACTTCTTTCCATTTTTACTCTTTTCCACAACTGGTGGCAATTGTAAAAAGTCCCCACATAATATAAGCTGTATTCCTCCAAATGGTTTGTCATTCTTTCTTACATATCTTGCCACTGCTTCTAGTTTCTGTAAATAAATTTATATTATATGTAAATAAACAGATTCTAAAATAGAATGCTTACAACCAACATAGGTACAGTTATACAGTGGCACCTAAAGATATCTTTCCATCGATGTTACATCTGTAAAGGCGAATGCTACACGCGTGATATTTATTACGATCTGGGACGAGATCTGGAATGACGTATCGCGATCCATATCGACACACCCTACACGTTCATTATGGATCACAGTCAGTAATGGGCACTAAACTATTAAGTGCAGACGTATCTAAAATGGACTGAAATGTAGAAAGTTTTTTTTTTATAGGATAGGGTGACATATGAGCACACAGTCCACCAGATGGTAAGTGGTTGCTGTGGCCCATAGACATCTACATCTATCCTCGATTATGAATCAGAATGCAGATGCGTTGTCCCCCATGAGGACTAAGATGGAATGCCTCGTTTCCAATAAAAAGGGTCTCCGGTTCTCTACACTCATCATACGCAACACAGTAATATTAAGCTACTATTTTACGCTGGTATTCTGTGAGAGCGTGGTCTTTCCCCGGTCGAGCCAACCGATTCATGCTACAACTATACTACTAATATAACTGCAGCATGGCTCTACCACATATAAAAGCTTACTTAAAGCTTGTGTGGCTATCATTATGGCAATAATATTAAAAAGGAGAGTGTTGATTCTAACGATTTTTTTCTAACATCTTCTATTGAAGCATTATTTTTTTAAAAATTGGTAATAACTTCTGAAGTGCCTTCATGCGCTTAAAATTGTTTTTAAAACCATCACACGATGTGTCCCATAATATGGGCGTTGTTTTCAAATATAATATAAAAGCCTGTAAATATTTTTGATGGATTGTAGATGGTCCCGTCGA
Organism: Parnassius apollo; assembly: GCA_907164705.1. Taxonomy (NCBI): domain Eukaryota; kingdom Metazoa; phylum Arthropoda; class Insecta; order Lepidoptera; family Papilionidae; genus Parnassius; species Parnassius apollo. Next base: position 253,996 of record CAJQZP010000333.1, on the reverse strand, counting down.
AACAGGATTCTCGGTTTCGTTTGCAATTTCGCCCGTATCGCTACAAAATTTGTCCTCTTTCATCGCTTCAACAGAGCAAACTGACGCGATCTGTATCGCAGCAACACTACACGCGAAATATTTATCACGATCCTTGGATGGCAATATGGATTTTCGGAAATCTAGAAATTCTGTTATCCATATCGCAATCCATCAATATTTGATACTACATGTTCAATAAATATCACGATCCTGGATCGCGATCAAGGGATCGTGATAAATATCACGAGTGTAGCATTCGCCTTAATGTACAATCAATCATAATTACAAACCTCAAAATATGCTCCATCAACCATGGAAATCTCATCAATAATAAGATGTTTACATTTTTTCCATTTTTGAGTTATTAGGGGCATTTTCATGGCTCTTTCACAAAGATTTTCAACTGATCCACTACCATCTCCTATGCCAGCAAAGGCGTGAAGTGTAGTTCCTCCTGTTAAAAAATAGAAACATTTAAAATAATAATAAGTTACGATGATTATTCATAGTTTTTATGCATTACATAAAGATTACATGAGACTAAATGTGTATGTTTATAAAGAAAAATAATGAATATAAAGAATATATTTGGTAAATATATGACTTTTGGAGCAAAAAGTTTCATCAATGCCAACTTTATAAAACACCACCAAGGAAAACCATAGCAAATCTTTTACTTCTGAGAAATGGTGGAATAACCATTTCAAATTTAGCCACATTTCACACTGATCAGTGACTAAAAGCTAAAAAAAATTCTGATTCAATATTTAAGCACATTATGCGAAAAACTTATGTTAAACAGTGTTGTATGCTGATGTCCTAGAGGGGTATCATCAGCATACAATGCTTAAACAAATAAGTTTTGCTTTACGTCTAAAAATTTTTAAACTTGTTAGGGGTAAAAATTCATTAAATGATGTACCTACTTACTTTACTGTTTTACAAAAATTAAATTGCATTCAAAATGCGAACAAAACAAAATGTCTTAAATTTTCTTTACTTAACTAATGTAAGGCAGTTACTAACCTTATAAAAGTGGAAAAATAAATATGAATAAAATGAAAATATTTTAGTATAAGTGATATTTAAATTACCTATTTTGTATTTGTTGATTGAAGTTGAAACTTTTAAAAGATACCTTTAATTATCTTTTAATAGAGTTTAGTTTTCATTTTTGGGTCGATGTATAATTATTAACAAGATTTTCTGTAATATTGCAAGAGTTGCCTTTGCATAAATTGAAAGACATTTAAAAAGCAATACATAGAAAAATTTTATTATTCAAAAATAAAAATGCTTGGACATAGAGATCTTCTATATATTTTTATTTGTTTTTAGTTATAATTTCTTTTAATTTTTAATTATTTCCTTATCCTAGTAATATAGGTACACAGTCCTGAGAAAGTTATTTGCATGTTGTATCCGCCTGTAATTATTTGTACATTTTAGTTCTTATCGCTTCATTGTATTTATATAGCATGTAAGGAATGATACAAATGTTGGTGGATCAATAAAAAAAAAAACTCACTCTTTAAGTACTTTATTAAAAATTTTGAGCTTTTCTAAATAATAATAAATTAAACACACTGATGCAAAGTTCAAAATAGCAGCAAAAAAGCAATGTATATGCACACCTTTCAGCTAATGCAAACATAGGTACCTATAGGAAGACAGTTGCTTTTTGCCAGACTTAAAACTAAATCTGTACTTGTATAGTGTGCAAAATTGATAGAAGTAAGTGACATAGCAAGGGGTCCATGGCTTTGGTACCGTTATAGTCTAAAGCAGTAAAGTCTTTTACTGAAGATTGGCCTCCTCCATAGATTGCCCCATCGCCTCATAGGGGGCCTCATATGGTAGGGAGATTTTAATGTTTTTGGTTATTATTAGGAATATGCTGCTGCTCATATCTCTCTGTCGCCTCTTACAAAACTCACAGGATTAAATTTTTTCAGGGATGCCAGTTAAAATCTCAAAACTGAAATATACTATTATTGAATACTTCGATCAAAACATTATGAACACCTAGGATTGAAAGTTCTGAAAAAAAGAGATAATCTGCACAAAGTCATTTGCCAAAGGTTATACAATTAACTTAAAAAAAATATTTATAAATTTTTCAATAGTATTTATAAAGTCGTTAACCAATTTTACTTTTTAAGAATAGCCTATTTTTGGCTCTAGCAACCTGTAGCATTCAATGCTACACCACTGATAACACATGAGAAGTAGTTAAAACTTAATTGGGATAATCAGTAAATAAGAAAATTTAGTAGTCTTACCAATATGACACGCTGCCACTCCTGTAGAAGCAGTAGGTACAGTAACATCTGGCGGCAATGCAGTCACTATTCGTTTTAATAAATAGCTTTTGCCAGTCCCAGCAGATCCAGTGAAAAATATATTTTTCCCTCCAAGGCAAGCTTCTAATACTCGTTGTTGTTCACAATTTAAAGAACTATGAGTAGTCAAGGGTGAAGGCGAATATAGCTTCTTAGGTGCTGGCCTTAGAGATTCGCTGTCAGCTTTACGTTTTCTAGGAGGTGAAGGAGTTGTTACAGTAGATTTGCTAATTTTACTTTTAGCATTACACATATCAGCAACTGTAACAGGGCTTACTTCTTCAAAGGCCTGAGCTTTACCACTTAGTAATTTAGCTCTCATGGTCTGTTTCGATGGCGTGACATTTGATTGTTTATCTCCAGTCATTTTAACAAATATTGTACGAAGAAAAGAAACAAGATTAGTAGGTGGTGCATTCGAAAGAAATAATGTACAACCAACGTCTTGAAACTTTATGCTAGCCTTTCCTTCGGCCATAAATTTTTTAAAAACATTAATACCTTTTAATGCTAATCTAATTGCAGCGTGTTTTTCAGACCCGATTTCCATAAACATTTCACGAAATTCGTTACGAATAAGTCGTAGTGAAGCAGACTTATAATTAATTTTTCTAATAATTGATCCTTGAGGTGTCGTCCATTCTACATTTACAGCACATGATAAGAAAGTTTCTCCGGCATCCATTTTATTTCATAATTTATCGGAAATCACAAGAAACATAACACAAACTAAGGTTTAAGGTTACTAAAGCTTAAGTTCATGAAAGTTCACCAAAGTTGACATCAGATCAGTTCATATTTCAAAATCATAAATATATAATTTATGAGGCAGGCAAAGGTTATATACCATAGAGTTTTATCTGATATGTTTTTTGTTAACAAAACTTCATAATATGCTGACACATCTCAATCTCATTGCGAAGTTCGTGAGATATATCGATGACAGCTTAATCAGCAAATTTTGTTAGTAGTTTTGCTAAAATTGATAATTAAGATACATCATGCAGACAGTGGTCAACGGCCTGACAATTTTTGATGCTGCAGCAATAAATACATATTTAATAGAATTGTGTTTAATTTTACCAGTTAAGTTCGTATTATTAGTTACAAAAGAGGGCCATTAGAGCAATATATGATTTAAAAACTAAAGAGGCGCTCAGACAAAAAATTATGGAAACTAACATACTAACTTGGGCCTCTCAATACATTTATAAAAATGTAATGTACGTACAACAAAAAAAAAAAAATAAGATTAGTTTTGCAAAAATAAGTGACGTTTATTCTAATAAAAAATAAAAATATAAATTTCTTTGCAAACTTCCGTAAATATTTTATATATTTAGCGGAAGTTTGCAAAGAAATTTATATTTTTATTTTTTATTATAATGGATTTCCGCAAAGTAACGCCTGATTCTATCAACTAATGTAACTGATGAATATTATCTCAGGCAATTATGGCTTCATAATTTTGATATACATAACTTAAAAGAAAACTCAGCAACAATGTACTTGTTTACGGAAAATTATGCCCATAAAGGGCCGAATGAAGTAATAACTGCTTTGGATGATTATTTTTTACACCATGAAATCCCAGATCAGATACATTTAGAAATATTTTGTGAAAATTGTTTCAGTCAAAATAAAAACAGATTTATTTTTACGTATTTTGATCAGTTGTGTGCGAAAGGCTTGTTTGAAACAATTTCCGTAAACTATCCAATTCCTGGGCATTCAATGATAACCATTGATAGAGATTTTGCTCTCATAGAAGGATAAAAATTAAAACATGAAAAAATTTCTGAACCTGACAGTTATGTCAATTTTGTATTAAACAGTAGAAATGCCAAGAAATTTGAAGTTGTATTTTTAGAAAAGAACCTGATAGAACGAGGGCAAATAGATAGGAGCGGAGAAGAGCGAGAAGAACAACGAGGTAACGAAAGAGTATTGAAAGTTGAAGATTATAAAACTTATTCTAATGATAATATTAAACAAACAATACCGGGAATTTCAGGTTGCCGTCGAGTTTTATTTAAAAGACATGCCAAGCCAGCCTTTTCGGATTCAATGACTGGCGATAACTTTAAAGATTTTTCTTTATAGTATAGAGTTGGTATATCTAGGTATCTTCGAGATGTTCCTGCTGATTGTTATCAAAATGCTATTGAAATTAAAGAAGCTAAAATTAATGACATTAAAAAACTTATTCGATTTGTACCACAAGAAAAAAGAAAATTCTATGAAACTTTGATTATGGAACAGGCTAAATTAGATGAAAGTCAAATTGTTGAGGAATTGGATGACGAAATAGAGTAACTAGCCTAGTTATTTTTAAAGGCTAATAGGTATTACTTATTTTTGATTAATAGAATACTGTTAAAGAAGCCAATTTTGTTTTGTTAAATTCCTTAGTCTTTAAAAAGAGGGAAAGAGGTAGGGTTACCTAAGTCCTGTTGATTTAAGATAAGTCCAAAATTTTGTTTATTAAATTAAAATTATTATAAATGCTTTTTATGTTTTGTTTTATGTACTAAAATAAAGAGTATTTTGTGTACTATAACAGTATGTTATTTTAATTTCAACATGTCCTGTGGTTAGTTTTCAAAAAAATTTAATATGATTTTTTTTATATTCCCAAAAATTGAAAAAGTGGACTTAGCCATTTTGAGCACCCAATTCCAAAAAATATACAAAATTTGACATACACAAAATCTAAAAACTTTAACTAAGTTTGTATAAAAAGGGTTATTATTATATTAAGGAATTTATGGATGATAAATGGTAATAATAATAACCCCTGGGCAGGGTAATCGCTACCAAGCTATTTCTAATTTGTTTTGTGTTATTAATTGTAACATACATGATTGTAAGCTGTTATTTAAAAAAATAGTCCCGCTGGGTCTCTTGCTGATTCTTCCCAGGACATAGGTTTTTTTGTGAACCCGTGTTAAATGAAAAAAAAAGTGATTTTCAATAAGTATTATATTTATAACTCATGTTTAATAATTAAAACCATAAGTATACCTAACCCAAGTCTATTATTAAAACTATGACAACGGAAACTTTACCCTCTAGTACTCAGAGTCTCAGACATAATAAGTTGAGGCGCGACTGGAGTGGCCATAGAATACTATAATGCATATATAGTAATCTATCGGAGTGGCTCTATCGCACAACACAGCCGCTTACATTTATATAATAAGTATGTACATAACGCATCGATCACTAATAAAGTTTATTATTAGTGATCGATGACATAACGCCATAAAGTGATATACAATCTATTAAAAATTTTGCTTTAAGCAAATATACGCAATCAGCGCTGCTAGCGGTGTGTCATAAAATTATTTTACGATGTAACAATAACATCTAGAAATAGCAATGTTGTGTTTAGTTGTTAATATCGTTAAACAATCTCTATTCATTGATTCGGTTTTTATTTTTTTGCACTCAGAAGCAAAAGTAAAAGACTACCCTCCGGGAAGCGGGAGAGGGAGGTGGTGAATGCTATAAGCATACCACGCAGCCGGCTGCGTAGTTATGTGGGACTCCCTGTCTTTCTCAGAGACAAGGGCCAATTCACAAACCTCTTAAAAACCTGTTACGACACAGGTATAAAATACGACCAAGCCACCAACCTCGGTGAGTCAATTAAGATCACCCCTCTCACCAGGCTCTTCACGGCCGAACGTGTGTCCTATCACACGTACGCTCTTCCGAAAGAGCGTAAGGTTAGAGCTGTCCTCCGCGGAGTTCCTTTAAAACTCGCCAACGAGGAGATCCTGGAGGACCTTATGTCCCAGGGCTTTCCAATCGACTTTACAGCAACAAAGACAAGAAGTTCCCGCTTACCCTTCTCATCCTAACAAACGTGCCCAAGGCAAAGGCCATATTCCAGCAGGTACACACAGTGTGTGACCTGTCGCGAGTAAAGGTCTCGGGCTCGGTTATCCGGCGCAGTGCCACCGCTGCCAACTTTATGACCATGCGGCGGCCAACTGCCCCTCCCCCCAGGTGCGTTAAGTGCCTTGACCCGCACAGCTTGAACGAGTGCCCTCGGCCCCGTAATGCCGAATCCCCACACGCGTGTGTCCTATGCGGACAGCCTGGCCACCCGGCTAACTTCAGAGGTTGCCCTCGCACTCTTTGCCCCCATCCCAACAAAGCTGCCAAACCAGCGCCACCACAATTACCATTCATTCCCGGCTCTTCCATCTAAATTGACCAGTCAGCGTCGACATAGGGGAGATTGTTATCCTAGCACGCAAATTGCACGCTGCTCAGTCCCCTCAAGACCGCCTCCTTGCTTTTGCCGAGCATCACAACCTGTGTGTTGTTTGTTCCCTATAAATTAAGGAACACAAAAGTAAGCTTTCGTACGCTGCGTTAGTTAGTCGTGCTCAAAGAGTATAATAAGTATATACAGGAATATATAAGTATAATAAGTATATACAGGTCGTGCTCTAAGCGGCTACTCGCCGCCTGCGCTGCCCTTTCTCCTAGGGGGTCGCTTCCGATACGGCTATAAGACCTAAATTCAGGTTAAAGCCAGTCTGACAGAAGGTGTTTAGTGGGTAAGGCACCGAGGTTTTCTCGGTGAGTCCCACATAACGACGCAGCCGGCTGCGTTATATGCTTAGAGTATTCACAACCTCCCTCTCCCGCTTCCCGGAGAGTAGTCTTTTACTTTTGCTTCTGAGTGCAAAAAAATAAAAACCGAATCAATGAATAGAGATTGTTTAACGATATTAACAACTAAACACGACATTGCTATTTCTAGATGTTATTGTTATATCCGTAAAATAATTTCATAACATACCGCCAGCAGCGCTGATTGCGTATATTTGCTTAAAGCAAAATTTTTAATAGATTGTATATCACTTTATGCCGTTATGTACATACTTATTATATAAATGTAAGCGGCTGTGTTGTGCGATAGAGCCAATCGATAGATTACTATATATGCATTATAGTATTCTATGGCCACTCCAGTCGCACCTCAACTTATATGTCTGAGACTCTGAGTACTGGAGGGTAAAGTTTCCGTTGTCATAGTTTTAATAATAGACTTGGGTTAGGTATACTTATGGTTTTAATTATTAAATATGAATTATAAATATAATACTTATTGAAAATCACTTTTTTTCATTTAACACGGGTTCACAAAAAACCTATGTCCTGGGAAGAATCAGCAAGAAACCCAGCGGGACTATTTTTTTAAATAACAGCTTACAATCATGTATATATATATACAACACGTAAAATAATTAACGCACTTTGAGAAAGTAGTTCGTACAGAATCGTTTGCAGAATTGATTCCTATCATTTTTACGAACTTTATGAACATTTTATGAACTTTATTTCAAGCACGTTAAAGTCTTTGCGTTCGTGCATTTGTACTGTGACCACAACATTCTTCCGGAATTAGTATAAAAATAATCAGTGCATAAAAATGTAATAGAAATGTTTAACTAAAAATTCAATGTATGTCTTATGATTATAACATAATATACTAATTGGGTTACATATTGTATATATATATATATATATATATATATATATATATATATATATATATATATATATATATATATATATATATATATATATATATTAATAAATAATTAGTTAAGAAAACAATACTACTTAGAGCAAAAGGAAAACCTTCGTGAAGTTATTTTAAACATAATATCTAAACAATTAAAGCTGACAGATAAAACGATTGTGTTAAAGTTTACCATCGGCTTGGATCATGTTTAAAATAGACACGACCTTTTTTGTTCGGTTTTTTGATTCTGAGTAGAGGGGGTTTATTTGGGATAACAAAACCAATTTAAAAGGCTCCGGTATCACCATCTCAGAGTTTTTAACGAAAACCAGGCATCACATATTAACTACAGCACGTAAGCACTTTAGAATTAAGCACTGCTGGTCTTCTGAAGGAAAAATTGTTATAATCCTCCCCGATAAAACCCGACAAAAAATTGAAACGTTCGCTGAATTGGAACAACTCATCGTGAAATATCCTTCTAGCTCCGCTACTAACGATAACATATCACAGTCCGCTAATAGAACATCAATAACTGTTAACGCCCCGAAGAAATCACGCCGAGGCATAATAATTATAATAATAATAATTCTTTATGATCAACAAAAATAAATCACAAAAGTTTTTTGAAGTCTCTGACTCCCAAACTAGACGAGTCTGTATTTTAGGAATCAGCGGCCTCTCCCAGATTTGTAATACAGGTAACACTAAGAGAATTATGCATGTTTTCATTATTACAGTAGAAACAAAAGAAAAGTAAACAATTTAAAGTTAGTTCATCATCATTAAAAGTTATATTAAATACCAAAAAAAAATATAATATAATAAATTATTCTTAGAATTTTGTTAAGTTTGTTATAGAGTATTATAGAGAGATATGCGCTTTGCCGTCTAGCGCCCGAACTTAATAACGAATCTCTTTTTTAGGATTAATAGCAATCCGAGATTGTACCCTATACAAAGATCGATCCAAATCCACATCCCAATAACATAACTTAACAAGCCCAATCTTTTTTTTGCGGCGATCGCAGTCGATCCAAACAGATGTTTGGATCGATCCGTTTCCTCTCGACTGTTTCGTTTTATGCATAGCGACTATTGCTTCTTTCAAATAGTTGTATTAATATAATAACATAAAATGTAATTTTAGATTTATAACTATTGACTTTAATTAGAAGTTATTACATTAACTCCTTTTTTCTCCCTAAAATTATAAAATGATTATATTTTTATTTAAATCAATGTAACTATGGTTTGAAAACAATCACGTAACGGAACGCCGCCGGTCAGTAGCGCCCGCAGCGTCATCGGTCATCGCTCATCGCGTTTCGCGTCGGTTTAAAAAACAATTATCAAGTTTCACTGCTTCGGTTCGATCACAGTTCGAGAACAGAAATATTTACAGCAAATACTTTTTGAATAATAAAATAATGGAGCCACAAATAGTAAGTTAAATTGTAATACATTAGATATTGTATCATTTGATGCTTGATGTACAACTACATAAATCGCTTTTTATTTCAGATAAAGAACAAGCCACTTTCAAAAGATGAAAGCAAAGCCTTACTCGAACTTATTGAAATGAGCAAAATTATAATATCTAAAGCCACAAACGCCAGCAGCAATAAAATGAAAGATAAAGAGTGGGTACGAATAGCCGAGCAGTTTAATGCTACAGCAACAAGTTGTCGTCGGACACCACAACAGCTTCGGCTGAAATGGGAGAATTTAAAGAAGAATGCACGTAAACGTTGCACTAAAATAAGAATGAACAACATAAACGTTAGTTTCATTGTTTATTTATTTTTAATCTAAGTATAAATAAATGATTAACCATTTTATTTACATTCTTTATTAATTTCATCTTTTTGATTTGCAGACTGGCGGTGGTGTTGGTGAGTATATACCCCCAGACGAAATACTGGATCGTGTTACCAGCTTATTGGGGAATACAGCTAGTGGATTAGTTGTTCCTTATGGGGGAGATAGGGAACCCGAGCACTTTGTAGTGATGTGATGGTGGTGGTATCGTGCCAAATGGAAATGGTGTAGAGGAATTAGGTGGTGATGCTAGGGTCAATCTAGAAATCCTAGAGTTTCAGGACACACCAGTGCCAGATCCGCAAAAGGAAATGGTTGTGACCCCTACTTCTCCACATTCAGCAATGGCTCAGGTTAACACCTATGCTGTTGCTGAACAAAATAAAGTTTCGGATACACCACGGAGAGTAACATTCAATGTTCCTAAAACAGGTAATGGTTATTTTGATGTTGATAGAATTTTAATTTATAAAATAACAATTTCGCATGGTGTTCCATTCGCTGAGGTGGTGGTATGGTCAAATTTGTAGTCCGCTTTAGTTTAAAAGCAGTGTAAATTGAGGTAAAATAGTAATAGGCAAAAGATATACTCCTTTTTTATTTTAAAAAAGCTAACTTGTAATTTAATAAATTAAATTAATTTGTATTTTACAGGTAAAAGGAAATTGCAGGGTGATGGGTCGAAATCTGCTAGAGATCGTGCCATTGCAGAATATTATACATTTAAAAAACTGTGCCTGGAGTCAAAATTAGAAAATAAAAAACTTAAATTAGAAAATGAAAAACTTCTATTAGAAATAGAAAATTTTAAGAAATAGTTATTTGTGTAATAGTATGTAAGTGTAAAAAATAATTAAGTATTCTGATACATAAAAGACAGTCATGTCTGTAAGTAGTTGTTAATAAATTCAAGCTTTGTATGTATTCATGATTTGTAATATTAGTAGTTATGTAGTTTGTATTTGAAAATCTTTTAACCAATAAAATATGTATGTAATAAATGTATTAAAGTTAGATTAATGTCTTAGTAATATAGTAATTAAAGAGTAAAATAATTTTTATTGAATATTTGTTTTATTTTTACAATTAAATTCACAAAATATAAAGAAAAGTAACACTTGTGATCTCTGAGTTCTTTGCCTGCTAAATAGCCTATAATATATAAATATTATTATTAGCAACTCCTGTTTAAATTGAACAAAAATTTAAAAAGGGTAAGTATTTTTACTTACTTGGAGACTATTATGTGGATGATATGTGGTATAAAAGGAGGAAAAGGTAGTTACAAATTAAATACTTTTTTTATAAATGTCTACGTATTATAGTAATAATTGTATTTTGATAGAAATAAATAATTTTTATTGATTTTTTAAATTTTTACAATTAAATTTACAAACTTTAACAAAAAATAACAACTGATTCTACATTCAATTTTTAACCTTTAACATCAGTGCAAGCCTGCATCACATCACATTACAATTTGAATACATATTATTTGCACTCGCATCTCAAAACAGTTAACAAAAAATAGTTGCTTTATGCAGTTGGTAAGGAGACCGATGAGCTACATCGTTCATAAGCTTTGAGCTTGAATTTTTCTTTAAATAAAATACATTTAAAGAAAAGTACCACTTGTGATTTCTGATTTCTAGTTAGTTGCCAGCACACAGTTACATGGAGACTATTATAAAACATAGAAGGTAGTTATAATTATTTGACTTCTTTTATATAAATTAATCAATATTATAGTAATTAATGTACATTTTTATAATATACATTAATTACTATAATAAAAATTAAATAAATATAATTAAATTCACAAACAATTTATAAAGAAAAGTAACACTTAATAGGAACTTCACAGTTTATTTCAATTTAACAATATTTTAAAAAGATTAAGTACTATTACTCACATATGTGGTATAGAAGTAGTAGAAGGCAGTTATAATTTAAGTTCCTTTTTATAAATATCTCAGTAGTATAGTAATATAGTAATTAATGTGTATTTTTAATAGAGAAATTAATTTTTAATACTTGCTTTATTTTTACATTTGAATTTAAAACTAAAAAAATACTAACAATTTAATTTCTAACTTATTCTACATAATTGTTTTTACCTGTAATGTTAATTAAGGCAGTTATTTGTCCAATGAGTGTCAACGTTTCTATAATGTCATAAAATAATTATTTATCAAATCAGTTCTATGGTTTGTAGGAATATCATTAACAACTACATTAGGAGGCATTGTACTATTATCGATAGATGGTAGTTCTACTTCAGAGGGGATTTCTGTGAGATTGTGATTTCTGCAAATATTATGTAGGACTGTAGTTGCTATTATTACTGCTTGCTTATTTGGTATTGACAAACGTAGTGTAAGAGCTACAACAGGGAACCTACGTTTCCATACTCCAAATGCTCTGTAATACAAATAATTTGTTTATTAAACACCAGTATTCCCGTAACGCATTTTATCTAATAATACTGTTTTATTTAACATACCGTTCAATAGTATTTCTAGTTTTAATGTGTGCTTCATTGTACCTATGTTCAGCTTCAGAAACTGGATTCAGAACAGGTGTTAATAAATATGGCCTGTTTGGATAGGCACTATCTCCAAGTAACCAGCGATTTCCGAATTGCCCTGCATCACATTCAGCTGTTATAAAAATAAAGAATATTAGGCTCTGACAGTAAATATTCAAATTTATTACAATTTGAATACATATTATTTACACCTACCTCTCAGAATAGAGTTATTAAATATAGTTGCATCATGCGTAGAACCAGGCCAACGAGCCACAACATTTATAAACTTTAAGTCTGCATCACAAACACCTTGAACATTTAAAGAAAAGTAACCCTTCCGATTTCTGTATTCTTCGCCTATTAAATGACCTAAAATATATAAACATTATTATTAGCAACTTCATAGTTTATTCATATTTGCCAAAATTTTAAGAAGAGTTGAGTATAGTTACTTACATGGAGACTGTATGCGGATATGTGTGCCATCAATTGCCCCAAGCACGCGAGGAAATCCAGCAATTCTATAGAATTTGTCTGCACTCCTTCGATGAACATAAATATATTTATCATATAATTGGGCAATTGCTGATGATGTGTCTCGCACTATTCTGCCTGCTGTAGATTTTGAAACTCCAACAAAATCTGCTACGGATATCAACATTGTGCCTAGTGCATAAAACCGTAGGGTCAACAAAAGCTGATGTAATGGTGATACTCCGTAATTTCTGCAAAGGATTACATAAAATGAAGTATATTATATACTTAGATTGTAAAAAATTATCTAATTTGCTATAGACCAGCTTTGCTTTACCTCGTGGATGTTACTCGTAATAATGGGGTTATTTCTAACAATAAAGAATTGAACGCATGTTTGTTCAATCGAAACCTAAAGGTAAAATCACCGTCATCGAGACTTTGCGTATAGTTCACTCTTCTGATTCTCTTTGGAGTGCGGCGTAGGGTTTCATCTTCATCACTTGAGTCAGATAACTGAGCTAGCATTTCCAAATCACTGTCACTGTCACTAGATAGTAATGTTAAATCCATTTTCGCGCAAATAAAATAAAACAAAATACGTAATCGGTTGGAACTCGAAGGATTAATCCTAGGCTTTTCTCGGATTGCGAATTTGGATTGTTTACACCGATCGAACTAAACGTCAAAATTGACAGATAGGTTATTGATACACACATATTGTCATTCGCCCACAGAGGTCTATCTTTTTTTGTAATTCGACCTCCCGAGGATAGCTTGCTTCTACAGATTGTAATTTTAATCCCTGGATTGATTGTTGGCACTGTCTAACCATAATATGGATTGAATTATCAATCTTGGATAGCTAAAATTGTTATAGATTAAGATCGAGATATTAGGTTCGGGCGTCTAGCAGAAGCAGTGCGACATACAGTGCCAGTACGTTGGGTATTCTACATTTGTTACAACAGATCTCAAGGTCGTAGGGAGTGCGATCGTGTTGCTTGGTCATCAAATTTTGAACGTATAATCGCCTGACAGACTGCAACTTGCATTCGCTGTATAATAATTTTGTTGAGTATCTATAAGGTTTAAAAGTCATAGTTTTTAGTAAACATCTTTGTGCTCTTTCGAGTTTAATTAAAAAACTTTTGGACGCATAAATAATTGAATATAAGTGAATATGTATGTCTTATGATTATAACATGATATACTAATTGGGGTGTCTGAGGGTGTGCGTTAATTACGTTACATTATTGTATAATATATACAGGGTCATTTTTAATTTACTGAAGACCTTTGGGGAATATAATATTTACACCATAACAACAACATCTGTAAGAAAAAAAATATATTTCTTCAATTTTTATTTTCATACAAAAATAAAAATATTTTAATTGGAGCTTCTAAACGGTAATAGTCCTAGTTAGCTATAAAAAGCGCGTGGCGAGAGAGGGGTGGAGGGGTGTAGGAGGCGACGATACTCATTTAAACTTGACCTAATTAGTAACGTGTGTCGTCAGTCGCCTTTGATGCGCCCGCGACGCTTGTCTTTTCGTTGTGAGATTATTTTATTTATTTTATTTTTTTTTATTTTATTTTATTTGGAAGTCCAACAGCTATCATAATTAGGATAGATAGTATTAATAACAACAGTAAGCCAATTAAAGATCCTCACTAATAGATACAAAGGTAAATTTACAACAGTGATAAATACGATTTAACACTCGAAAGTATCCAATACAACATATTTATGCCAAATGAGAGCTAAACTAAGCTAAGCTTTTGTATTATACGAGTACATACAAAAGACAATCAACTCATACTTAGGACAGTCAATAACACTACAAGCTATTTTTAACAGAAAAATAAACACAAATACAAAAGTAAATCATAGTTGTGTAGCAACGCATCAACATCTCACTTAGAGCTTCCAAAAAATGCATTGTTAAGTATGCGCCTAGCTGACGCAACACTAGTGTTAAACAAAGCGAAGTCAAATTCATTGGCTAGCTTATTGAAATTATTGCTCGCTCGCCATATAAATGTATTTTGCCTATAATTTGTAGATGAAAACGGGAGACTTAAAATGTTGTTGTATCTAAGAGGTTTGGCAGGACAGCTAACATGTAGTTGAGATAAAAGCTCAGGACAGTCAATAGCACTACAAGCTATTTAACAGAAGGTGATGTTTTTTACAATAACTAATATAATTATCTGAGGTATAGCGATAGTCATTGGTTCTATAACAGAGGTAACGCATAAACTTACTTTGGATATTTTCAAGTCGGGTAATACATGTTGCCTACACATACATACAGGTTTCAGATTTGTGATGCGTACTCCAAATTACTTCTTACAAGAGAACAATATAGGATGTTTAGAGTTTTAGATTTAGTGAAGTCCCTAGAGTTTCGCATCAAAAATCCAAGAGCTTTGGTAGATTTGGTTATAATGCTTCCTAAGTGAACGTCAAATATCAATTTGGAATCATGAAGAACACCGAGATCTCTAACAATGGAATCCCTTTTAAAATTTTCACCTTTCAATTGATAGTTAAAGACAATCGGTTTATATTTGCGACTATAGGACATAAAGCTACATTTCGAAGGGTTCAAATCTAAGAAGTTTAGGTGGCAATAACGCTCTAGATTTAACAGATCTTCTTGTAGAGTCTCAGCATCCTCGATTGATGTTATTTTCAGAAATAGCTTCATATCATCGGCAAAACATAATAAGCGAGCTTTCTTTAGGTAATATGTAATGTCATTGATAAAAATAACAAATAATAACGGACCCAGCAGTGAGCCCTGTGGCACCCCACTTGGAACAGTTACCCATCCTGATATGTAGTTGCTGACGACAACAGCTTGTGATCGATTATTTATATAAGACGTAAACCACCTAAGCAGATCGCCGTTTATACCGATCTTGGACAGTTTCATCAATAGCAAATTATGATCTATTCTGTCAGGCTTTACTATAATCGGTGTAAACGACATCTACCTGGTGGCGATTGTCCATTGCCTCAGTTAAATATGCATTAAAGAGTGCAAGATTTGAAACAGTAGAGCATCCTCTTAAAAAACCATGTTGAGTCGGATTGAATGAACGCTTTAGGGCCGCGTATAATTGATTATATATAATTCGTTCGAACACTTTAGATACAATACATAACTTGGAAATCGGTCGATAATTAATAACTTCGGTCTTGGAACCCTTTTTATGTACAGGCGTGATAAATGCACGCTTCCAGATGGTAGGAACAATACCTGTACTAAGGGACTTTTTAAACAAAATAGTCAATGGAACACAAATTGTATGCGCACAGTTAATAAGAAAGTGAGCTGGAATGTAATCGGGACCAGCAGATTTCGTTGGATCCAACGTTTTAAGCAGTTTTTTGACTGTATTTTCGTTTATATCAATGGCGGTGATATCTACACTCGACTGATTCAACACCAGAGAATCATTATAATTATTTTTAGACAGCTGAGTATTATTATCACCTGAAACCAAAAAGTTTGAACGAAAATAGTTTGAAAAAGCATTACAGATAAGTTCGCCGGAGTTAATTACAGAACCTTCAAATTTGAGACAACAAGGTATTGAATGTGATTTTGATTTTTGTTTAATATACGATATTTCGGATTTGCACTAATCGAATTTTCCACAGAGGTTATGTAAGATTGGTATGCTAACTTTTCTAATTTCCTTACACGCTCACGCAATAGCTTAAAAGTTTCATTGTCATGCCTACAGCCATAGATCCTAAATTTACGTAAAAATTTATGTTTTTCTTTAATAGCTTTTTTAAGTGGTGCTGTATACAATTTGGGATAAGTGTCGGCAATAATTAATTTTGAGGGCATATATTTATCTCTAAGTGACGTGAGTGTGCTATAAAAATATTGAACAGATTCATCTAAGGATAACGGAGACATAACTTCACCCCATTGGATAATAGCAATCTCACCATTTAATGAATAATAGTCACCTTTATGATATAAGAACTTAAGGCGAGAATTGCTATTTAATGAGTCACAATCAACGTTATCAAAAGATATTAAAAGGGCACCATGATAAGGATCAACAGGAATAAGAGAATCCCCACTTAAATCACGAACGGTTACAGCGTCGCTAGAAAAAACAAGGTCAAGGATCCTGCCATGGACATTTTTTATACCATTAAATTGTCTCAAATTTAGCGAGCTTAATTCATCTATTAATAAAATTTCATTTCCCGAACGAATATTTGTACCTAAAAATGAACCGTCGGCGGCGTCGATGTCAGGCACCCATATAATATCACTAATATTAAAGTCGCCAACTAATAAAAAGCTATCGTCCGAGTGACTCATGACAACTTCGCTAACCGAGTGCAAATAATTTTGAAGTTGAGCAGTAAAACTGAGACCCCGATTTTCGTTACACAAATATAAGATACAAATATGCAAGTTCTTGTGTTTTTTACGGGTAATATGGTGAATAGACAACGTTAACCATAGGTCCTCAGCACTTGAATGAAAGGAAGGCTGCGGCATAGCTTCTAGATCTTTACGCGTCGCAATCAAAACACCACCACCGTATTTCTGACCAGTAACTGTGTAATTCCTATCACGCCGCCATACAACGTATCGATTATCAAATAATTCCATATCACTAATTCTGTCCAGAAGCCATGTCTCCGTAATTAATATTATATCATAATCACATAAAAGAATATTACGATAAAATATGTCGGTTTTAGTGCGCAAGCCTCTTGCGTTCTGATAATATATTCTTAGGTTGTCACTGCCACACCCTACACGTACACTATTATTATGTAGCATAGCCATTTTTAAGCCTATCCATAACCAAAATAATTTTACTACAATAAAGGAATATATAACTCCCGTCATATTTCAAAAACCCGTTAATAAAATTAGAAAACAATATACCAATATTTAAAAATTCACTGAGATTATAATAAGTTAGCATATAATATTTACAAACGGGTAGAAAAAATAAAACTGTATCATCTAATGAGTGCAAAATATGATGCATACAGCGACCGTCAACAGAAGCAAGCAACTGATAACAGATAGGCAATTTTAACAAACAGCGATGCGTCAACGAAGCAGGTGAGGCAGGGGTGACAAGCATTTTGTAACTTTTTAAAAACAGCTTCGTAATTCCATAAAAGCAAAAGTTAATTATACAGGCCCGATTGTCTGACGTGCTCATAAATGTCATTCATTTTGTTCCGCAAGTCATTTGCATAATCGGTTATACTGCGTGGGGCATCAGGTGGTATCCCGGTGATCAGGTCTGCAGGCAGCCGTAATTCTCTTCCAAAGTTTGCGAAAGCTAGTGTCACTGCTGTACTTTTGTGAACAGCGCTTCGATATGACAACAAAAACGGTTGTATGTGCTTGTCCCAATCTCGTTGCCGATTGTCTACAACTTTTGCTAGGTACCTCTCCAATGTCTGATTAAATCGTTCCACCATTCCATCAGATTGCGGGTGATAAGAAGTCGTTCTTGTTTTATGAGTACCCATAACTCGGCAAGTTTCCTGGAATATTTGAGACTCAAAATTCCTTCCTTGATCGCTGTGAATCTCTAAAGGTACACCGACAGAAGACTTCATGAACTAGTTTATCTGCAACTGTTGAAGCTTCTTGATTTGGAATGGCAAAGACTTCCGGCCACTTAGTGAAGTAATCCATCACAACCATAAAATACTTGTTACTGCTTTCACTCTCCGGAAACGGCCCCGCCACGTCAATGGCTATTCTTTCCCATGGTGCACCAACATTGTACAACTTCAATGCACCTCTACTACGAGTCTGAGGTCCTTTTACAGCAGCACAACTTGTACATTTGCGACACCAGTACTCGACATCGTTTCGACAGTGGACCCAGTAAAACTGTTCTCGGATCTTCAGTAGAGTTCGTTTAACTCCCAGATGGCCTCCTGAATAACCATTATGGTACAGCTGTAGAACATCCAGCACTTTAGCTTTAGGGACAACCATTTGCAAATGACAGCTGTCTCCCCGAACATTTTCCCATTTACCGCACAGAACTCCATCCTGAAGCAGCAAGCTGTCCCACTGGGCCCAATAGCTTTCTTTCCGGTTTTGACAACGACTTGCTGAAGTACGCTATCACAACCTCTCGATCACTGTTCCGTTGAGACAACATACCGCCGAGCCCTGTATCACTTGCGTCTGTGTCAACTATAAATTCTTTGCTTGCATCAGGGTATCCCAAAATAGGTGTTTTGCACAGACGGTCCTGGAGCTCCTGGAATGCGATATTGCAACTTTCATCCCAGCAGAAATGTCGCTTCTCCTCGGTTAGCTTGTGCAGAGGTTTGGCTATATCTGCAAAGTTCTTCACAAATCGCCGGTAATAGGAGCACAAACCCAAAAATGCTCTAAACTGCGTCTTGTCTTTTGGAACCAGCCAATCCTTGACAGCGGCGATTTTCTCTGGATCCGTGCGGATACCTTCTTCCGATACTACATACCCCAAAAAGTTAACTTGCCGCTTGAATAGTGAACATTTCTTCGGACTCAACTTGAGGTTGGCACTCTGAATTTTCATGAGCACGCGTTCCAGGTTTTGAAGGTGTTCCTCAAACGTCCGGCCTACGATGATGATGTCATCCAAGTAGACCAGACAGGCATCGCCAATTAGCCCGGTAAGTACAAGTTCCATCAGCCTTTCAAACGTTGCTGGAGCATTGCACAACCCAAACGGCATTACTTTAAATTGCCACAGACCCTTTCCCGTTGAGAACGCAGTTTTCTCCTTGTCCTTAGGGTCAATTTCAAGTTGCCAGTAGCCACTTTTTAGTTCCAGCGTGCTAAACCACTTTACTCCTGTAAGCATGTCCAGCGTGTCGTCAATTCTTGGCAAGGGATAGCTGTCCTTCTTCGTAACGTCGTTCAGACGGCGGTAGTCAACACAAAACCGCATGCTGCCATCCTTCTTCTTCACCAGCACCACTGGTGAACACCATGGACTAGAGGAAGGTTCAATAACACCATTCTTCACCATTCCTTCAATCATGGTTTCCACTTCCTTTTCACGTGCTACCGGCAATCTTCTTGGCCGCTGACGGATAGGCAATTCTTCTCCTGTGTTTATTTTGTGTTGAACTAAGCCAGTCTTTCCTATGTCAGCATCGTTTGATGAGAATACATCGGCGTACTTGAGTAACAACTTCTTCGCCTTGACCAATTCGTTCGGTGAGAGAACACTGCGACAGTCTTCCAAAAGTGTGGTCACTCTCGTTTCTGAATCCTGGCTGGAGGTCCCACTCGATATATGTTGGCACCGGCGTAACCAATCCACTTCCTCACAAGTACCAACCAGTGTGCCTTTTTCTATAATCTGTTCCCGGTCGCAAAGGTTCAGCACACGTTCTCCTGAGATGTTAGTGGTCCTGACCAAGGTTCGAGCTACTTTCCATGGAAGGTCATTGTTTACCCTTTCCACAAGTACACAATGGTGAGCTTGCCCAGCGTTTCGAGGAAGACTAACCGGAATAATCGTTTCCGATCTCGGCGGAAGAACAATCTTCTTAATGCTGTACACGTTCCCTGGTAACGCACCTTCCATAAAAAGTTCCTCCTGTCCACATTTCAAAACACCTTGCTTAACGTCGATCTCACAACAATTGTTCCTCATAAAGTCTAGGCCTAGGATGCAGTCGTCCATTATATCAGCCACGATGACATTATGCAGGTAGATCACGTTGCCTAGCTTCAACTCCATCTCCTTCTCTCCACGGACGGGTATACGCTGACCGGTGGCTATTACCAAATTAATGCGTTCTCGGTAGTATGCGGAGTCCCCAAGGAACTGACTTATAAGATGGGAACTAACAACCGTACGAGAGGCTCCAGTGTCTATGGTCAGTTTACACGGCATTCCGTTGACCTCGCCCTTGATGATCAGACTGTTCCCATCATAGGTTTGTGAGATCGAGATCCTTGGGGCTCTTTTAACATCAGCCAGCACCCGCCCCGCAGTTCTGGCTTTTACTCGTTTCCTTGCTGCTGCTGGGCGGTGCTGTTGGCCGCACTACCCTCCTGAGATCATTCACCTTCCCTTTCTACGCTTTCGTTCGCTTAGGGCAGCTGGATCGAAGATGGCCCCTTTCCCCACAGCCATAGTACCTAGGGCTGTATCCTTTATTGCGGTCGCGACCCGTAGCTGCTGCAACCTCCCTGATGCGATGGGACCGAAGATCCTGCCGCACGGCTTCCACCTCCAGTGCATGGGCCAAGGCGTCCTTAAGCGTCTCGTGGTGCCGAGCCTCACAGCAGCTCTGACTTCCAGGTCGCGGATTCCGTCGATGAATGTCTGAACCAGGTTCCCTTCAATGAGCGCAGGTACAGACTCTTCTCATCTTCTCCACCTCAAGGGCCCACTGCTGCAAGTTTTCGTTGCTGCGTTGCACGCGATCTTTAAGCTGCGCGCGAAAGACGTGTTCCAGGTGAACGTCACCATATCTCGCCTCCAATGCCTCTAGGAGCTGCTCGTAGGTCACTTTCTTACCGAGAGCTTCCAACACAGTTAAGGCTTGGTCGCGCAGGCCTAAGGTGAGTGCAGTCATGGCCTGGCTTTTATTCCAGCTGTTTGCCTCCATGACGGCCTTGAACTGTATTTTGTAGGCCGACCAGGAAGAAGTCTCGTCGAACGGTGGTACCTTGAACCCACGTAGCGAAGGTGTAGTACCTACTGCGGGGGCTGCAATTCCATCTCCAAGTTTGAGTTCATCCAGCATTTTCTTAACTTGGTTGATATGGGTCTTAGCTTCCGACAGGCGGTTATCATGTTGAGCAACCTTATCCTTCACCTCCCTTATCTCTTTCCCGAAGGTAGCGTGAAGGTCCTTCATGAGAAGCATCTGCTCTTCCCTATCGCGTTTGAGCTGCTCTTCTAAGCGACGGGCCTGTTCCTCCTGTCGGCGGGCCTGTTCCTCCTGCTGCTCTTTCAACTGACTGGCCTGTTCCTCCTGTCCGCGCTTCAGCTGCTCTTCGAACCGACGAACCTGTTCCTGCAGCATCACCATCAGAGCGCCTAAATCAGGTGCTGCAGATGCAGGAGCTACTGACGGACCGGCCCCCGTTGCCGTCGGCTGGCCCTCCGACGTCTGCGGCGTTGCACCACCAAATCTTCTCTGGTCCGTATCATGTTGGCGTTGACTGCGGGTACGAACACCCTCCGTTTCCTCCTTAGGTAAAATCGGCATGATTTTATCCCACTTCTGACACCAATTGTTACGAGCCTGAGGTTCGTGACAATAAAAATTGCCGATAGAATTACCTAAATTTACACTTTAATTCACCTTACACTAATTAAAGTTAAAAACACTAATAATTAATCACACTGATTTACTTTACTCCGCTCCGAAGCTTTGCTTGTCTCGCCAACTTCAATACTTCGCCGATCGCACCTTGCAGCGCCTATAAATACAAATTAGTACCGAAACATCCAGAACATTCAAGTAAATACGCGCACCAATCGACAAAGCGCCGAAAGTTCGAGTTTCAGCTTCTAGAAGCTTAGTTCTTCGTTTCGACAACAGATGGCGCTGTCGGTTGAAAGATTAGTGATGTCATTTTCTGGAAAGCTCTCTCCTCGCTCTGTTACCCGACACTAGATGGCGCTAGTGCCAGATGTCAACTTAGCCGCGCAACAATAATTTGGGCATTCGATCAAATCAAAATGAATACTCAACTTTTATCTCGTGTCGGTGAACAGTTAACTTTTAGGTGTCACCTATGCATAGAATGTGGAGGTGATTATTTTGAACGCTATGTGCGCGATACTCACCGCCATCCGCGGACGAGTACCTTTAATTCTAATGTATAAATTTGTATTTTAATATTTTTATTGAACCCATTTTACCTAAATATTTTTATTCAATTACTGTTGTAAAATGTATGTTAATATCTGTATTTAATCATTATAAATATTTTATTGTAATATTTGTAATTATTTTAACCCGCATCCAGTTTTTAAATACAACTTGCATTTAATAAATAAAAAATAGGCAATGATACTCGACATTTAATTTGCACGCGCTGCGAACCGAAAAGGGCAGGCGGCACCTTTGATGACGCCTGTATTGACGTCAATATACCTTTGGCTTGGCCTTGGTCTGCCGTACGTGCGACGTTGCTTGAGGCGTTGCTAACCGCCGGAGGCGGCGTTGCCATCCGAAGGCAGCATTATGCTGCGGCTACACTAACGAGCAACGTCAATGTCCATAAACGCAACAATTATTGCCTTAAATTTAACGCGATAAAATGAGTGGCTACACTTGAACGGTCAACGTCGTTTCAATTTCAACGTTGCACGGCATTAAATTTGCCGTTGAACGGCGTTGAACTTGAGCGATTGCATAACCTTTGCATTCGGTATATTTTCGGACTCAAGAAGTTTGACCACGTCTCTAAATACAGAAAGCCACTTGAGTTGCTCCCGATCCGATTTCGCAGGAACACTAGTATCCTTTGTCTCCTTTTTAACATCCAACATAGCCCAAATTTCCCTACATACCTCCAAAATCGATTTATCTTTCTTAAATCCCCAGATACAGTTTGTAGATCTCACCTTAAAACTCTCTTAAAATTCCCATCCTTTAATACTCATTCATATTCCCGTTCATTCTCCGTACAAGCATTAAGACTCTGGAATTCGCTTCCTACCCACATTCAAACACTACCTACAACAAAATAACAAGTAAAAGAATAACAATAAGAATTGCAAGCAGAATTGATCGAACCTCCCTGCCAGAGCAGGGGGTAAGAACAGTTGAGAAGCAAGTGAACTCACCGTCAGCGATAGCTTGGCCACGGCGTAAGCGGGAGAGCGAAGGCGCGAGAGCGAGAGGATACTACCGTACGGGGACGGGAGCGCGGTCTGCTTACACAACCACTCAGGAGCGGCGGCACAAACGGTAAAATGACTGTTCTATAGCTATGTCACGATATCAGCTAGTCAACAAACACTGTTAAATTTTACGAAATACCTTCATTTTAGTTTTAATAATCGACTAATTTATGATATTATAAATTCTAAGATCTGACCAATACATTTATAAAAATCTTTATATTTAAACTATATAAGGATATTAAGATTTTTGTACTTATTGCAATTTTTATCAGTTTATAGATTAAAAAGTAATACCTAAACTTTTTATAAATTAGAAATTAAACTCAGAAACATTCATTTTAAGATTTTCGATAGATGTCACTGTTATCTATTTAAGTAGTAATTAGTTACTATAAAATTTATTGATATCTACTAAAATGATATAACAAAAATTAAAAAATCTACATTTGAATTTTCAAACCAATAAAGAATTTAATTAAATAACTATGTAAATGTGAGTTATTTATATTATTTAATTTATTAGTAACTGGAGGCAAAATGGCACTACTTTTTATATTGTACGTTAGATGGCATTGTCTTGAAAAAGTGAATACAACAATAAAATCGTAGATTGTCGGTGTAGTTCAATTTATTACGCAACGGTTAAAACCAATTTTGAGCTTTATTTATAAATATTTTATTTATTTTAATAAAACATATCAATCGTATAAAATAGAAATTAATATCTAAAGGAAAGAAAATACTTAACCTTCATTTTATGAGGATCTGTAATCGGATAAAAAGTAGCCTATAAGTAGCCCCGGGTCCCTAACTACCTATACACAAAATTTCATGGAAATCTGTTAAGTAGTTTTTGCGTGAATCTTGAATACACAGACAGACGACAGACGGGCATTTAATACACAAAAAAACGGACCACACTTACGAATTAAAATCCATTTTAATAGGAACAACAATCCGACGTCACCCAAGTTTTCGCCAAAACTCCAGATCAAAGAGTATTTAAATCTATACGTTCTTTTCACTACACCTACGATTATAAATTAGGCCTGCCTCGTTAGTATAGTGGTCGTAAACGCGATTGCTGATTATGAGGTCCCGAGTTTGAATCCGGGGTCGGGCCAAAACAATGGGTTTTTCTGCCAAGAATTCTTAGCAGCAGCCCAGATGTAAGGAAGTTGGCGGTGTTTCCCCGTGCTTCGGAAAGGACGTGAAACCGTTAATCCAGTGCCTCTAATCACACTCTAATCACACACACACACACACACACACACACACACACACACACACACACACACACACACACACACACACACAAACCGTACGTATACATAAATAAATAAACTTTCACTCATATATCATACAGTATTTATAAGTAGACTAGTTCCTATCGTTTGATTGTCCTAATTTTAGAATATAAGTAATATATAGATAATTTTAATGTATGATATAATATGTTTACCAATACTGCCATGTAACATGAATGTAGTAATGGAAGGGCGGACCCTCCAAACACAGGCATTTTTTTTGCTTAAATGGAGGTTCCGATCCACAGTTCTTAAGACATGTACTTCTTAAAACGAAATAAAATTTATTTATTTATTTATTATTTAGTGCCTGATATCTCTTTAGTGTCGAATTACCGTCCCATTGGACTATGAGAGTGAGGGAATAGACAGTGCTCCTGTGCTTACGCATATACTTGGGCACTATAATTCTGTCGTGACTAGTCTTTTTTGAGACTGGCTGCCGTAACCGAAATTCGGTCTGGAGGATATTATTATAAAATTAAACATAATACTTTTTTAAATTATTCATTTTGAATAAAATTATCATATCATATCCATTCTTAACAAATCACGATTTCAGGTCTATCACCGATTTATATTAAATGAGTCATGTTTTGAGCGTCTATTTTACGAAATTTTACGAAGCCAAATGAAAATAAAAACCAAAAATTAACAATACAGAACGAGGTAGATGTAACTACTACAGCGTGAGAGCTGGAAGCCACGAAGGAAGGCGCGCTTTGTGTTCCTGAAGAAAGAGAGAGGAGATGTTCTCTCACGAGGAGGGTTTGCCATGGGGCGTCTGGCGCTAGTGGGGATGTGAATATGTGCGAAGACTTTCCCGTGGCGGTGTCAATATGCGGCAAAAATGAAACCCATGATGTTTTAGTCGATGCAAGTCAGTAGTCAGTAGGCATTTCACTATTGGGGGACATTATTGAGGTCATTGAGCATAGTGCTTAGGTCCTCCAGCGACTCTGCCGTAAGGCAAATCGAAGGTGTGTGATGTACTGGCCATTGATGCAGTGGTGAAGAGTTTCGGGGTTGCAACGTCTTACACTGTCTTAACTGTGTTAAATGTCTTACACCTACCTACAAAATCTAGAGCTTTGAATTACCATTTAAATTCAATATCGTTTATAGGTAGACCTGAAAAATAAAATTTTGCAGCTGACACTCTTTCTTATATATCCGCATCAGATGAATCTCAAACAGGTTACTTTCTTAACATGAAGCCCCATGTCACCTCTGCGTAACACGAATGGTGCCTTAAAACCTAGTATGGCCGCTGCGTGTAGAATTTGTTGTGAGATCAAACCGTAATATAAAAGTAAAGTAAAGTTACAGCCTATTTACGTCCCACTGCTGGGCCCAGGCCTCTTCTCATATCTGAGAGGGGTTTAGGGTAACCGAAATATTAGCGTGAAACGAATTCGCCATCAAAATTAATTACTTTCCCAATATATTACTTTGATCTATCGGTTTAATATTGATTTTAAAATATATGTTCCCTTAAATAATAAAAATAGGTACACATTGACTGAAATTGATGACTTTTGAAACGTTTTCCTTTTGTTTGGTTTTCGTTTCCGTGTTTGGATATCGGATATAAATACCGTTACTGTTATGAAACACTTAAGAATAACTATATGATATTTGAATTTCCATCGTACATTCGGACATAGGCTTATCCTTTTTTTTGCCGCCTAAATAAAAGAATATTATTCAAAAGGTGTCTATTTTAATTATTCTTATTGATTTGTCACCTAAAAATCTTGTCTCTATATTGACAGTACTCTGATCTGGGGGGCTTATATCTCTATTGTAAAGTTTCTTCCCTTTAAGAATAAACTTTTGCCATTACAGTTACTTATACAACAGATTTTTGATTATGCAGACGTGTTACCTAGATTTAAACCAAAATCTCCTTAACAAACTAGAGCGCCTTCTCAACAATTGCATCTGACTGCTTAGCTAGACTGCAAACACGGCCGCAGGGCGCGCGTGGCGCGACGTACTCAAACATAAAGTTTTCCTTTGAGTGTCCATAGTAGCCACGCGGGCGCGTGGCGGACGCGGTGGCGGGCGCGTGTTAGTTGACGCGGGGCGCATGGGGGCAACTCAGAACTCTTAACATGAAGCCCCATGTCACCTCTGCGTAACACGAATGGTGCCTTAAAACCTAGTATGGCCGCTGCGTGTAGAATTTGTTGTGAGATCAAACCGTAATATAAAAGTAAAGTAAAGTTACAGCCTATTTACGTCCCACTGCTGGGCCCAGGCCTCTTCTCATATCTGAGAGGGGTTTAGGGTAACCGAAATATTAGCGTGAAACGAATTCGCCATCAAAATTAATTACTTTCCCAATATATTACTTTGATCTATCGGTTTAATATTGATTTTAAAATATATGTTCCCTTAAATAATAAAAATAGGTACACATTGACTGAAATTGATGACTTTTGAAACGTTTTCCTTTTGTTTGGTTTTCGTTTCCGTGTTTGGATATCGGATATAAATACCGTTACTGTTATGAAACACTTAAGAATAACTATATGATATTTGAATTTCCATCGTACATTCGGACATAGGCTTATCCTTTTTTTGCCGCCTAAATAAAAGAATATTATTCAAAAGGTGTCTATTTTAATTATTCTTATTGATTTGTCACCTAAAAATCTTGTCTCTATATTGACAGTACTCTGATCTGGGGGGCTTATATCTCTATTGTAAAGTTTCTTCCCTTTAAGAATAAACTTTTGCCATTACAGTTACTTATACAACAGATTTTTGATTATGCAGACGTGTTACCTAGATTTAAACCAAAATCTCCTTAACAAACTAGAGCGCCTTCTCAACAATTGCATCTGACTGCTTAGCTAGACTGCAAACACGGCCGCAGGGCGCGCGTGGCGCGACGTACTCAAACATAAAGTTTTCCTTTGAGTGTCCATAGTAGCCACGGGGGCGCGTGGCGGACGCGGTGGTGGGCGCGTGTTAGTTGACGCGGGGCGCATGGGGGCAACTCAGCAAACAGCAACTCACCACTCACGCAAGCTCGTTCGTACAAGACGGCAAGCGGCCAACAACGCGCAAGGAGCGGGCATGTCAAACCACATCGAGCTAACCGCGCGTGTTGTAACGGCGTCTTCCGAAATAAATGCAGAATTATTTATTTTATAAGTCGATTAACTATGTTTTCTAATATATAGTCGAACGTATCCATTGATATTCTCCTATATTCAAAAAACTTTCGATTTTGCGCTCGCAATTTTTCATAAATTGTGTGAAATTCTCCTTCATTTTCTCTGGGTAAATTGATTTCATTAATTCCGTTTTTTACTTGTAGAATTTGACATTCAAATTAAAAACTTTCCAGAAAAAATAAGTCTTCTTCTAACCACTATCTGATGTCTTCAAAAAATGTTCACGTATCAATATTTTAAAAGCAGTCTTTTAGATAGAATAGATAGCAGTCTTTTAAATAGATTAGAATATTAAAAAGTAACAGAGGCAATGAACAATATACTAGCAAGGAGATCATTATACTGCGACGCATTACATTCTCCTTTTATAAGATAAGGGTGAAAAATGAGCTCACAGTCCACCTGATGGTAAGTGGTTGCTGTGGCCCATAGACATCTACCAGTAGCGAAGCTAGAGCCCAAGATATAAATTGATAAAAATATAGATTGTTGTTTTTAGCAGTTTTATAAAAATACACCAATCTTGATCTGTCTCCACGCTTCAGTTTCATATTCAGTGCTGTCAAGGACGTGTTTAACAAAGCACACAGAAGGCATACCACTGCTAGATAGATTGTATTACATATCAGCAATTACATAGCTTCGGTGGCTTTGAAGAAAACCGTTTGGGTTTGTTTAAGCGAAAGAAAAAAAAATTTACATCCAATACAATACATGAACAAAAGTTAAACACGAACAAAGTACAAACAAACAATGTACAAAATTAAAAAAAATATATTTGTATTCTAATGGATAAGAGATAAGATAAGATAAGTGGAATCGTCTCGCTTTTTTATGGAAAGATTTAATTACGTCCACGTAAAATGTTGGTGAACGTTTTAATTGTACCAATAACTGTTTTTAATTGCGATAATTGATAAGTCTGAAATACACTCTTAACCTTGTGTATTATCTCAACAAAGTTTAAAGATTTCCTCTCCGATTATCACTTTAACACACTTCATTCATCACAAGGAACACTATTATCCTCCATTTTCATTAAAAATCTTTAAAAAAGCATAAATTTTGAACTCGTAATATTAAATCCCTTAAGATAAGCACACAGAGTAAATAAGCATTGAAACGTGACATGAACTTGCAAACGTATTGGCCGCGCGCCTCCGCTTTTAACAAATTTGTTCCCAAAAGCTATTATTTTTTTTTTGCGCCCGAAGTAAATATGGGCAACCCTCCGGAAAACGGGGGAGGGAGGTGACGAATGCTCATAGCATACCACGCAGCCGGCTGCGTGGTTATGTGGAGACTTTTACCCACTAAACCCCACCTTTTAGGGACTGGTTTAACGGTGTAACTAGAGATCTCTAAGCCGTATACGAACGTGACCCTCCTTGGCAGAAAGGAGGGCGCAAGCGGAGAAAAGCCGCTTAGACGAGTGTCTAACTAAGGCAGATTAAGGGATGTGTTATGTAGGCTCGGCCTGAGCCGCCAGGAGGCAGTTCAGGTCAGCCGAGAGCTTGTTGGGGGGGGGGGTCCGAGAGGGAGTTTCTCTGTCTGCGCACACTATAGCGAGTGTGGATAGGGGCTGCTTAGGCAGCTGTCTCACGAATGAGATGATTTGGGTGGGACTCTGATGCTTTGAAAAATCTCTCAGAGAGTGATTTAAGGAACTGCTGGATTGTTGGGAGCTCTAAGTCTCGGTTTAGGTCGGCATTACGGACATAATAGGGCGAGTTAGTGGCCCTACGACAGAATAGATTTTGAACTATTTGAAGTTCATTTATAGCTTTGGGCTTAGCATGTGCGAAAATGGGGGCCACGTAGGTCATGAAAGGTCGTATGCAGACCTTATATAGGGTTCGCTTGTTGTGGAGGAACATTTTACTGTGTCTGCCCAACATGCTGTTGAGCCTACCCATGTAAAATCGTGCGGTGCGAGTAACCTTCTTGATATGGGGTTCGAAAGTGAGCCTTGCATCAAGGGTGACGCCTAAATATTTGGCTGTAGTTTGCCATGGGACAGGGGTTCCTAACATCCTGATTGGCGGAGTGGTGGTGAGACGGCGTCGTTTATATTCGAAGCAAACGGCGGAGCTCTTCTCTGGGTTTACGTCGATACGCCATTTTTGGAACCAAGCTCCTAAGTCCCTTACTGACTTTTGGATCTTGTTCCGAATCTGTGGCAGTGAGTTGCCTTTAGAGTAAAGGGCTATGTCATCTGCGAAGAGGACTAGTTTAACACCATTCGACGGGATAGGGATGTCGTTGGTGAATAGTATATATAGGAGAGGGGCAAGCATAGAGCTTTGAGGGACACCGGCTTTGATTTGACGAGTAGAGGATAGCGTGCCTTCGTGTCTAAAGCGAAAGGTACGATCCTTCAGAAAAGAGGCTACAAGGCGAACGAGACGATCTGGGAGGCCTAAGTCGTACAATTTGTAGATAAGGCCCTCGTGCCAGACTCTGTCGAATGCCTTGGCAATGTCGAAGAAGACCGCGATGGTTTTTTGACGACGAGGATAAAAACCGCTGAGGATATATTCCACTATGCGGTGAACTTGCTGGGGGCACTAGTGTTTGGCTCGAAACCCGAATTGTTGTGGGATGACAAGAGGGTCGCCGTCTGTGGGAAACAAATGGCGCCTCATGCGCACGAGAATGACTCGTTCGAAAAGTTTGCCCATGGCCTTGAGGAGGCTGATGGGACGGTGATTGGAGGGGAGGTGGTGAGGTTTGCCTGGCTTGGGAATACCAATAACAGTTGCCTCTTTCCAAGAGGTGGGAAAATAGCTGAATTCGAAGCAGGCGTTGAAGATTATGGCCAATAAGGCGATCACCTGCTCCGGAAAGTATTTGAGGGCTTGGTTGGAGATGCCATCCGCACCCGGTGCTTTTTTGGGCTTAAATCCTTTGATGGTAGATGAAATCTCATCTTTGGACACAGTGATAGGGTCAGAGGCGGTAGGGGGCGAGTTCCGGTGACGGACCTCGTCCTCCACTAGTTGGATGTGTATGGGGTCAGTGGGTTGTGAGCTGGGAGATCATTGAGCGGCGACGCTGTCGGCGAAGCACTCAGCCTTTTCTTCGTCCTCGAAGGCAATAGAGCCGTCGGGACGAGACAGAGGGGGAGTATGCGTTATAGCGTCTATCCGGAGGGCTCTCGCCATCTGGTAGTACGCTGTGTAGGAGGGAGAGATTTTCTCAATGAGACTGGCCCTTTCGAGGTCTCTGTAATCTTGGAGGCGGTAACGGAGTTCGCGTTGAAGGCGGTGGGCCGCGAGTCTATATTCGGGAGTGGGATAGCGTGCAGCTCTACGGAGGGCAGCTTTTTTGGCTTTTAGCAGGTTGCTAATATCTAGGGGAAGACTAGTTTTAACAACCGGGACAACCTTTTCATTCTCTTTAGGAGAGGATGTTATAAGGGAGGTGAGATTTTCGACCGCGGTGTCTATTTTCCCCGTACTGTCGAGGACGTCGGAAGAAAGGGTTATGGGAGGGTCCGGAGAGTCTGTAGCCGAGGCTAGAGACTTCTTTAAGCCCTTCCAGTTGGTGTAGGTTTTGGAAGTGGGAGTTGGAGATGGCTGATGACCAAGAAGGAGGGATACAGGACAATGGTCGGATCCTAGATCATCGAGAGACTCGATTTCTCTAAGGTTAGGGGAGACTCCTTTAACTAGAGCAAGGTCTAGCACGTCAGGAGCGTAGTTAACATTGTCGGGATAGTGGGTGACAGCGAGGGGGCTATAGACAGTCAGGTCGAGAGACTGAGTGATATTGAGCAGCACCCTGCCACTACTGGTAGTAGTGCGGCAGGTCCATTCAGTATGCTTGGAGTTAAAGTCTCCAAACATAATGACTGAACCGCCTAATGCAAGGATGGCTTCGAAATTACTCTTAACGGGGAGGGTTCCGCTAGGGATATAGCAAGAGGCTATAATGATTGATTGGTGTCCAGTCATGGCTAATCTAGTGATAGTGGCTTCCATACTGGTAAGCGTCGGAGTGGGTATGTGGGAGAAATGATGGGGAATGGGACTTTTTGTAATAAATGGCTGTACCGCCGCCTTTGCGGTCGGGTCTGTCATTACGCAGAAGTGAATAATTTTTAATAGAAAGGCCTTTTGAGACCTTGGGGCTGAGGTGGGTCTCCTGAAAGAGGAGGAGGTCGGCTTCGTGATCTCGAAGAAATAGCCTAAGCTCTGGGAGGTTATTTTGCAAACCGCGGATATTGAATGAAACTAGCGACAAACCCTTTGGTTTGATACGACCGTGCGATATTGCGGGAGCAGAGGCCTCCGGCATAGTGTTATTACAAAGACCTTAGTAGGTTGATGTGCTCAGTAAGAGCAAGCAGTTGGTCCTGAGGGGACTGAGCGGTGCGCAGTTTACGCGCAAGGATAGAGATTTCCTCTATAACATACATAAACACTCACGCCTGTCACCCAGAGGGGTAGGCAGAGACTACAGATTTCCATTTGGCACGATCCTGACACACCTACCTACCTACGCATGCATGCTCGTCGGTTAAGGGTACTCCTAATTTGGCCCGTTTTCAATAAATCGCCAATTTGGTCGATAAATTTTCGCCTAGGACGTCCCTTTCCGACTCTGCCATTCACTTCTGCAACATAAATTTTCTTTGTCACTCTTTCCTCATCCATTCTTTCCACATGACCAAACCACCGAAGCATTCCTTTCTTAATCCTGGTCACAACATCATCTTGCAAATCACACTCTTCTCTTATTACACAATTTCTTACCCTGTCATTCAGATTAAGCCCTAACATACTCCTTAACGACCGCATTTCTACTGCGTTCATTCTACTCTCGTGTTTCTTCTGCCACACCCAACTTTCACTACCATACGTTAAAGTAGGGACCAACACAGCATTGTGAATTGCCATACGTGCCTTTTTCGACACATTTTGACTCTTCACAATAGAGTGCAGGGCCCCATTTACTCTATTTCCCGCATTCACTCGTCGTTCTATATCCTTATCATATCTCCCATCCCTGCTAAATACGCAGCCCAAATATACAAACTCATCTACTTGCTCGATCAACTCCCCTTCTATTCTTATTTCACATATCGTTTTACTTTTTTCATTTTCAAAAACCATAATTTTTGTCTTACTTGCGTTCACTTTCATACCCCTTTCTTTGAATGATCTGTTCATTAATGTAACCATCATTTGCAACTCAGCCGCCGACGACGCAAGAATAACTTGATCATCGGCGTACAAAAGGCATTTGATGGTTAACTCACCCATTCTTAATCCGCATTCTTCAACTTTCAAATTTTGCAAACAACTGTCCATAAATAGGTTGAACAACCACGGGGAAGCCACACAACCCTGTCTGACACCTTTATGGATGCCAAACCAGTCCGTGTAGACCCCGTTGATCCTAACACAAGCACTAGAGTCCCTATAAAGAGATTCCAATGCCTGTATCAAGCCAGCGCTCAACCCAAATGAGTTCAGTGTTTGCCATAGCACATTCCTATCCACTCTGTCATAGGCCTTCTCCAAGTCCATGAACGCACAAAAAACCTTTTGGTTTTTGGCCAAAAACTTCTCCGCGATCATGCGCATGGAGAAGACTTGATCTGTACATCCCATTCCCTTTCTAAATCCCGCTTGCACATCCCAAATTTTTCCATCGGTTTCTTTCATGACCCTTGCAATTAGTACCTTGGCATACAGTTTTCCCACGATGCTAAGAAGGCTGATACCGCGGTAGTTTTTACAGTCCTGCTGCGACCCTTTTCTCTTATATACTGGGACTATCACGGCTTTGCACCAGTCTCCCGGTACCCGCTTCAGTTCCCAGCATAAATTAAACAAGGTGTGCAGCAGGCCTGCCACCACTTCCTCTCCAGCCCTTAGCATTTCGAGTGAAACTCTATCATATCCGGCGGCCTTACCTGCTTTCATGCTTTTCATTGCTTTCATTATTTCATCTATACTTATCTCGCTACCTCCTTCCTCTTCTTTCGGAGTTCCTATTTCATTCAGTTCATACGTTGTCTCCTCACTCATAAACATGCTTTCAAAATATTCCTTCCATCTCTTTAAAATCAAAACTTCATCATTCAGAATATAGCCATTCTCATCTCTTATAGCATTCATTATAGGCTGTTTTGAACATCCCCTGGCAGTTCTTACGAGTTTCCAGAACATTTTAATATTTGCCTGGAAGTTATCCGATATTCTTCTATCATTCTTATCCGTTCTTTCTTGCTTTTTCCTTTCAACTACTTCTTTTATTCTTTTATTTAGATGTCTAAAGACTGCCTTTTTTCTTTCAAAATCATCATTCGTACCGCTAGAATTACCAGCCTTAGTTGCTAGTAAATCTAGCCATGCTCTCTTCTTTGCTTCAACTTCCTCATCCCACCATAACGTATTATTTTTCCTTTCATTCTTTCTTTTACTAACACCACATACTTCGGTAGCTGCATCTACTAAACCTTTCTTAACATTTTGCCATACATTCTCCAAGTCTAACTCATTCATACATAATTCATCCAAACCACTTACGTTTTCTTTCAGTCTACATTTAAACTTGTTTTTCTCACCTTCATCTTGTAATATTTCTGTTCTAATACGCTGTAACGCAGTGGTAGACACAGATGACCGATGGCGCCACCGCCTGAATAGACCATTAATTCGGCATAAAACCAAAAAATGATTCCGTTCCTACGTTTGACCCCCGGTAAACCCTTGTATCCACCACTGCGCCCCTCAATCTTTCATCCACAGTTATGAAATCTATCATGCTTCTATCATCACCTCTTTCCCAAGTGTACATGTGAATCCTCTTGTGGCGAAAGAAAGTGTTCGTCACAAAAAGATTCTTTTCCATACATACAGTGAGGAGGCTTTCACCATTCTCATTTATACTTTCATCACCAAACGTTCCCAATATCCTTTCATAACCAAGCCTCCTCACCCCAACTCTTCCATTAAAATCTCCTAGCATAACAACATTTTCATTTCCCTTACATTTCATTAATACCATCCTTACCATTTCCCAAAACTGCTCTCGGATATGAGTGGGCTTAGACATGTCTGGGGCGTAGACCCCTAGCACAAACAACTTCTTTAAGCCCACTTTCAATCGTATCCATAGCAGTCTTGGGCTTACACATTCATACTCTTTCACACATTGCACCATTCTTTCTGATAGGATGATACCTACTCCCTGGCATGCCCGCTCGAGCTCGTCTACACCAGACCAGTATGCGGTATACATGCCATGTGTAGTGACATCCTTCCCCTTCCGTTTCGTCTCATTTACACATAACAAATCTATTCCTCTATCATACATCACCTCGCATACTTCATCCATTTTATCATTCATTGCTCCACATACATTCAACGTAGCCAGACGGGCCTCTGCAATCCACTTTTCGCCCCTCCGGGAGACAGAACGTGACGGGTGGCGAGCCTCGTCGCCGGTTTTCCTCCCGGAGATTCTTCGCACCCCTGCCCCATTAAAGGGGCGCCGGGAACTCGGGGCCATTTCTTTAATTTGATTCCTCATGGTGCGAATGGGGTGGTATATTTAACGCTGCTACCACGGCGAAGAGCCGAGTCTGTGCTTTCGGCTTGTCGCTCATTTAGCACCACCCGGGGGACACGTGTAGGGTGGGCCTAGGATTAGGTGGTCAAAGCCTACGGACGCGAGCGACTTAACCCTCCTCCTCTATATTGATCTTTAGTGTTATACACTAGGCTTAGATCTTCTACTACAGGGTCTGCCTGTTTTTGTGGGTCGGCGGAGGGCCGCGGGATATTTGACGCCTTTGGGAACCAAGGGTTTATTAGAAGCGGCGCAGGCTGGGAGAGCGGAAGGCTCATAAGGGGCCGAGGAGGGCCCTGAGGTGGCCGATAGGGGCCCTGAGGGGGCCGATAGATGCCCTGTGTGGGCTGAGATGAGCCCTGAGGGGGCTGGCCCTGGCGGGGCTTGCGGATTACAAGAGCCGGGAAGGTTCGGTCATTGACCTGGGGTGGAGCTTTGTGGCTCGGAGGTGGGCGAGGAGCGCGAGGGCAACCTCTAAAATTGACCGGGTGGCCTGTTTGTCCGCTAAGGACACATGAGGGTGGGGATTCGGCGTTTTTGGGCCGAGGGCACTCTTTCGAGTGATGGGGTTTTAGGCACTTAACGCACCTGGTTGGAGCTGAGCAGTTGGCTGCCGCGTGCCTATAGAGTTGGCAGTGGTGGCACTGCGCTGGGTAACCGCGCCGGTGTGAGGCTTCGACCTTTACACGCGACAGGCCGCACACAGGGCGTACATCGCGGAAGATGGACTTCGCCCGCGGCACATTGGTGAGAACGAGGAGGGCGAAGTTAAATCTTTCGCCCCTGCTGCTGTGCATTTTGTGCACAGCCTCTATGGGGAAGCCTTGGGACTTAAGGTCTTCCAGAATGTCCTCGTTTGCGAGTTCATAAGGAACTCCGCGGAGGACTGCCTTAACCTTCCTTTCTTCGGCGAGGGCGTATGTGTGATAGGACACACGCTCGGCCGTGAAGAGACGGGTTATATTCCGGAAGTCTTCTATAGACGCCGGCATGATTTTGATGGCCTCGCCGACATTGGTGGCTTGGTCATATTTGAAACCCTTATCGTAGAGGGTTTTGGATAACTGTGTGAATTTAGCCTTGTCTCTGAGAAAGACAGGGGGCGGGACTTGGTTTTTAGCCAATTTGGGAGTGCAGCGAGTTGCTGGCTTGGCGGTAGTGTCTTTCGACTGAGAGGCGGCAGCGTTTGGGGCTGCGGAAGTAGGAGCAACGGTGGGAGCTGCGGAGGTAGAGGCAGCGGCGGAGGATGTGCGGGTGGCGCCGGTGGCCGCCGGGGCGGGGGGAGTACGGGAAATCGCGGCGCGTTTCGGGCGGCGCTTAGATTTCACTAGCGAGAATTGGTCTGAGTCCATTATCGTTCCTTCGAAGTCGGATGAATCCGAAGAGCCAGTGGAGCTGAGGGCGGTCCTCTTTCGGGAAGAGGAGGGAACGGACGTGGTATCCGAGAGCTCCATATCGGAGTCGGGGGACGCGGGCGAGTCGGTCCGCGGGGCAGCCGCTTGGGTCGACGGCGGGCGGGGGGACACATGCCTTAGGGGCAATGGGAGAAAAATCGTTGACGAGAGCGATCTCGTTGATTTGGATGGGTATGCCTGTGGCTTGGACGAATTGGGCGACCATGGCCATAAGTTGGCTCTCGGAATTGCTCATGTCTATGGCAGACATGATGCTAGACATGATTTGGACAGGGGGGTGACGATTTTAGTCTAAGAATCTAGAGGTCCCTGCTCTGAGAAGAGCAGGGCCTTGGGTGGCAGATGGGGAGGACTGACGCTCTATTCCCAGAAGCTGGGGTCCCTATGTTCTGACAAGAACAAGGGCTCGCTCTGAGAAGAGCAAGAACGATCTTCCACGAACAGTAACAAACAACAAAGTAACAGTATAACAATAAACAATAACAGAACAATTAAAAGTAAAACAACAAACAAAACAATAAAAGCAAACCTCCCCGTTGGAGCGTGGGGGCAAGAACGATGCGAAAACAAAGGACCTCACCAACGGCGTCTGCTCGGCCGGTGTTAGCCGGGGAGAGCGGGGCGCGCGGGCGAGAGGTTGCACTCCGCACGAGGTCGGAGCACGAACTGTATGCACGACCGCACGGGGGCGGTGCGCAAACGGAACTGTCCCAAAAGCCTGGCTTTAAATCTCTATTCTAATTGCTATATATACAATCGTAGTTATATTTCATTATAGAATATTTTGCCAGAGGTTAGAAAGAGAGCGATCGTCTTCTCGAAAGCCCCGTAAAAAGCCCACGCGAGCGAGGGAGACAACTATTAGCTCTATTAAAACTCATTTTTTATGACAGCAGCAGTATCGCTAAGGCAATACGAGGTCATCGGTCGACATGTGTCGAACAGTGGAGTTCGCGGGAAATTTTAAATAGCTTGAAAAATTTTACGAGTTATTTTATTAGTTGATATTATTGATTGATTCATGTTTAATCAAGCCCGGCTTTTCGGCTGTAGATATAGATGTCAGTGGCGAAGCTTCCATTAAGGAAGCTTCGCCACTGACATCTACATCTATCCTCGACTACGAATCAAAATGCAGATACGTAATTACCCGTGAGGGTTGAAATGGAATTCCTCGTTTCCAGTCAAAGGGATCTCCGGTCCTCTACACTCATCATACGAAACAGCGAACATGTAACAATGTTTAACTACTATTTTACGCTAGTATTATGTAAGAGCGTGGTCGTTCACCGGTCGAGCCGACTCATTCGTGCTATAACTTTACTACTCAAATAGCTGCAGCATTGCTCTTCCACGTGTACACATGTCAGTTAGATTTATCGATAATCTTGCAGATGTATAGGACGACGTTAAGTCCTACTCAATTAATTTGTATAGTGGATCTGGAGTTTCTGTCGCCAGCACCGCGCTTCACGTATTTCTGTCGCCGTTTAATTCGCTGTACCCGCACTTCGATCTGAAACTTCTGTTGGAGATTCAATAGTCGGTTCGTTCAAAGTTTCTAACCTTCTTTCCGTTGTCTCAGTTTTATTTTGCTCGTCAAGTTGAGTAGAACTTTCTTCGTTTGGGGCTAAGCATTTGTCCTTCTACCATTGGTCAAACGCACCGGAGAATAATGCAGGCTTGAGTGCAATAGTTCCACCTCCTCCACCAGAGGTTGATATTTATTATTACGATTAAACAGTTTGACCCGAACTTGAGATCCACGTCGACAGATCTTCTAGGGTGTGTGAACATAATATGTTCGTGAGTTTGTTTGTAGTACAGTTTGTAGCTGTGCGAAGTAGAGAACGTAATTAATGTAGTAATATTTTCTCATGTGGTAATACTTTCTGCCAGTCTATATATATATATATATATGTGTGTGTGTATGTGTGTGTGTGTGTGTGTGTGTGTGTGTGTTGTGTGCGTGTGCGTGTGCGTGTGCGTGTGCGTGTGCGTGTGCGTGTGGGTTGGCCCGTGCGCGCGTGTGCGCGTGGGTGTGTGTGTGTGTGTGTGTGTGTGTGTGCGCGCGCGCGTGTGTGCGCGTGGATGTGCGTGGATGTGCGTGGATGTGCGTGGATATGCAAGTGGTTTAGCATCTGATCGGAAAAATAGACTGAAAATGACTTTTATTGACCGAACTTAGCGGACACTATTTTTTACGGAGAACGTTTTTAACGATTTTAAGTCCCTAACCCATAAGTACAATTACAGGCATCAATATACTAGTTATATACTAGTAGGATATGGTTGAACGTTAGCGGCCGTACTAGTTTTATATTAAAAACTGTATTACAGATGCTAGCGCCTTCCACCGGACAATGGAAAGAAAAATTATTGTAATAAGTGCCCTCTGTTATCCAGTAACGTAACTATTTATTTACAAATGTGCCTACAACCATAGAGATATATACCCAGTGCCTAGAGCGCTAGAGGGACGTGCGCGTGGTCACAGCTTTTGTATGTAAATATTCATAAATTCCGCTCTATAGTATATATATATATATATATATATATATATATATATATATATATATAATATTTTTATATTTGTGTGTGTGTGTGTGTGTGTATAAATATCTTTGCTTTAAGTACATAATTTACAATTTTGTACGACGAGTTTTACATGACATTGTTTTGATTATTATCCTTTTCCTTCTCTCTGTTGTGTAAGTATTTGGCTTGTTTGTTCGTGTTCCCTGTCATGGACCTTGGTGATTTCCTATAAAATATTATAAGACCCGCGGGACGAGATGGACGTGATAGATTTTTACAAACTGCCACTACAATATTTCTTCAATTAAAACTAACAAATTACGTATTAAAATCTCCATTAATTTTATTTCACTCCAAATGACAGTCTGTCGTTCACTTTAGTGACGGTTAATAATTTATCTCTGGATCGTAAAAGCCACTAAAAATAAACAGGCTGTCTAGAGGGAGCATAAATACAAGAGAGCACATAGGTATTATAATACCGCTTAATTTAGTTGATGATGATGATAATAATAATGTTCCCCAGCCGGTTTCCGCTAATGGCGACGACTTCCGGATAATTGAAAGCTATTTACTGCGCGGGCGATATTATATAGCGTGGCAAGTGTATCTACTAGGTTTTGCCGGAAGGATAAGAATAAAATTAGGTTTACTCACTTCTGTAAAAGTTGATTTTTATTAAACATCGTTATTACACGCCGACGTAGGAAAAATGCGCAAAATAACCAATTTCTTAAAAAAATATTTTATCCTCGCTATGTTAAACTATCATCATTCCGTGCATTTTGTATTCGGCGTCTTAGTCATCATCATCGTAGGATATTGGTCGAGGTGATATGACTTAATTTTCCCGCACACTGCCCAGCCGAATTTGATTTGTTCATTCGACTTGTAATCGAAATTAATTCTATAAAACTAATGTTTGGTAAAGCATGTAACCAAGCCAAATTAAGGACAAGTAAGTTTTGGTTGCGCTCACAGATAACTGGAAAACAGCCTACTGCTGAATTAAAAAAATACGATATAAAAGGAACCAGTAAATTTCGCTACTTAAATACAATCCAAAATCTTGTTTCCTTTTTAAATCAAATACATATTCTGTATTATATTAAGTACTTTAAACACCATTGACTCATCCAATAAAATATTAACTGTTTGATTACGAATTGTAATTTAATATATTCACAAAGCCAAGCCTTTATATATATATATAATGTGAGA
Source organism: Parnassius apollo (assembly GCA_907164705.1). Taxonomy (NCBI): domain Eukaryota; kingdom Metazoa; phylum Arthropoda; class Insecta; order Lepidoptera; family Papilionidae; genus Parnassius; species Parnassius apollo. The sequence continues at coordinate 213,105 of CAJQZP010000333.1, read as the reverse complement.
CACGATTCCGATGTGCAGAAACGGTAGGCTCGACAAGGGTTGTCAATCCTGGTATAAAATATGGTATAAGTAAACATTTTGTATAATGTAATAAATGTTGCAAAAAATACTTGCGGAGTTTCTTTCGCTGTTTCTTCTCTACGCAGAAAAACCGCATTTTGAATCGATATTAACAAATACCGGGTCTTGTATCTATGAGTAACACACGCGCCATGAATGTTCCTTATAAAATTATGCGTGTAAATTGTTGAATAATTCCAAATTATGCGTAAAGTAAGCATCGAAAATTGCTATAATGAAAAGGCATATTGCGCGTTGAAGGACAAAGCTATATTTGCACAGGAAAATATCTTCTACCATACAACGGTCTACACTCTACATCATGGTTGATGCTCCAATTGAAAGTGTAAGTTTGAAGTCACAAAAAATGTTTTTTTTATAGAATAAAACTGACATACGAGCACACAGCTAGGCTTAACAACTGTCTCGAATTTTCCGGGACGTCCCGCTTCTGGGTCAATTTTGGGGCGTCCCGCCGTGACCCCTTGCGGGACGCCTTTTCTCCCGGAAATCAGTAATTATATGCTACTAGTATCTATCTCGTACCAACTCCACTACTACTACACTAATTTGTTACACATTATTAAAATCTCTTAATACCTACGCATTGCGTATTTAGCGTGAGGATGAGGAGCGAGCAGTGTTCTATTCACAAATGCAGTGAATTTTATAACTGCGTACTGCAAAACAAAAACTTGTTAATTTGCGCAAAATCGTTACTTCAATGCAAAATAAGTACAGTTTTAAACAATAACATAAATTAAATTGAAAAATTTAAAATATTTGTCAAAAATTGGTATTGTTTTTTTATTAAATGACTAAAAAATATATGGTGTTTTTTTTTCTAACCGAGTGCATGTGGTGTGTTGTGTCCCGCGTAATATACCCAAGTCCCGGATATCGAGCTCGGTAATCCCGGAAATGCCTTTTTTGTAGTTAGCAAGCCTACACACATCCCACCTCATGGTAAGTAGTTACTGTGGTCCATAGACATCTACATTAATACACAATTAAGAATTAAAATGGAGATGCGTTGTCACCCCTAAGGAATCAAATGGAATGCCTCGTTTCCATTAAAAAGGGTCTCCGTTTCTCTACACTCAGCATACGAAACACAGCAGCGTTAAGCTGCTATTTTACGATGGTATTCTGTGAAAACGTGGTCCAACCCCGGTCGAGCCGTTCCATTCATACTACAACCATAACATAGCTGCAGGCTGCAGCGTCGCTCTAACACGTAAACACGTTGCTCTACCACGTTTATTTACCTAATTTTTCGATCACGTTTTATACCTAATACCTTGCTTTTTGCCAAACTTCAGGATTTTGGAATCGCGTCCGCAATACCCTATAGGTTTTGATGAGTGACGTTGCATTTTTGAATACGCAGACGTAAAATCTTGAATTTTTTACACCTCCAAAGGACCGCAAACTTAATATTTTATTTTAATTTCAACGTAATACCCCACCCATTCCTGAAAGATAACTTATAAAAAAGGGAATTCGTCAACCAATTTGTACAATAATGATCGTAGAAAAATAATAAAAGCACATGACTTTTCGTGTAAAAAACATGTCGTATCTTTCATTCGTCATTACAGATTATCAAATGTCCACTCCTTAGGCCTCCCATAGATTGCCATATAAGGGAAGTTTTGCTATAGTTGCCACACTTGGCAGGTTGTAACTACCGATATTTATTACTTTGAGCTGTTAAGAATATGTTACTGGTCAATTAATATAACTGCAGTATGGCGTGGTAGAGCCAACTGCAGTTATATTAGTAGTATAGTTGTATAACGAATGGGTCGGCTAGACCGGGGAAGGACCATGCTCTCACAGAACACCAGCGTAAAATAGTAGCTTAATCGTAGATGCACAGACCGCCGGTCGAATACACCAGTACTGGCCCGCCGACAGCAAAAATAATACTCTCGTACATTCGAAAAATATTGAATTATATTCCAGAATAAAATCAAAAAAAATATGTTCGAAAAGTAATTTGAATCTCGCGCGCGCGCTCTTAAGTGCGCTTATCGGTGCGCTGTGCATGCGTCGGTAACAGCGGTCGGTAATGTTTGTGCTGATCTCGGTTAAATTCGTTTTCTTGAGGAACGCGCGCGCGGCGCGGCGACGACGGCAGCGCGGTGGCGGCTTATCCACGGGTTATATTGTTAGAGCAAGCGAGATAGCAATAGTCCCAAATTCCTGATTGCTCGCGTAGGTAGATACACGAAGCTTCCAGAGTCGGTTTCGTGATTTCTCCACACAGTTTTCGACTCTATACGCGCGGTATAAAAGCCACGCTAACCGCAGCGACCGACAGTTCGGTTTTAATTTGAGTGAAGTGTCAATAGTTCTAGTGTAGATTTTAACTCGACTAGCCGGTGTCATATATTTTAATCCACATTCAACGTAGATTTCCTGTCAAGTGCCGTGTATAATTGTGTTGTGAAATCGTAAGTAAAACTCTGTTATTAATAAGTGTTTCCATTTCCATTTAATCAATTATTTTTGATAATTTAAAAAAGGATGGGTAATTTAAGTAGGTACTGTAATTTTTTTAGGTGCTGTGTTAATCCTAGCTAGGATTAGACCGCAACATGGAAAAGCCAGGACCTAGTAAAAAACGTAAGGTTAAAGATGAAAATCGGCAGTTTCAAGAAAATTGGACTGAGAAATACTTTTTTGTACGGTCGCATAACGAAGTAGTTTGTTTAATTTGCAAGAATTCTGTTGCGATTGCAAAGGAATAGAATGTAAAAAGGCACTATGAAACGCAGCATCCTACTTTTATCAAGTTTACAGGCGAATTAAGAAAGCAAAAAATGTTGTCTTTAAAACGGGAGCTTATTGGTCAACAAGCTATGTTTACAAAACCCATTCAAGATTCAGAAACAGCTACAGAAGTTAGTTATGAAATTTCTCAAATAATAGCAAAGCGAAGTCGCCCCTTCAATAATTGGGATTTTGTAAAAGAATGCATAGAAATTGCCGCTAAGAAAATGTGTCCAGAAGCAGAAAAAAAGTTTGAGCAAATTCAACTGAATCCAAAGACGAATTATGTCTTTGTCAGGTAATATTGCGGAACAATTAAATGAAAAAACTGAGATCATTGAATTTTTTTCATTAGCACTCGACGAATCCACTGATATTAGTTCCACAGCTCAACTTCTGATATTCATACGATGTGTTACTCAAGATTTTGAAGTCTTAGAAGAGTTATTAGGAATGTGTTCATTGAAAGGTCAAACCAGAGGAGTTGATATACTCAATGTACTTTTGGATGAGTGTTCAAAAACTGATTTGGACTTATCAAAATTATCGGGAGTTGCGACTGACGTGCTCCTTCGATGATTGGTTTCAATTCTGGGCTAGTTACTTTGTTGGAAAAGCATCTGCAAGAAAAAAACACAAACGCTGAAGATCTCATGCAGTTTTACTGCATTATACACCAAGAAGCCCTCTGTTCTAATAAAATTGAATTTCAAAATGTCATGAAAGTGGTAGTTTCGACTGTAATTTTCGTAAAATCACGCGGACTCAATGACAGGCAATTCAAACAATTCCTTGATGACATTGAAAGCGAATATGGAGATTTACTGTATTATACAGAACTAAGGTGGCTAAGTCGTGGATTGACATTGGAACGATTTCTAAATTTAATAGAAGAAATTGGAATATTTCTTGCGGAAAAGTAAAGTGATGTCCCGGAACTTAAGAATCCTGATTGGTTGTGTGATTTGGCTTTTTAGTTGATATTACAAATCATTTGATTGTCTTGAACACACGGCTTCAAGGCAAAAATCAACTGTTATCTCTCAGCTCTACGCTCATGTATCATCCTTTCAATGCAAGCTGACACTTTTCAGATCGCAATTGAATTCTGGAAATTACAATCATTTTCCGAATTATAAGAAAATGGCTGAAAAATTCAACAAAACTGCGATTAATTTCAGTTATGTAGAAAAGCTAGATATTTTGATTCAATCTTTTCAAGACAGATTTTCGGAGTTTAAAATAGTGGAACCTCTGTTAGACATATTCAGCAATCCTTTCACGATTTCAGTTGAAAATGCGCCATAGTCAATGCAGTTAGAAATTATCGACATTCAAAACGACCAAGATTTACGCAACAAATTCAACGAAGGAGACTTGCTGAACTTTTACCGCTGCATTGATAAAAATACGTACAAAGAGTTGCGCATAAACGCTCCGAAATGTGCCAGCTTATTTGGTTCTACCTATATATGTGAACAAACCTTTTCAATACTAAATAATAATAAAACAAAAATCGAAACCGCCTTGCAAATGAAAGTTTGGAAGCAGTTTTACGTGTCGCTACAAGTAATTTTGAGCCAAATATAAAAAAGATTGTAAGCACTATGCAGTGCCACGCTTCAATTTAATAAATTCTTTTTAAATTTTAATACATTTTTATCAATTCTTTATTGTCTTTAATTACCTATACTTGTGGCGGCCCGCCATCAGTTCATAATTTGCCCGAGTGGCCCCTAGTCTTAATAAGTCTGTGCATCAATGAGCTCAATGCTGCTGTGTTTCGTCTGGTGAGTGTAGAGAACCGGAGACCCTTTTTACTGGAAACGAGGCATTCCATATTAGTCATTATTATATTGATTCGTAATCGAGGATAGATGTAGATGTCTATGGGCCACAGCAACCACTTACCATCAGGTGGTCTGTGTGCTCGTTTGTAACCATATCCTAAAAAAGACCAAAAAGTTTCTTTCTGTCGATTCTTAAGACACCACCAACTGATAATAGTACGGTTTCTCTTACGCTGCCATACACGGCATCCATCTCTTATCTGTACACATATAAATAAAATTGAAGTTTCTACCTGTAATATCGAAATAACTTCTATGTCTGTCTGTCAGATTGGCCCGATCATTAAAATGTCTGAACCAATTGCGGCGAAACTCCACGATCAGATAGAGATAGGGAGCTATACCAGGAGTGATTAAAGATATTATATCCGAAAACTTAAAGATTTAAAAAATTATAATATAAGTGGCATTTGTTAGTTTTAAATTTAAATAACGCAACATTAATACGAGTAGATCCTATCAAGGGCGGGTCACTAGTAAAAAAATAACATAATAGAAATTACGACGTGTTTAAAAAAAATGTATTAACTCTGGCCTCGCTAATTCAATATATTATATTTTCATAAGAAGAAGAAAAAAAGAAAGAAAAAAAGGTTAAATATAGTGATGCAAATTTTGTTACCACTAGGAACAAGCAAAAGCTAGTATTACTAATACTAGTTAACTGACTCCAAAAAGCCAGTAATTGCTTGGGGCTAGCGTTGCCAGACATCCGGATAAAGCCGGACATAGTCAGGCTTTTTGGTTGCGTGTCCGGCCAAATTAGGCGGTGTCCGGCCTGTCCGGCTTTTGTTGAGCTTTTTTATATTTGACCATTTTTTTACATTTTTTATGTACTTAAATACGTACTATTGCAATTATTTAAATTAATATTGTAATGACTACTGAATGATTAATAATAAAGAAGACTGATTCGTTCAATTTTATCATCATTTCATTAGAAATTAAGAAGATTTTATGATATATGATATAAGCATTGTTTTATTTTAAAAAAAATATTATCGTTTATACTAAGACTTAGGGTGTCCGGTCTTTTTACTAAAATGTCCGGCTAAGCTGGCTGATCTGTCCGGCTTTTCGGTTTAAAGACCTGGCAACCCTACTTGGGGCTATGTATAATATTATAAGCTTTTACTGCGAACTCAATACTGTGTACAATAACTGTCGATACTGTGAATGGACCTATCAAAAATTTTAAAAAATTATAAGGCAAAATTGTTTAGGTTATTATTAAAGAGTACACTATTAAAGAGTATAATGACCGATATTACGAGTAACCTCTGGGAATGAGATCGCTACCATGATGTTTCTTAGTGTTTTTAATATTTTATTTTTATTTCAAATTAAAGAAAAATAAAAAAGACTTTTTTAATTTTATCTCAAATTAAAAAAGTATTTTTAGCATTAATAATTGTTTAATGCAACAATAGAGAATATATTTTCTTGCAAAATAAGTAGCTTCGATTCGATTCGATTGAAATCTTTGAAAGTAGGTTTAGTTTTCTTTAAAAATCAACAAATGTAATAAAATCTTGTAGTTAACATTTTTCATATGCGCGGAATTAAAAGCGAAAATAATTTCTTATATTTGTTCAAATTAAAATGAGCAACCCTAGACCCAACTGACGTATGACGTAACAAGGAACTCGGGACCAGATACGTATAGCCGAGAATTTCATTATACACGCCATATTTCAATGGCCCATCGTGACACTAACCAAACCTCGATGCCAAATGACATATGAGGTCATCATTGAATTTCTGTCAAACTGACTAAACCTGATTAAACATTGCTTTAATGAGAGCCATTAAACTATTTCGTGACTTGTGACTGTTATATAATATATTAGGTATGTACTTATTTCATACTAATCTTTTAAGAAACGCTAAACACTAGAATTTTTTCCTGTATCGTGGAGGCAGTTTACATACATAAATTGCACAAGAACAAACATCCAGGCTCGGAACAATTACTTGTAGGCCATACAAATACTTGTGCCGTGCGGGATTCGAAACGGCGGCCCTCAGCGCTATAACTGATTGCTAAGCTACCGGGCCACGGAGCCGTCATACTTTATTGATAAATTAGCTTTTCGCCCCGCGACTCTACACGCGTACAAATTGTAGTGTCCTAGTAGCCATGACCCATGTTAATAATGAGATCGCATATCGCGGGGAGCTCAAGCTATAACATATTTAGGAATTATTATTATACAACTTTCTCATATTTAGGAAAAATAATGATCGCAGGTTTTAAATTAGACTAAAGCCTTACGAATAGTTAAAACCGCAATAAGAATCGTCTCTTCATAGGTACTCCAATATATGTTGTACGCTTGTAGAATTTGAAAGGCATTGAGCACGGCGAATATTGCTTGCCACCCATATTCGCCGTGCTCAATGCCTTTTTTTCCTTCAAAAATTTACTGAAAACTTGTTATTCGGAACTCTAATTATTCCCATCATACTTCCCGTCATTTATTGTATGATACTTTCCTCACCTATCATCACCATAAGCTTTTTTAAATTTATTAACTTAAATATACTTATAATTTATGTACATCTCGCTCGGACTAATCTTTAATAAAATAAAAAGAAGAAAGAAAATCAGCAATAAATAAAACTACCTATTTTACCTTCTTTATTTTGTTCATTTATTTGTTTCATTTTGTTTTTATTGCAATGTCTATTGCTGTACTATAAAGAATATATTATTTGATTGAAACAGCTTTCGTTCCCTATTTTCCACCGTAGGGATATAGTATCCAAAATCCTTAAACACGGGTTACTTAGTTGTTAATAGAAATCTTATAGTTGTGTTATAAAACATACTTATAATATAAGAACTTGTCAGAATTTCAAAAAATCTTCCATGAGGGGTTGTTTTGAAAAATTTCATAAATACATTAAATGAAACTAAGTTTAGGGATTTTATCACGTTTATTTTGTCTTTTAGTTCCCGACGTTTCGTTTCTCTAACCTCCATGGCACCCATGGTAACGGGGGTTACTGTGGTGTTTGACATCCCGATGTCATAGTTAGCATGGCTACCTTCAGTTTTAGGATACCTATTAATTTTTTGTCCGATTCTGAATCGAGGTTTACTGTAGATGTCTATGGGCCACAGCATCCACTTACCATTAGGTGGACTGTATGCTCGTTTATCACCCTTATTCTATAAAAAAAATCTAGGTACGCAGAATGAATTTACAGTATCTCGAAGCCTTGCCGTGTTATGCTTGGGTTTGGATTTAATTTTATTAATTATAGGATGCCAAGCAGTTAGCAGCTTTGTCCATCTTCTCTATTGAAATTAGGTTTTTTTTAATTTCAATAGCCTCGCGAATCATCCTTGGTAGGAATCGTTGTCCTTTTGCCTGGATTTGCGGTCTATCAAATTGAATGTACCTAATGGCGGGAGCGGTCTTGCACATGATCACAGACTGCAGACTTCCCGGAGCGTCGATGCTTCACGTCAGCTATATGTTCCCTATGTAAGAGAGACCACATTCACAATCCAGCTTATACACTCCTGCATTTTGTAGAGGGATATTACACTTGACGGATGGTAAAAATTATGGCTTATTGTAGTTGGTTTTAATGTAAGCTTGCTTCAATATGTAACCAATCTTGTCTGTAACTCCTTTGACGTATGGTAAATACAGCAGGTACACGCTCGACCGTGGCCGGCATCACTCGGGTAGGCGAGAGACTCGAAGCTGCGGCGGCCAGATGTTTTCTGTCACAGACACAGCTCTCTTACTAAGACTTAGGGTGGTAGACAAATTGAGTTATATAAATCAATGGTCAAACCCATTACAAACCGCCGAAGAAGATTAGTCCATTTTTACCATCCGTCAAGTTTAGCTAATATTCCTCTATCCCTCTATATATTTTTTTATCTCAGTGCAAGAAGTTTTGCACCAGATTTCAAGTTAAATAAACCATAAATAATTTTTTTCATACAAATTTGAACATACTCTTGCCTCCCCGTAAGCGGGTTGTTTAGAAAAATCGCTACATCTGTGACTATTTACAGCATTTGTATAAGTAATCAAAGATTTACAGATTATTTTCAGTGAGCTTCAAGTCAATCGCTCCGTAAAATGAGAAGCTTCATACAAAAACACCTTACTTCATTTTCATTTCGGGGTTGAGTTTTTAAAAATCTTTTCTTATTAGATGGCTATGTTATTAAAGACAGCTATTGTCTAAACAGATTTCTACGTTTAGTGGTTTTGACTGTGCGTTAATAGATAATTATAATATAAATGTAATATAAATGTATACTAGCTTGCCAGGCAGACGTTGTTCTGCCCTTTTCGACAACCCTTTGTCATATCCTATTAAAAATCCTTAAATTTGCAAAAAAAAATTGTGGGTCACTCATGGGCAAAAAAACTATCCTATCTCTCAGTTATACCACAATGCATACGGTGAGCAAATTTGATTAAAATCGGTTGAGTAGTTTAGGAGGCCCAAACAGCGTGACACGTGTAATAGTGGAGACGAACTGTCCACTATTAACAGACTCCGAGTGGTTTTCTTTAAGGTGGAGAAATGAAACTACTGTTTATGTTTATGAATGTACTGTCGAATGGGATTCGGAATGGAATATTTTTTGCATCAACCTTGCCTATATTTATATGGCTGGCTCACTATTGATTTGCCAATGGTAACAATTAATATTTTGCCTAGCCAATTATATTGCTTATTTTATGACCAATGAAAACTATTTAAAATATACAATTATCTACGTTTCGTTTCCCGGCGTGAGACTTGTTTGTTGTTCACGAAGCTACGTCGCTGGACCGGGCTATATAAGACATGCAGATCGGTGCGCACGCGTAGTCGGCGGGCGGCGGCGGTGTGGAATACAGCTCCGGAACAGCAAGAGGAAACGAACTGCGGCGTTGAAGAAACGGCTCACCATTGGTCGACGGATACGTGACGATAGCGGCGTGTGAAGTCGGTGTGGCGCTGAATGATATTTGCGGCTGCTTCTTGTTTCTTTATAAGAACGTCAATTATCTAGATACAGTCCGCAGTATCCCAGTAGCCAAGAATAATTAGGAAATAAAATGTTTTTTTATTTATTCTCGCCTTCCGCGTTATGGTAGCAGCGGAGTATATATTATTTATTCCCGTTTAGGTTTGATTAATCTGGCTGCTACATCACTCTCCCCCCAGCGAAAGCGTACCGGAGGCTTGACGACTCGCCCGTATTTCGTAGTTTTTAAAATAGGTTTCAACTGGGTTGATGTAGATGATGAAGTTTCAAGCTTCCTCGCTGGTGGTTTTGATGATGATGATGAATCCTCTGCAGTATCCTCGTTAATAATATAGGCAGGCTTTAGTCGGTCGATCGATATAATCGTAGATTTCCTTCCGGGTATTTGTAGTTTAAAAGTCTTGCTATTTCTCTCTAATACTTTATACGGTCCATCGTAGGTAGGTTGAAATTGTTTTTTCATTGCGTCGTTTCTTACAAAAACTTGTTTGCATGTTTTCAAATCTTGGTGAATGAATACTGATTTATTATTTCTGTGTGATTGCATTTCGGTGCATTTCAACGATAAGGCTTTGTTAATTGATTCTCGAAGTTTAGTTACGAAATCGTAATCCATTTCTTGTTTGTTTGACGCTGCTGAACTGAAGAAGTCACACGGCAGCCTTATGCTGCAGCCGTAGGTTAGCTGAGCGGCGCTAAGACTAGTGTCTGCACGCGGTGTTGCTCGTAGTCCGAGTAGCACTGTAGGTAGCTCATCAATCCACTTTGTATGTTGAGATAAACGAGTTTTGAGTGCAGTCTTTAATGTACGATGCCATCGTTCGATTATTCCGTTTGACTGAGGATGGTATGCTGTTGTACGCGTCTTCTGTATTCCCATAGTTTGAAGAAGTTTGAGGAATAGGTTGCTTTCGAAATTCCTTCCTTGATCCGTTGTGATGGTTTTAGGTGATCCGAAACGAGTAATCCAATTTTCATAAATTATCTTCGCGACGGATTCGGCTGAAGTATCATCGGTAGGTATTGCTTCTGGCCATCTTGTTGTTCTGTCGATCATTGTTACGAGATAACGATGTCCTTGCGGTGAAGTAGGTAATGGTCCAACGATGTCAACGTGCAAGTGTTCGAATCTCTCCGTGGGTGGAAATGTAGCTAGACTACTTGATGTATGCCTTTGTACTTTGCATTTTTGGCATTGAATGCATTGCTTCGCCCAGTTGCCAACATCCGCTTGCATTGCAGGCCAAAAGAATTTTTCAGTGATGAGTTTTCTTGTTGTTCTAACACCTGGATGACTAATGTTGTGCAGTGCATTGAAGACTTCGCGACGACATTCTTCTGGTATGTATGGTCGCATGGTTGTCGTTGAGGCTTCACAGTATATAGGTAGATGCGTCATTGGCATTGTAACTTGCTTGATGGACAAGTTACCTTGCTTCGATAGATGTTTTATGTTGTCACTATCTCTGTCTTGTGCTGCGGCGATCTTATGATAGTCGATTGATGTAGGGCACGTTACACTGTCGATTGGTACGCGACTGAGTGCGTCGGCAACTATGTTGTCCTTTCCACTGATGTGACGTATGTCGGTCGTGAATTCACTTATGAAAATAAGTTGTCTTGCTCTTCGTGGTGTTTCCGATAGTGATGGTTTCTTTGGAAGTACATATTTTATTGGTTTGTGGTCGGTAAAAACGATCAGGTTTCGACCCTCGAACGTTTTTCTGAAGTGCTTGATAGCCATGTAAATAGCGAGTAGCTCTCGGTCGAATGTACTGTAGTTACGTTGAGTATCGGAGAACTTCTTCGAAAAATATCCAAGTGGTTGCCATTTCCCATTGCTGTATTGTTGGAGAACTGCTCCTGCTGAGAGATCGGATGCGTCGCTGAAGATAGCAAGGGTTGCTTCGTGTGATGGGTGAGCGAGTAAAGCTGCATTTTGGATCGCAATTTTACAAGCTTCAAATGCCTTCGTGGCTTCATCGTTCCATTCGATTGACGTTTTATCTTTTTTCTTCGTGTTGTGAAGGTAGGCGTGAAGTGGTGCTTGGATTTCAGCGGCTTTAGGTATGTGTTCTCTGTAAAAATTTATCATCCCAAGAAAACGCCTTAGCTCTTCGATAGTTTTAGGTTTTGCATAATCGATGATTGCTCTGACTTTTTCGGCAGGCGGTTTTATTCCTTCCTTGCTGACGGTGAAACCAAGAAATTGAACTTCTTGCTGTCCAAATATGCATTTCGAAGGGTTGATTGTGATTCCGTTGTCTTCTAATCGCTGTAGCACGGTGCGTAGATGGGTTTCGTGCGTTTCTTTATCAGGGCTTGCAACAAGGAGATCATCAATAAATGCGAAAACGAAATCCAGTCCATGAAGTACTTCGTGTATGAATCTTTGGAAAGTTTGACCTCCGTTCTTTAATCCTGGGATCATTCTTGGGAATTCGAATAATCCCATTGGGGTAATTATTGCTGTCTTCTCTATGTCTTCATCGCGGACTCTTATTTGTTGGTAAGCTCGGTTGAGATCGATGGTGGAGAATATAGTCTTGTCTGATAGTTGATGAGTGAAATCCCTGACTCGCGGTATTGGGTAGCGGTCAGGAGTGGTAATAGAATTCAGTCTTCTGTAATCTCCACAAACTCGTAATTCTCCGTTCTTCTTCGGTACAATGTGAAGTGGTGATGACCAAGGGCTTTTGCTTACGGCATATTCCTTGCTCAATCATGTTTTCGAATTCCTTTCGAACTTGCTCGTATAGGTGTGGTGCGATTGGACGTGCACGACAATGAAGTGGTGGTCCATTGGTGTCGATGAAATGCTCAACGTCGTTCTTCGGTGTTAATTTCATTGAAGTTATTCTTGTGATACCAGGGTATTCTTCGAGGATCTTGTGATACGGTTGTTGCACATCTATGCTTCTTATTGTGGGCAGATTGGTTGCTTGTACAAAAGACTGAGATGCAAGATTGGTTTTCCCGTCGATGATTCTTCTATTTTTGATGTCGACGACCAACTGGTGATGTTGAAGAAAATCAGCACCGATGATTGGTTTGCTGACTTTAGCGACGATAAATCTCCATTTGAATGGTCGGCGTAGATTAAAATCAAGTTCCATTGTTTTTTCTCCATATGTAGGAATAACCGTATTGTTTGCTGCATAGAGTTGAAAATCTAGTGGCTTCAACTTCTGTCCTTGCTTCGGCGGTAACACTGAGATATTTGCTCCGGTGTCGATAAGGAAAGTGAGCTTGCTTTTTTTATCGGTGACGAAAAGACGGTAGGACTTTGCTGTTACGCTGGATCCCGTCGCATCGAGCGTACTAGTTAGTTTTCCGTATTCGTATTTTCATTTTTGAATGTACACGGTGCTGTGCATTTTCTTGCCTCGACCCCGAAACGTCGATGATAGTAGCAGTAAGGGGATCTTGATGTTGAGCTTATTCGACTTCTACTTGCAGAGCGGTTGCGACGAAAAGGTGATCTTCGGTGTTGCTGATTGCGCTGGTTGTACTGTTGCTGGTAAAAGGTATGATGCTGGGAAGCTTTGAGCGCGGCGACTTCGAATGATAGCTTCCGAATTTCTTCGAGAATTGATGTATATGTGTTCACCTTTTGCTCCATAATGACGGCTTGATTACACAGATTTTATATATACTGAAGTCTTCCTTCTCGGTGTTCGTACGGGTTTCCTTCGCGGTGTTCGTGCAATAGTAGTGGTACGTCGCAGGGTGTTCCTTCTTGGTGTTCGTACCGGATCTTCCCCCTCGGTGTTCGTACGGGGTCACCACTGTAATAGTGGAGACGAACTGTCCACTATTAACAGACTCCGAGTGGTTTTCTTTAAGGTGGAGAAATGAAACTACTGTTTATGTTTATGAATGTACTGTCGAATGGGATTCGGAATGGAATATTTTTTGCATCAACCTTGCCTATATTTATATGGCTGGCTCACTATTGATTTGCCAATGGTAACAATTAATATTTTGCCTAGCCAATTATATTGCTTATTTTATGACCAATGAAAACTATTTAAAATATACAATTATCTACGTTTCGTTTCCCGGCGTGAGACTTGTTTGTTGTTCACGAAGCTACGTCGCTGGACCGGGCTATATAAGACATGCAGATCGGTGCGCACGCGTAGTCGGCGGGCGGCGGCGGTGTGGAATACAGCTCCGGAACAGCAAGAGGAAACGAACTGCGGCGTTGAAGAAACGGCTCACCATTGGTCGACGGATACGTGACGATAGCGGCGTGTGAAGTCGGTGTGGCGCTGAATGATATTTGCGGCTGCTTCTTGTTTCTTTATAAGAACGTCAATTATCTAGATACAGTCCGCAGTATCCCAGTAGCCAAGAATAATTAGGAAATAAAATGTTTTTTTTATTTATTCTCGCCTTCCGCGTTATGGTAGCAGCGGAGTATATATTATTTATTCCCGTTTAGGTTTGATTAATCTGGCTGCTACACACGTAATTTATATATACCTATATATTAAGGTATACTATAGTAATGTATATAAAAGAAATAACGAAAAATATAATGAAACATATTTTTAAATTGATTTTTAATAAGGTCATTATCATGCTGAAGAAAAAAAAAGCCACAACTAACCCCTGATTATGTTTGCAACTCCGGTTCGTTTCTCTTCACAATTATATGCCGTTTAACAACATGCTCAATAAAATATTTCGAAGATATAACATAAAATTTGCCAACACACCCTTTCCAAAAATGGTGTAAGACCTGTGCCCAACAGTGGGACATAGCTTTACTTTATTTACTTTATTACATACCTTCTTCGATCTTTATGATCGAAGCATACATGCACAGAACACCTAATATAGCGGAAATTAAGTGTTCTGTGCATACATGATATTAATATACAGCTTATTAATATAGGTAGTTTATAAATTTTTCAAGCATAAATAAATTGTGAATTTCCTAGGGATACATCCGAAATAGTTGCGTTATAAAGTGAGCAATAACATTTTATTCATTTCATGAAGTATTTTAACGCAAAATCTGAACGGAAGCGGCCACTAAAAGTATCAACACTCCGTGCGTTTGCTTTCAAAGTAGGTAAATACTTACATTTATATTGGCAACGATTTGAAAATATATTCCGTTGAAAGAGTTAAAGTCAATAAGTACATTCCGGCTTTAATAACGCATATTCAGTTATGGAGTTTATGTGACTATGCTTATTTGTAAAACGATATAATAAACGAAAAACAAAATAACATATTTAAACTAAAAAATACACTAACGGAACTAAATTTTTATCTTACATCAATTGTATCTATATATGTATAAGAAGAAGTCCCGTCTATCTACACACAGCCCGAACCGCTAGAAATAAAAATTTGTATTTGGGTAGTAGCTTTGACGAGTTTAAGACACAGGAGGGTAAAATAGGGTGGAGTAGGGTGTTATAGTTTTATGAAATTTTTTGAGCAATTGACTCGAAACATATTTAAAGTACTCTGTTAATAAAATTAGTGTATACCTAATTATTTTGCAATTTTTTAAAAGCATACATACATTTTAGCCCTACTGTACACAAACACTTCAACAGTTCCGGCATTCAATCTGAGACTATAGCACCGCCTAAATTTCGACGGAATCTAAAGCTTTCTTATAGTCCACATACGCAAGACAATTTTACTTTTCGGTGTTCTGTACGAATCGCCGAAGGGTATAAGTAGTTTATAGTTGGTTTGTGATTATAAAACCGGCTTGTACGGGAGGATGAAAGTCGTCAGTGCAAGACAGAACTCTCGAAAACAGCTCTTAGGTACAGACCAGAAGAGCTGTAGTCCACAGATAAAAGTAACAGTCATGAAATTAAGAATATGATCAGTGAGTTTTTGGAGTCTTTTGCGACAGATCTTGCAGAACTTAGCTCTGACCGTAAGGATAGTTCTAGCTAGTTGTTCATATCGTCCACTATATTAAAGATTCTGAGTAGGTACATATAGCATAACTCTTGTCAATACATTTCCAATCATTACAACGTTGTTAACGAGACTTGTGGACAATAAATCCGACACCATTTTGGGAGAGATGTTCTCTCGGTAATAGAACAAGTTGCCGAAATCGAGGATTTGCGTGTCCTAACAACGTCTTTGAAACTCAGATAATCCTATCCTAGCCTAACGCTTCGCATACACCTAATCCGTCATCGGCCGAAGTTTGCTCAGGCGATGACGGCCGAACTCGGACGATCGAATCAAACGCTTGTAAAACAAAGAGAGCGCTTACACAAACACGACCGTCATCGTCCGATAACGCACGATAACGGCTGATCAACCGTCGAGTCCGAACTTGTTGGGATTTCTCGCTTGACTGCTGGCTTCTACAGTGCAAATTGAGTGTATTTATAGTTTAATTTAATCATTTTGTCTTTATTCTGTTGTATCTGTCAGAGTTGTTATCTACCTAAACGACTATGGATATTGAAAATATAAAAACAGAAAAGAATACCGTCAACGTCCAATGTCGGCACAAGTGGTACACTGTTGCAGTGTAAGCACCTGCACCATAAGTAACACGTCCGAGTTACTCGTCCGAGTATTCTGTCCGCCATCGGCCGACAAAATCGGTTTTGGTGTAAACGTACCATAAGCCTACCTATAATATTCCTGGGCAACTTCTTTAACCCTTCTTCTTTCTCCAGGATATTATCTTCAATCCACAGTTAACGTACGTAGTGTTTAATATTACCAAGTCAAGTTGTTAAAGGTGGCAAACCGAACTTCCACCGTGGTTGTTACCTTAGTCAGCAATAGCGGGGCCGTCAGGGACGTTGCTTAGAAATATCTAACATCTCATTCCCAGGGTAATACCATTAGGCGCATTAAGTAGTAAGTAGCAATGTAGTCAAAGATAGTTAGGTACACTGACTGTGCGTTTCAAAAGCCTATTTACTTATAGCACGAAGACACATACATTGTTTTATCAGATTGAAAGACAGATGCTGGCAAGTTATCTGTAAAGTTACAGCCTATATACATCCCACTAGCTGGGCTCAGGCCTCCCCTCATTTCTGAGAGGGTTTTAGGGCAAGGAAGTATCCGCCGCGCACCCCCAATACGTATTGCCGAACTTCACATGTCTTCGAAATACTTTTTTTTATTCCTCAGACATGCAGTTTTCCTCACGATGTTTTCCTTCACGGCCGAGCACGTGGTAAATCAGCACTTAAAATTGCAATTAACAATTTCATTGATGCCGGTGGAGATGGGATGGGAACACGGGTTACTCGCGTTCTGTTATATTTACTGCGAGCGTTAACCATCTGAGCTATCACGGCTCTATTGCTGTACGATTTACGAACTACGAAACAAACCGTTTGATTCAAATACGGGGTATGTCAACTACAAAGCGGTGAAGGCAACAGAGTTATTTATATTCAATGTAAAGTGAAGACTGGACCAGCGTAATGGACCCCCCACACGGTCAGTTCAACTGGTCATTCCAACTGATCAGTTCAAACTAAAACTGTTGATATTTTTAAAATAGTGGATTTTCGATATATATTATTTATTACCTATTATAGATTTTCATAGTAAATATATTAATATCGTAGTTTTACATATAAGTCTATTCATAGATATATGGAAAATCCGATATTTTAAAAAATATCAACAGTTTTAGTTTGAACTGATCAGTTGGAATGATCAGTTTAACTGACCGTGTGTGGTCACCATTATAGGTTGTTCAACGATAGCAGGGAGGGGGAAGAATTGAGTGATGCAAAACCTGCGGACACACTCTCTAAAATGTTTCCTGTTTTCTCGCTATTTTGAGTCTGTTTGACCGAAAATGGCAAGATTGGCTTTGACATTGATAAAGATGTTAATCGTTTAGGTAGTCCGCAAGAAATGTTAACGTAACTTGATAGTATTACACATAAAAATATAGGTACCAATTTATTATAGTACACGGCCTAAATATTTTATGAAATCTAACCGGAATCATGAAATCTGAAAAAAGACTTGTTTTGATATTATTTGTTTTGATATGTTTGTTTGATATTATTTCGTCACGTTGCTACTATTTTGTATTTATTTGAGATTTCAATAAAATGGCATCTGCAATAAATAAAGCATACACTAAAATAGTAATTGTGTCAATTGTGCAGTTAAGTTTCAACGCAATGTGCGGTCGAGCCGACCCATTCGTGCTACAACCATAATATAGCTGCAGCTTCGAAAAAACGAAAATAATATACAGAAAAAAAACAATGTTTTTTTTTAAATTCAAACACAACCAGTTCAAAAAAACTAACTTGCTATTTATTTATTAGTGTTTCAAATCATAAATGTTATTACTTAATATTATTGTGCAGTAATTTTAAACATATTAAAACGAAGTGTTGACATCACGCCTGTGCGTCTGTCTGTTGTAATTATAAGACTACTTTGGAAACGATAATTTACATAAAAATAATAAACGCAGTGGCGTTTTACTTTGCGTTTCTCATCCTTACACAACCAGTGTAAAACATCTTTTTCATCATCTTCATCATATAGTGTATAGGTAGATAATATTATAAATGGACACATTATTTCTTAGTCATGTTGACTTTTCTTAATTACTGTAATGGTGTTTGGGATTAATACTCACTTAAAAATAGTTTCCACACCACGTTTGTTTGTCAGTGCACTATGTTTTTCCGAAACTCCGGGAAAAAGGACTTTCCATCAATCTTCAAATACCCATAAATACCTACGGAATGTACCTACAACTGTGTTTTATGCTATTAATTATTGAACAACGGACAATTGTAACTTATAATACCGGTGAAAACTACTAGACCATAGCTTTTAGATTGTTCAAAGGTTATTGTGATATTCATATTTTAATTGTTAATTTCTAAGTATTCCCGTTAGACGCGGTAAACCTTACATTACTATAAGGAACAAATCGACATGCATTTCATTAAGTTACTACGCAATTTGCGGCGGACGCAAATTGTCTTGAAATCAAGTTTCATGTAAGTTCAATCTTGAGGTCAAATTAAACATAAACGATTGACGATTTTTTTGCACACTTATATTTAATCCAAAGCTGCTAGGGAGCATTCTGCAGCATCAGCCCATATTTGGCAGCAATACTTCACGCAGAGTTGCATTTTATATACAGAATATATAGAATTTTTATATATAGAGAATAATTAATAATAATGTCCTTCAGACCGAATTTCGGTCACGGCCGACTCAACGGAGACTAGCCATCGGTGCAGGACAGGACTATAGTGCCCAAGTGTATGCGCAAGCACAGATGCACTCTTTATTCCCTCACTCTCACCGATGGAACGGTTTTACGTGCTTTACGAGGCACGAGGGTGAGACACCGTCAACTTTCTGGACGCCGTGCAACTATCGAGAATTTCTTGACGGAAACACTCAATAACTGATTTTATTGGCCCCACGTTGATCACCAGTCGCATTTACAACAACTAGACCAATGAGGCAGTGAATAATTCTGCTTACAAAGGCGCAATAGGCGAAACTACGAACAGTCATTAAAATTTAGTGTGTCGGGAAATATAATAAAATTAGGTGCTAAGAGATCAATGCATGAATTGAAACATTCGTTGAATATGTTTAACTACAGCAAGCGAGCGATACAAAATAGGTGATAATACCTCGAAAATTTTGTGGTTTTTCTACTTCACATATTTTTTTAAGTTTTATAGATTACAAACCATAATTTTGGTATATGATTTTTAACTATATGACCTTGGATTGCACAAAAGGATAACACGATATCATGTACCTAACTTTCCCGATAGAAAAAATTGCAAAGTAGTCTCTAAGCTAAGTAATTACTTAGTTACATTTCTTCATGACACCGCAATAGTTTTACGAATAAGTTCATGGAATTATTTTTAAGGCATAGTAAATAATCGTACCAAAGTTCATTTTTTAATCCATAACGTAGATTTGTTGAAAAAAATAAAAATGTTGTTTGACTCTTACTTAGTTATTTTCCGAGCGCTTGCTCGGTATAGCTATCTCATAATTTACGTATTATGAAGTCATTGCATCACTTTCATTTTGACACTCCCTCAGTCGTCCATGAGCTTCACCGACTAAGGAAAAAGCTACGCCACCAAAACTACGATTTATTTTCAAGGTATTCTCTTAACAAAACATTCTACAAATCCAAAAAAATACCAGCGCCTTTCTCGGCTTTTAATGAAAAATAAAGCAATATTTAGGAAATAAGCTATTATACTATTTGTCTTGCGTTGGAACACGAAAACGAAGTTGAAAGTGGCAAACGAAGTAAACTCAGTCTACTTAAACTTTTTATGGTTGTACACAAATAAGGTTTATACAATATGCATTGTTAACGACTAGGTATTAAATTTTAACCTTAAAAAGGAACCTATAACACATACATACACACACACGTACGCAAACGTGCGTACGAGTGGGCGCACTCGCATGCACCCACGCACACTCACATACACGCATCCATAACTCGATACCCATTTACTATTACGCGTTACTATATCTATTATTTATTTTGTGGTTATATGTTTCTAAATATAAAGCAAATAAATTAATAAAGTTTTTATACTACTGCTAAATAGGTTCTATATCTTCCCCATAAATTGCCTCATCGGGGGTTATTTCCCATAGTTGTCACGCTTGACAATTAGGAAGACGATGCTGCCCTTTAATAAAAAGTTGTGTGTGTAATCCTCTTAAAAGTAAAACATCGATATTACGAGACCAATTTAGGACTGTTGACAAAGCTTACACCGCTGGGCTACGTTGTTACACGTACGAGATAGTCGCATTTATGCGTAGCACCCTTATTTTATAGGGGTTGTTATTTTATCGTTGTTCACGGATTAGTGAGCTGAAGTGGCAATGGGTCGGTCATATAACTCGAAGAACCGACAATCGATGGGGAAGCAATGTTCTCGAGTGGTAGCCTCGTACCGGTAGATGAAGTGTAGGGCGACCCCCCACTACATGGAGTGACTAGCTGGTGAGATATGCAGGAAGTCGATAGATGCAAGTAGCTCACGACCGTGCTTTGTGACATTCCATGCGGAAGGCCTATGTTCAGCAGTGGACTTGTGGAGAGATGTAACGATGATGATGGCCCTTATTTTATATTCAATTCTTGAAACACACAATAGTTTGAGAAGAAATTTTATTTTGCTTGGGATGCGAAACGGTATCATTGTATCATCAAATCACAAAATAGACGTAAGCCTAGGTCCTCAGGAGTTGAGTTTGTCTCATTATTTGTGTCGGGACTCGGGAGTTGTCATTGCTGAACATAGGCCGCACCCCATAGATTGCAACATAAGGGGGGACATTTGCCGTGGTTGCCACGCTTGGCAGGCGGGTGATGTTATTTTGAGTTGTTATCAAGAACATATTGCTACCCCCCTTTTCATTCCACTCTTTCGTTTTTTACAACACCAACGGGATAATATGGGGTAAGTAAACCCTTTTCATTGGAAACGAGGCATTTCATCTGGTATATAGTGTATTATCTATGCATTTCAACTTAGTTCTCAGGGGTGGCAACACATATGCATTATGATTCTTAATTATTATTATAAGTGGTAGAGCCATGCTGCAGTTGTATTAGAAGTATAGGTTGTAGTACGAATGGGTCGGCTCGACCGGGAAAGGACCACGCTCTCACAGAATACCAGCGTCAAATAGTAGCTTAATGCTGCTGTGTTTCGTATAGTGAGTGTAGAGATCCGGAGACCCTTTTTATTGGAATTGAGGCATTCCATCTAAGTCCTCACGGGTGACAAGTGACAACGCATCTGCATTTTGATTCGTAATCGAGGATAGATGTAGATATCTATGGGCCACAGAAACCACTTACCATCAGGTGGACTGTGTGCTCGTTTGTTACCCTATCCTATAAAAGAAAAGATGTTCTCGTGGAGATATTGGTTACAAAATGTTTCTATTGAGTCAAATACACTGACTTGTGTTCAAATATCCTGTATACAAATTCATATTTCCTTTGAACATAAAGTTGTTTTTTTTTACATGAGTTGTTAACGAGCTTACCACAGATTACTTAAGTATATTTAAAAATGATTACTATATTCTGTGTAATTATCGGTGATTTTAGTAGTTAAAATGGTTTATGTTTGTGGCCATAATGTATATGAGACGAATACGTGACATGTTATCATTATCAGCTGTATTGTGGCGGCGCTGTCGTCGCGCCGCAAGCGAAACACACCGAAGCTTAAATCACGCTATTAACATTCCGAATCATAAACAGCATATATAGAACATCTCCGAACTATCACATGGAGTGTTGGCCGCTCCCCGGGCAGAACACCTTGCCCGGTGGGAGATCTCCCCTTTTCCTTCTACGGCCACAGTGGTGACTACCCAACGTGATCTGAACACGCAACCAACAACCTTCGGAAACTACAACTTTCAAGCCTTCATTATCGTCAAGAACCCCTACCATTCACTACTGAGAATCGTCTTCTGCAGTCTTCAGTTCCTGCAAGCCAGTCCAACTTGTCTTCATCTCGACTCACCGCAGATTTATAAGGCAGACTTCTGACACTTGCTCCGGCACATCGTTCTCACTGGCATCACTTGCCAGTGCGTAGTACGGCATGCATTACACATCGGCATATCATTCGCACCGCTGTCACTTGCTCTTACGCACACACCATGCATTCCCCACCGGCATTAAAAGGACACACCGGCAATCGGACTATACTATCGACCTCCGGTCTGAGCAGGGGGGTGATGTGGCGGCGCTGTCGTCGCGCCGCAAGCGAAACACACCGAAGTTTAAATCACGCTATTAACATTCCGAATCATAAACAGCATATATAGAAGTAGTTACGTTGTATATAGGTTTTGGCATGCTCTGATCACGAATCTGCGGTCCATTTTTGCGTAGGATGCACGGTTCCGGAGATGTGCAGATCAATTAACTCTTATCTAATTGATATCCGCTACGAGCCTCAACCGTCATTAGCGCTCCATTGTCCTTATCTACTTATCTATTGTTGATTGACTACCGTCATTATCTATTATTCGTCCAGCGTGTGGGTCGGCTTATGCTATTGTATTATACTCCTTTGTTCCTATCTACAACACTAATCTGAATCATCAATAAAACACATTACCTAATTTTGTTAAAATTTTTATTTATAAAATACAAAATCTTATTACTTATTATCTATAAAATAGGAGCGAAACATCTCATCCACTAAAATATCGTTGTACAATGTGTTCTCTGTAAATATACTCGTAAAACTATGCATTGAACATCCCTGAAACTTATATAGCAAATACATTAAGCAATATTCGCCACAAACTGAAGTCCACTCATTCTGAATCCTATCAACATTCCAGTTCCATCTTTTACAATTTCTTTTAAAAAACTCTAGATGATATCGTACAGGTGCCCGTCCGAATGAATCAAAATATTGACCGACGTCATTCGTATCGATATATAAAGATACCCAATGTGACCCTGGTTTATCATCTGTATCCAAATTGCATATTATATACGTTGGTACGTGGGTGTACATGGGTAGTTTATTGGCAGCATAAACATTATTTTCTAGAGTGGGGTGAATCTTTTTCAGATGTTGTTGTACATCTAGTGTATCCATAATATTACTGCTATTAGTAGATTATTACAGTACCAATCTACTCAATGACTAATATAGGAATGATCAATTATAGTGATATCTAAATATTAAATTGCTTTCTTTGTGTTATACAAAACGTATTTGAGTCACCAATACACTGAACAAGACATGACAGGAAGGACGTAGGAATGTAGAGATAACCAACAGAATGTAAGGTAAGCTTGTTGACGCATAAATATACTATCAATTCTACTGCAGAAATTCTTTAGATTAGAATTATTACTCACTGGTACTATATAAGACCAAGCAACTGCAGTCATGGAGTTAGTGTATGGTCGTTTGACCGCAGTGGATCTATCAATACTACGTTTGTGTTACTTCAACGCATCAAAGGCCATGGATGTAAGTGTTTATTCTATTGACAAACTTACTTTTCTTTCTGTTATTTTCTTACGTGTGTATGATTTAGTGTTAACAAATTATATTTAAATATTATGTGTGTGTATATGGTTAAGCCGTGGTAGCTCAGATGGTTAGCGCAAAATGTAAACTTCATAGTACACGTCCCGGGTTCGATCCCCCGCCGGCACCAATTAAATTGTTAATTACAATTTTAAGTGCTGATTTACCACGTGCTCAGCGGTGAAGGAAAACATCGTGAGGAATGCATGTCTGAGAAAATTTCGAAGGCATGTGAAGTTTGCCAACACGCATTGAGGTATCGCAGCGAACATTTCCTAGCCCTAAAACCCTCTCAGAAATGAGAGGAGGCCTATGTTCAGCAGTGGACTTTAATAGGTTGTAACTTTAGCTTTTTTAACTTTTATGATTAAGTGTTAACAAATTGATATTAACATGATAACTGTGTTGTTGCAGAAATCATTGAGCTTCGATGAAAATACCTATAAACAGTATTACTACTCGCCACTCTCCCCTCAAGAAGATAGTGATGACATCGTCTTTAATAATAACACATGCGATGGTGGAAAAAGAAAATCGCAATCGATTGATCATTTTTTTGAAGCTGAATCAAAAATAAAAAAGAGGAAGCTGTTATCATCAACCGTAGCACGAGCCGCTAGAGATGGTGTATCATACATTTCTACTAATTCTGACGACGGAGACCAAGCGACGCATCTCATCAAAATTGAAATGTACGATATGAAGAAGCTATCCAAGATTCCAACTACTGATCATTGGAAACATGCTTCCACGAGGATTAAATATTACGTAAAGACTAATAAGGATAGCATGTACGACAACACAAACGCCCTCGTATACAATATTACAAAGACAATAGCAGAAAGTGAAAAAGTTAAAAAATACTTTTTTAACAATGACAGTCATTAGCTGATCATTAGTGAATGTGATTCCGTTTACTTAAATTACTTCCGTGTACTCATTATATTCTATTTCTAATCCTTTGTTAGACTTAAATATCGGACATTATTTGAAATTTGGGTATCAGTTGGTCTACCAACACTGAACTGTTACTTACTCTGCTACCTATTTTCTTCTTTACTATAAGGATGGCAAACTTCAGTGAAGTGTGCACCAGTGCTTTCTTCTCCACAACCATGGAAGAGAATACGGAACTATTCAACAGCGAATTAAATCAGGAGTTGTCTAAAGTTTGTGATGAAATGGAGAAGGATCAACTGTTCGATTCATCGTATGATGATGAGTTGTATAATCACTGTGCGATGGTTGAAACACAGTTTAAGTAAGTATAATAAACATTCATTTCGATCATAATTTACACAATGTCTTGTACAGTTTTTAATAAATTTAAACATTTTAGTAGTCAACCACTACAACTTGGAAGAGGAACGAAGCGAATGAGCAGCAAAGAACCCAAGATCATCAAAAAACCAACAACGGAAGCAGAAGCGCCTACCTCTGCAGGGAACAGTATCAGTAACGAAGATCAAGTGGAATGTCTAACGTGTCATATATTTATCAAGAAACGGTATTTAGGTAATCATTTTAAAAGTAATGTTCACAAAAATAATCTTTTAAATTCACATAATTCTTTATCAAACGTTAGTGTTATTGAATCTGCTTTTGGAAATAGGATTTTAACTTATAAAATCAAGAGTAGAGTAGATAGTTCGACATTGGTAAATTTTGAAACTCCTGAACTATTTTTAAATTCTATTAAAGATGATATTTTATTTTTAATACAAGAGTGTATTCATCAACACATAATTTTTAAAGTAAACTTCATATTGCATGCTGATTTTGTTCAACAAACTAAAGATATTCATGATACGTTCGATTTTCAAACGCTTAACTATATTATTTGTCAAGGAGATGACTTAAATATTTTTTTTTCATCTTTAAATGATACAATTACTACTAAAATTAGTGCATTTGAAAAAAAAGATAGTGGATGGAGTCTAAAAAACATAAAATCTATAGACATGAATGTTAATAAATTTAACCCCCTACGCGGTACTTCATACATAGATCTTCCTCGTGACATAAAATTAAAAAAGGCTGTTATAAATGTAAAAAGCAAGGATTATTTTTGTTTTAAATGGGCGTTACTCTCGGCGTTATATCCCGTAAACAAAGACGCGGATCGTGTATCATCGTACGTTAAACATGCAAATAAACTTAAATTTAATGGTATTTCCTTTCCAGTTAAAATTTCTGACATAGCAAAAGTAGAGAAATTAAATGATATTAGTATTAATGTTTTTGGGTTAGAATATAATAAAGAAAAACGATGTAATTCTATAGTAGGTCCATTATTTTTAACAAAGTGTCGTAAAGATAGACATATCAATTTATTATTTTTTTCCAAGGATACAAAAAATCATTATTGTTACATAAAAAATTTATCGCGGTTAGTTAGTAAACAAATTTCAAAAGACGGTCACATCATGTACATTTGCGAAGCATGTCTACTTCACTTTCCATCTAAGGAAAGTTTAAATAACCATGAACAATACGATTGTGCCCACATTTGTACAGAATTACCAAACAGTGAAACTTTAAAAAAAAAGAATTGGTTTGGTCAACCTATTTCAAATGATAAAATTAAATTTGATAGTTATGAAAAAAAGTTGAAGATACCATTCGTAGTTTATGCTGATTTTGAAGCATTTTTAAAACCAATAGAATCATGTTCTAACGATCCTTCCAAACCTTTCACACACAATATTCAGAAACATGAAGTACATAGTTTTGGTTATTATATAAAATGTTCATATGATGATAAATTATCAAAATATGTAACGTATTGCGGACCCAACTGTGCACAAGTGTTTATGGAAAGTTTATCTAACAATCTCAAAGAAATAAATAGACTTCAAAAATATCCTCCACTTCCGCTAACAAATGAAGACAAAAACCAAATTTCAAATGCAACCATTTGTCATATTTGTGAAACAGAGTTAGCAGAACATTTTTATGATTTTGATTGGTACACCGGTAGTTTTATAGGTGTTGCTCACGAATCATGTAGCTCGAAGTTCAGGAAACCTCGTTATATACCAATATTTTTACACAACCTTAGTCACTATGATGCTCATTTTATTGTTCACACGTTAAACTTTTGTGATGGTGAAGTCGAAGTTATCCCTCAAAATAAAGAAAAATATATATCCTTTTCCAAAAAATTAAAAATGAATAACCACGAAATTATATTAAGATTCATAGATTCATTTAAGTTTTTATCATGTAAATTAGAAGAATTGGCCAAAAATCTCAGTAATGATCAATTTCAAGAATTACGTAGAAATTATCCTAATGATGAAGATTTCTTTCGTTTAAAACGGAAAGGCGTTTATCCATATGAACTTATGACTAATTATGATAGTTTAAGCCTAACATCGCTCCCCGAACAAAAATTTTTTTATAGCTCGCTCACAGATTCCCATATTTCAAATGATGATTACAATCATGCTAAAGATGTTTGGGAACACTTTGGGTGTTGTAATATGCTAGATTATTCAAACCTGTATTTAAAAACAGACGTTTTACTTTTAACCGATGTATTTGAAAACTTTAGAAAGTTATGTATTAATACTTATGATTTAGACCCTGCCCATTATTACACAGCACCCGGTTTAAGTTGGGATGCAATGTTAAAATATACAAAAATAGAATTAGAACTTTTAACAGATTATGAGAAAATTGCATTTATTAGATCAGGTATCAGGGGTGGTGTATCTCAATGTAGTAATCGTTATGCTAGAGCTAATAACAAATATATGGGGGATTATGATGCAGGGAAACCAAATTCATATATCACATATTTTGATGCCAACAATTTATATGGTTGGGCTATGTCTCAATGTCTTCCTACTGGTGGATTCGAATGGGTAAATCCGAATACAGAATTTAATGTGTCTGAGACATCGAACTTCGGTTTTATTTTAGAAGTTGATTTGGAATATCCAGATGAACTTCATGATTTACATTCGGACTTTCCTTTATGCCCCGAAAACATTTGTGCAGACAATATTAATGAAAATAAACTAGTCCCAAATTTAAATAATAAAGATAAATATGTAATTCATTACAGAAATTTAAAGCAGTGCATAGAAATGGGGGTTAAATTAACTAAAATTCATAGAGTTTTAAAATTTAAACAGTCTCGCTGGTTGAAGATGTACATAGATCTAAACACAAAATTAAGAACGTTAGCAAAATCAGATTTCGAAAAAGATTTTTATAAATTAATGAATAATTCAGTCTTCGGAAAGACTATGGAGAATATTGAAAAAAGGGTTAACATAAAATTAGTTACACACTGGGAGAACCAGGGCAAAGCTTTAGGTGCTCAAGATCTAATCGCTAAACCACAATTTCATAGTCTTTCAGTATTTTCGGAAAACCTAGTTGCGGTTCAGTTGCGACAAACAAAGTTAATATATAACAAACCAATTTATTTAGGGTTTTGCATTTTAGATATTTCAAAAACATTAATGTATGATTTTCATTATAACTATATGGTTAAAAAGTTTAGTAAAATCAAATTATTGTATACAGATACGGATAGTTTAATATATCATATATTTACAGATGATTTTTACTCTGATATAAAACCTGACCTTTCATCATACTTTGATACCTCAGCTTATGATGCAAATAATATTTTTGAATATCCAAAATTAAATAAAAAGAAATTAGGTTTTTTTAAAGATGAAAATAATGGTAAAATCATGAAAGAATTTGTGGGTTTACGATCCAAAATGTACGCTTTTAACTTAGAAAATAAGACTATAGCCAAGGCAAAAGGGGTAAATAAATGTATCACTAAAAAAGATGACCATGGATAATTATAAGTCTTCTCTATTTAATAAAAAAGTGCAATATTATAGTATGCTTAGATTTAAATCAATTAAACACACAATTTTTACACAAAAATTAAATAAGATTGGTTTATCATATAATGACACAAAGAGGCATATTTTAGATAATAATATTGAAACATTAGCTTGGGGTCATTATAAACTGCGTTAAGTGTTAATAGTTTTTAATTTTATGTCTGCATGTAAATAAAATTTGTATTGATTGTAAAATAATGATAATAGTATAATATCACGTAGAGTTTGTTACATATTTAATCGTTGATTTATTGTAAATAATTTAAGTTAATTGTTGTTTATATTTGCGTGTGTATGTGTGCATTTATTTGAGGTTGAGTTGACTGTAAAATTATGATGTACTAATTGTGTTAGAAATAGTATACATTCTGTTTTATATAATGTTTGCAATATATATTAATTGTTAACACCAACACTTTCATTTTTTATTTCACCCCTTAGAACTTTAGACGTGTGTAATGTTTCACTTTATCCATCCGTTTACTGCTATTGTGGCGGGGCCAAGTGGATGTGGGAAGTCAAATTTTGTAACAAATTTTATAAAATCAGTTACAGAAATATGTAATTGTGATTTTAATCAGATCACATGGTGCTTTGATGAAATGCAACCTTTATATAATTTACCAAATGTTAACTACCATCAAGGAATTCCAAATGTTAATATGTTTGACGGTGAAAACCCACAGCTTGTTATTATTGATGATCTAATGAGAGAGTCCGATGGAAGAATTGTGGATATATTTACAAAAGGTAGTCATCACAGGAATCTTAGTGTATTTTATTTAACACAAAATTTATTTCATCAGGGTAAAGGGCAAAGAGACATATCCTTAAACTCAAGTTATATAATATATTTTAAAAACCCTCGAGATAAAACTCAAATAAGATATTTAGCACGACAAGTGTCACCAGATAACCCAAAATTTATTGAAGATGCCTACAGGGATGCAACTCTAGAGGCGCATGGATATTTAATGGTAGATTTAAAACAAAATACCAATGATTTTTGTCGTATCAAGACAAATGTCTTCCCATTTAATGGTTTCTGCACAGTCTACATCCCCACAAAAGAGTTTAAATACACCAAGAATCAAACATTTCAAATCATTGCTAAATGATGCATCGTCGATTCACAACGCATAAACATTTGCTAAACGCTTTGCATACGCTTAAACCAAAATATCAAAGAGCATTACTTAAAACGTGTGATGAAGAAGAAATTAACTGTATTTGTGAGTGTATTCATAACGTTTTACAAGGAAAAGTACCTCTTAAAGATCAAGATAAACAAAAATTGAATAAACACAAAAATATACTCCGTCAACTAGTGCGTAAGTGTAAACATAAACTAAGAAAAAATATAATTATACAAAAAGGAGGGGCTTTCTTACCAATAATATTAGGTGCAATATTGAGTGAATTAGTGAGTGGACTAGCCAGTTAACATGGAAAATGCAAAGAAATTGATACTTATCGAACCTGGATTAATTGAAAAATTAAAACAAGAAAATAAGGTTAATACGAGTAGTAGTTTATCTCGATTAGATATTGAAATGCAAAATATTATGAATAGTAAGATGGAAGACCGAAAGAAATGGATGTTATATTTACAAACACTGCAAAGATACCTTCATTTTACCGAAGAGGATCGTCAACCACTCAGATTACCAATTTATTCTGATACATCTAATGAAGATTCAAACGAGTCTAAAATTGGTTTTAAAAATAAAGATAGAGATCTAGAAACTTCAGTTGATGCTGAATCTTTGTTGGAGGAGAATCGATCCATCAAAAGTAAAGAAAATGTTGAAAATCCACTTTACACACCAGCTCAAATACTCAGTTTAATACCAAAAACTTATAATAAAAAAGGACAGTTATTATTAAACTTAGTTGAAACAAGTAAAGGTAAAATACATTGGGATAATGAAGGTACAGTCATAATTGATAATGAAAAAATTCCTGGAAGTAATATTGTTGATTTAATAAATGATTCACTAAGACCCTTAAAAAGAAGTGATCCAGTAGGGTGGGATAGATTTGCTGAAGCATTAAAAGATATTAAAGTACCACTTACTTATATTGGAAATCCAAAGAGATGTGAGTTTATTAACCAACTTCAAGCAAAAGATCTGAACAAACCCTCTGAGATTGAATTTCAAGAGTTTTATACACCGAGCAGTAGAGATAAAAAGTCTACAACTAAAATACGTAAAAAGGCTTGATTGGGAAAAATGGACCCCGTACTAGAAGAAATTAACAGGATTTATTATGATCCATCTAATCCCGCTGGTTTTGGTAGTATTGATAAATTGTCAAAAGCCATGAAGGGTAAAATGAATAAAAAGCAAGTAAAGGAATGGTTAAAATCACAAGAAACATACACATTACATAAACCCATTCGAAAAAAATTCCCGCGTAATAGGTACATTCTATCAAATATTAATGAACTGTGGCAAGCTGATTTAAGTGATATGCGAACTTATTCTCAATATAATGATGGTTTCAAGTATATACTTTGTGTTATTGATGTATTTAGTAAATATGCTTTTGCAAGACCAATGAAAAAGAAAAACTCAGAAACAACTAAAGAATGTTTTGAAAGTATATTTACTGAAAGTAATTTAACACCTACTCACATACAATCTGATAAAGGTACAGAATTTGTTTCAAAAGATGTACAAAAATACTTTAAATCCAAAAAAGATTAATTACTATACCACTAACAATCCTGACATTAAGGCCAGTATTGTTGAACGATTTCAAAGAACACTAAAAATGAAAATGTGGCGTTATTTCACTCATAATAATACTTATAGATATATAGATGTTTTACAAGATTTAATATACTCTTACAATCACAGCTTTCACTCTAGTATTAAGATGTGCCCATGTGATGTAAATTCCAACAATATTATGACAGTTTGGACTAATCTTTATGAAAGACGGTCAAACAAACTTTCTTTAGAAAATCCTAAACCAAATTTCAATGTGGGTGATTATGTTCGAATAACTAAATATAAACATGCTTTCCAAAAAGGATATGAATCAAATTGGAGTGATGAAATATTTATTATATCTTCAATAATTGATAGATCTCCATGGGTTGTTTATACAATAACAGATTTACAAAATGAACCAATAGTTGGTACTTTTTATGAAAGAGAATTACAGAAAATCACTTACAACCCCATCTCACAATATAAAATAGATAAAATAATTGACACTCGTTACTCAGGTAACAGAAAAGAAGTATTAGTGAAGTGGAAAGGTTATTCAGATAAATTTAACAGTTGGATTTTAGCTTCTAGTTTAAAAGAAATATGAATAAAGAAAGTTTTTATTTAACTTTGCTCAGCAATAGTTCAATGGAATACTTTCCTGATAACAAGACCACAAATTTTTCAACGAAATTACCGAAAGCTATTAAATTAGAAGGTGAATGGTCGGTTGGAGTTGTCGAGTTTCAATATCCATGTACCATGTTTACTGTTCAAGATCATGAAAATGTTATATACATTACAAAATCTATGTTAATGCCTAATGAAGATAAACCATCCACAGTGTACTACAAAAAACATATTCCAGCTACCAACTATGATAACGTTGAGCATATTTTAAGAGTGTTAAATGGTATCGGAGAGAACTTGAAATTTCGCTATGATGAAATAACAAAATTTGTGTCTATTTCTGTTTTGGATAAAAATATAACTTCCGTAACATTATCACCCAAATTAAGTTTACAACTAGGTTATGAACCAAATAAAAATCTCCTAGAGAGAAGTTTTGGAAAGTGTCCTGCTAATTTACACTTAGGGTTACCATCTCAACTCTTTATATATTGCGACATTATCGATCCTCAGATTGTGGGTGATGTTATGACTCCTTTACTAAGAGTCATTTCATTAGATCCTACAAAATACATTTATGGTGCAAATAAAATACACGTTTTCTCTCAACCTCACTACTTACCTGTTATGCGAAGAGAGTTCGATACGCTGGAAATAGTTATAAGATCGAGCACAGGACAAAAAATACCATTCCAGTTTGGAACCGTGTGTATTAAACTACATTTCCGAAAATTATAATAATGAATTCTCTTCGTGATCATCATAAATGTCCATATGAAAATTATTATACACATCAAGCTGGGTCAGGAGTTGGAGTAATTTATAAGGGTGCACCATACCAACGCGGTCATGGTATTGGGAGCTTCTTAGGGGTGTTATTTAGATCAGTTTTACCTTTACTTTCAAGTGGTGCTCGAGTGATTGGTAAGGAGGCATTAAGCGCTGGAGTAGGACTTTTATCGGATATGGTTCAAGCGCGTCCTATGGAAGCCTCAATAAAAGATCGTCTAAAGCAAGTTAGTACGAATTTAAAACGAAAGGCTGATGAGAAAATTAATCTATTTAACATGACAGGATCTGGGTATAAAACTAAAAGAAAACGATTGACCTCGTTCATTCCACCATTAACTGCTAAAGTGAAAGCTGCGAAAAAAACTTGGCCTAAAGCCAAAAAGTAACAAAGATATATTTTCAAATTAAATATGTCTTTCCTTCATAATCATTCTTGCGAGTGCGTTAAGTCAGAATTGGATTTGTTTGCACTACCGTCTACACAAACTAGCATTGGAAATGGATTGTGGATTCATTTTAAACCAATTTCATCTCTTGGTGATGATAGACCTATCGAGTTTCAAGTTCCTGGGACAGGCGATGACTACATAGATTTGTCTCATACATTACTCCACATAAAGGCAAAAGTATTAAATCAAGATTCAACTAACTTGATATCTACTACAATAGTAGCACCTGTAAATAATTGGCTGCATTCACTTTTTAGTCAACTTGATGTTTATTTAAACCAAAAACTTGTATCACCACCTAATAATACCTATGCATATCGAGCATACATGGAAACCCTTTTAAACTATGCTCTCGCTGCTAAACAATCTCATCTTACTTGTAGTCTTTGGTATGATGATACAGCAGGAAAAATGGATTCTACGGATGGTAAAAACATAGGATTTGTTAAAAGACAGGAATTGATTAGTGAAAGTAAGGAAATAGAAATGATTGGTCATCTTCACGGTGACATTTTCAACCAAGATAAATTTTTAATTAATGGTGTTGAAATGAGTGTTAAATTGGTTCGATCGAGAGAGAGCTTTAATTTAATTGCTGGGTCAAACGATGTAAAGTTTAAAGTTTGCATTACGGACGCAACTCTTATTGTTCGACGAGCACGAATTAATCCAAGTGTATTACTCGCACATCAAAATGTTTTAGCTTCTACCACTGCTAAATATCCTATTACACGAGCTGAAGTAAAAGTTCTAACAATTCCATCGGGTGTTCAAGGAAAAACTCTTGATAATATATTTTTAGGGCAGATACCCAAAAGATGTATAATTGGATTTGTGAACAATTCTGCATTTAATGGTTCCCTTACTAAAAATCCATTTAACTTTGAAAACTATGGTATTAATTCTTTCAGCTTATATATTGATGGTCAACAAATACCTTCAAAAGCTTTGCAACCATCTTTTAATAATAGCATATTTACATCAGCATATCATACTCTATTCTCGGGAACTGGTATTCACTTTCTTAATGAAGGAAATGGAATCTCTTGTGAACAGTATGCCAAAGGTTACTGTCTATTAGCATTTGACTTAACTCCTGATTTATCAGCCAACTCATCAGCTCATTGGAATCTCATAAAGCATGGTAGTGTAAGATTAGAAGTAAGATTTGAATCCTCACTAATACAAACAATTAACTGTATAGTTTATGCTGAGTTTGATAATATTATTGAGATAGATAAAAACAGAAATGTTACTGTAGACTATAGTAGTTAAGGTTATAATATGTGTTGTGTGTTAGATTTTATGAGTTATGTGTAATGCATTTTGTGTGTATGTAACTATGTGAAACATTATAAAATTAAATAAAACAAATTGTATGCAATATATTATTTTTTATTTCTTTATAAATATTCTATTTAATCTAATACAAAACTCTGTTCGAGTTTAAATTTTACATAAGCACACTGACTAAACCACTGAACATGCTGCTGCCAAGGATCATCATCATCTTCCCAATCTTTTAAGCCACCACCACAATGGAAACACTTGGTCCTGTCTGCATGGCCAGTATAAAAGAAACCGGCTTCTGCAAGATCTTCAGGTTTCTGTCGCATAACGAGAGGCCAGTTTTCGAAACTGAGCAACCGGCTAGATTTTGAACTGAAGAATGGATATTCAGTTCTTGAGTACTGCATATTCTCGTTTTCATCTCCACTCAGTGTTGTAGTTTTGTTCTTCAATGATGTGTTCTGTACACGTATGCCACACTCATCTCTTTCTTCTGCTCTTGTCTTCCTGTAATTTAAGTAAAGAGAATCACATTCACTAATGATCAGCTAATGACTGTCATTGTTAAAAAAGTATTTTTTAACTTTTTCACTTTCTGCTATTGTCTTTGTAATATTGTATACGAGGGCGTTTGTGTTGTCGTAGATGCTATCCTTATTAGTCTTTACGTAATATTTAATCCTCGTGGAAGCATGTTTCCAATGATCAGTAGTTGGAATCTTGGATAGCTTCTTCATATCGTACATTTCAATTTTGATGAGATGCGTCGCTTGGTCTCCGTCGTCAGAATTAGTAGAAATGTATGATACACCATCTCTAGCGGCTCGTGCTACGGTTGATGATAACAGCTTCCTCTTTTTTTATTTTTGATTCAGCTTCAAAAAAATTATCAATCGATTGCGATTTTCTTTTTCCACCATCGCATGTGTTATTATTAATGACGATGTCATCACTATCTTCTTGAGGGGAGAGTGGCGAGTAGTAATACTGTTTATAGGTATTTTCATCGAAGCTCAATGATTTCTGCAACAACACAGTTATCATGTTAATATCAATTTGTTAACACTTAATCATAAAAGTTAAAAAAGCTAAAGTTACAACCTATTAAAGTCCACTGCTGAACATAGGCCTCCTCTCATTTCTGAGAGGGTTTTAGGGCTAGGAAATGTTCGCTGCGATACCTCAATGCGTGTTGGCAAACTTCACATGCCTTCGAAATTTTCTCAGACATGCATTCCTCACGATGTTTTCCTTCACCGCTGAGCACGTGGTAAATCAGCACTTAAAATTGTAATTAACAATTTAATTGGTGCCGGCGGGGATCGAACCCGGGACGTGTACTATGAAGTTTACATTTTGCGCTAACCATCTGAGCTACCACGGCTTAACCATATACACACACATAATATTTAAATATAATTTGTTAACACTAAATCATACACACGTAAGAAAATAACAGAAAGAAAAGTAAGTTTGTCAATAGAATAAACACTTACATCCATGGCCTTTGATGCGTTGAAGTAACACAAACGTAGTATTGATAGATCCACTGCGGTCAAACGACCATACACTAACTCCATGACTGCAGTTGCTTGGTCTTATATAGTACCAGTGAGTAATAATTCTAATCTAAAGAATTTCTGCAGTAGAATTGATAGTATATTTATGCGTCAACAAGCTTACCTTACATTCTGTTGGTTATCTCTACATTCCTACGTCCTTCCTGTCATGTCTTGTTCAGTGTATTGGTGACTCAAATACGTTTTGTATAACACAAAGAAAGCAATTTAATATTTAGATATCACTATAATTGATCATTCCTATATTAGTCATTGAGTAGATTGGTACTGTAATAATCTACTAATAGCAGTAATATTATGGATACACTAGATGTACAACAACATCTGAAAAAGATTCACCCCACTCTAGAAAATAATGTTTATGCTGCCAATAAACTACCCATGTACACCCACGTACCAACGTATATAATATGCAATTTGGATACAGATGATAAACCAGGGTCACATTGGGTATCTTTATATATCGATACGAATGACGTCGGTCAATATTTTGATTCATTCGGACGGGCACCTGTACGATATCATCTACAGTTTTTTAAAAGAAATTGTAAAAGATGGAACTGGAATGTTGATAGGATTCAGAATGAGTGGACTTCAGTTTGTGGCGAATATTGCTTAATGTATTTGCTATATAAGTTTCAGGGATGTTCAATGCATAGTTTTACGAGTATATTTACAGAGAACACATTGTACAACGATATTTTAGTGGATGAGATGTTTCGCTCCTATTTTATAGATAATAAGTAATAAGATTTTGTATTTTATAAATAAAAATTTTAACAAAATTAGGTAATGTGTTTTATTGATGATTCAGATTAGTGTTGTAGATAGGAACAAAGGAGTATAATACAATAGCATAAGCCGACCCACACGCTGGACGAATAATAGATAATGACGGTAGTCAACAATAGATAAGTAGATAAGGACAATGGAGCGCTAATGACGGTTGAGGCTCGTAGCGGATATCAATTAGATAAGAGTTAATTGATCTGCACATCTCCGGAACCGTGCATCCTACGCAAAAATGGACCGCAGATTCGTGATCAGAGCATGCCAAAACCTTTTTTTTTTTTTTTTTTTTTTTTTTTTTTTTTTTTTTTAGGATTGTGAGTCGACGAACGTCGTGCGCCAGAAGTGGTACAACGTAACTACTTATAGAACATCTCCGAACTATCTACGGCTACAGTATAATCGTGTGGAGAGAAGACGAATTACGGATTAATTTACGTGAAATAGGAAAAATTAACGTTATTACAGTGGAGAACAGCTACATTATATATCAGACCGACATGCAAATTGCTTGACAGTTCCGTCGCGCAGTGGCTTGCTAAGCCGCGCAGTGGCTCGCTAAGCTTGCTCGTTGCTACGAGTTGCAGTGCCAAGGGACGCGGCTTCTCCCAATAAACCCTTGGTTCCCAAAGGCAACAAATATCCCGCGGCCCTCTGTCGCAACACAAAAACAGGCAGACCCTATAGTAGACGATCTAAGCCTAGTGTCTAACACTAAAGATCAATATAGAGGAAATCTCTATCCTTGCGCGTAAACTGCGCACCGCTCAGTCCCCTCAGGACCAACTCCTTGCTCTTACTGAGCACATCAACCTACTAAGGTCTTTGTAATAACACTATGCCGGAGGCCTCTGCTCCCGCAATATCGCACGGTCGTATCAAACCAAAGGGTTTGTCGCTTCTTTCATTCAATATCCGCGGTTTGCGAAATAACCTCCCAGAGCTTAGGCTATTTCTTCGAGATCGCGAAGCCGACCTCCTCCTCTTTCAGGAGACCCACCTCAGCCCCAAGGTCTCAAAAGGCCTTTCTATTAAAAATTATTCACTTCTGCGTAATGACAGACCCGACCGCAAAGGCGGCGGTACTGCCATTTATTACAAAAAGTCCCATTTCCCATCATTTCTCCCACATACCCACTCCGACGCTTACCAGTATGGAAGCCACAATCACTAGATTAGCCATAACTGGACACCAGTCTATCATTATAGTCTCTTGCTATATCCCTAGCGAAACCCTCCCCGTTAAGAGTGATTTCGAGGCCATCCTTGCACTAGGCGACTCAGTCATTATGTTTGGAGATTTTAACTTCAAGCATACTGAATGACTGCCGCACTACTACTAGTAGTGGCAGTAATGCTGCTCAATATCACTCAGTCTCTCGACCTGACTGTCTACAGCCCCCCTCGCTGTCACCCACTATCCCGACAACGTTAACTTCGCTCCTGATGTGCTAGACTTTGCTCTAGTTAAAGGAGTCTCTCTCAACCTTAGAGCAATCGAGTCTCTCGATGATCTAGGATCCGATCACCGTCCTGTATCCCTCCTCCTTGGCTATCAGCCACCTCCAACTCTCACTTCTAAAACCTACACCAACTGGAAGGGCTTTAAGAAATCTCTAGCCTCGGCTATGGACTCTCCGGACCCTCCCATAACCCTCTCTTCCGACGTCCTCGACAGTACGGGAAAAATAGACACCGCTGTCGAAAATCTCACCTCTCTTATAACATCCTCTCTTAAAGAGAATGAAAAGGTTGTCCCGGTTGCTAAAACTAGTCTTCCCCTAGATATTAGCAACCTGCTCAAAGCCAAAAAAGCTGCCCTCCGTAGAGCCGCACGCTATCCCTCTCCCGAGTATAGACTCGCGGCCCACCGCCTTCAACGCAAACTCCGTTACCGCCTCAAAGTAGTGTTGCCCAAATGCAAGAACAAGACGAGACTTAGCCAGTCTTGGTCTTGGTCTTGCGCCAATACACCTGGTCTTGTTCTTGGTCTTGGTATTGCGCTCTCAGTCTTGTTCTTGGTCTTGGTCTTGCAGCAAGAGTCTCGCTATTGTTTTTTATTAAACGTTACGATCTTAGAACAACTTAGCAGAGTAGGCACATTTTGAGCTTGAATTAACATAGCCATAGAAAGACCAACCAAATTAATAAATGTCGAAAAATCAACTAATACCGGGTGGGGTTTGAACCCACGACCTAAGCGATCCGTGCCGATGCTCTAACCAACTGAGCTGTCTACCAAGTGTCACGGCCACGGGAGTTAGTCTGTTTCTTAATAAACGTTTACATTTAATAAGCTTACATGTACTAAAACTTAGTCAAAACATATAAAAAACAAATTAATGACATTAACTTGACTATTATAAAGAATATTATCTGTCTAGAAAGAGATTGATAGACCCTTATATGAAATGGAATAAAAGAGTTATACAATTTACCATTTATTTAAATAAAAAAAATAAAATACAATACAAATTAAATTACATAACAGTACACAACATCTTTGACATTACTGTTACTTTATATTAATTCTTTTTACCAAGAATTAATACAAAGTAACCATCTGGCTGACTCATCACTTAACCTATTTCTATGTTTTCTAATAACTAATGATGCTTTAGAAAATAATCTCTCAGCAGGTACTGAAGTTGCAGGTATTGAAAGAAAATCACGGGCCATCTTCGATAAAGTCGGATATTCTGTCTCATTCGTCCTCCACCACTCTAAAATGTCTTCCGAACTGGCGGCTTTGGGTTTACTTAGGTACTCCTCCAACTCGTCTGTAACTAAGCCTTGATGAAAATTTTGTTGCCCAGATGACGTCGAGGGACATGCATACAATTTCTCAAAGTCTATTACGTCTTCATCTTCATCATATTCACATACTTTCTTTTTCATTTCTTGGTGATTCTAGAGATGTTTTCACTGGGTGTAGACTTTTACTATATTCTTTATAAAGTTCATTAAATTTGCGCAGGCATTCTGTTTTAATTTGCTTCCCCCATAATGTCATGTCAAAAGTCTGAGTCTTATGCCTTGGGTCTAAAATTAAAGAGGGACAATAAATCCAGTTGCTCTTTTTATAATGTTTAAGCATTTTGTCTCGAGCTGCTTGAAAACCCAGAATGAGCCTTTCATCCACTTCGGATCGATTAGGTTTCTCATCTAATTGTTTTACCATGGATTCAATTTTATCGAGCAAGGTGGATATGACTAGCGGTAATGTAACATATTTTTCTCCACCAAGTTTCGTTGATAGAAGTTTAAAGTTTATTAGAAACTTATGTATTTTTTCGAGTATTTGCCATTCACTATCTGTGATTTGAAAATCATTCAATTCGGTGACAGAAGTGCACAATATGTTAATGCCAGTTCTCACTTTTAAACCAAATCCATTCATATCATGTGTGGAATTCCATCTCGTTGGACAGTCAAGTATGGGGTTCAGATTTGACGGCACGCCAGCTGCTTCACAAGCAGACTGAAACTTCCTCTTCAATATCTCACTTCTTTTTAATTCACTGGAAATACTGCGTAATTTTGTTATAGCTGTACGTGAGTCAGCAATATTTGGTGTATATTCTTCATCTTCCTCAGTTTCGTCTTCATTATCTTCATACTGCTGATCTTGTCACTTATTGTCAGTTTCACTGTGTAATGCTAAGGTCTTTAATAAATCTTGTACACCAAGGTTCAAAATGTGAGCAAAGCACCGGAAATGTTGATTGTCTGAATCAAAGTGTGGCAACTGTTTGTCCAATTCATACATAAATTTGGTATTTGCAGTTGCGTTGTCGACCGTGATACCCTGTATTTTATCAATTATGTCATATTCCAATAAACATTCGTGGAAA
This sequence comes from Parnassius apollo, assembly GCA_907164705.1. Taxonomy (NCBI): domain Eukaryota; kingdom Metazoa; phylum Arthropoda; class Insecta; order Lepidoptera; family Papilionidae; genus Parnassius; species Parnassius apollo. Next base: position 172,332 of record CAJQZP010000333.1, on the reverse strand, counting down.
ATCGTTGCAATATCTTCCCCAGTATGTCGACCGCGTGATGGTATAAAATCAAGGACTACAGATCGATTCTTCCATTCGTTGTCTATATAATGAATAGTGACCCCGTAGTAACTCCTACCAGCAATTGAAGTCCATCCATCAATGGTAAATGACATTTTAGATGAAAATTGTTGTAGTCGTTTTTTAAGATTCAATTGAAGCTCTTCAAACCGTTCTTTGACCTTCCTTCTAAGTGTGGACCTTTTAGGAAACACCATATTTGGGCAAATTGATCGAAAATATACTTGTGTAGCTTCGTCATCGAAAAATGAGAAGGGAAGATATTTTTAACCATCCAATCAACTGTAGCTGTCGTGATGTGTCTCTGCTATTTACAGACGGAAATAAAACAGTAAATCATGTATATATATATATATATATAAACTACCACTCACTGACTGACTATAACGATATCTCAGGAACTATAATACGTACAAACTTGAAGTTTGTAAGGTAGGTTCCTTTTATGGCATAGAGATCAGTTAAGAAACGGTTTTGAGAAAATCTATACCTAAGGAAGTGAAATGGGAGTTGGAAGTTTGTATGAAAGTCCTACGTTATTGAAGTTAGAGACACGAAAATCGGCATTAAAGTTATAAGTTTTCAATAATAAAATCCTGAATAAGCTGTTTTACGAAATCCTAACCCTAAGGGGGGTGAAATTGGGGTAAAATAGTTACATGCAAGTTCTATATTTTCAAAGTATAGATATGAAGATCGACATTTACTTTATTAGTTTTAAATAATAAATACTTGCATAGTTAAGCTTTACCTATGTAGCCTCTTTATACTTAGTATAGACTTTTGCAGCGAGAAAATTTCAAAATCTCATAGGAAAATAAGATATTGTACACGGACGAAGTCGCAGGCGGCCGCTAGGTTACATAATATATGTGTTATGTAATTGTGTGATAAGTATATTTTTTCTTACCTGTCCACTTTTTCCGGTGGTTATTAAAAAGCTTGTGATATCTCCACTTAATTTTGGTTTTTCAGGAAGAAATATTTGTGATTCCTTTTTTTGGAAAGATATTAGATACTTCCTTAAGCCTGAAGTGTTTCTGTTTTTCATTTTTATTTCAACCATTTTATGTTGGCATAATTTACGCAAAGCAATTTGGGATGCATGAATTATGTCGAAAAACTCATCAAATTTACTTTTAGGTCTTTTAGATCTATAACTCCAACTCTCACTACTCTGACTAGAATTATTCGTCTCTTCGTCACTCATGTCAAATTGTAAACTTATCACTCCGAGAACAAAAAGGATTAGAGTAAAAACAATTAATACATTAGACTCGAAGCAAAGCTCAATTGGGAATGACTGGAATTAAAATAAATACTACTATTTGTAAGTACACGCCGAAAGACCGACAAAGGAAAGTTCGGCATCCTTTGATAAAATTAATGATTCTTCAGAAGATTAATAAAGTAGATGCGTTGCCACTTGCCAGATAGGTATAGTGTGCCTACGTAAAAATGAAATGTAAATATGTAAATAAAATTGTGTATATTATGTTCTTCTTGTGACTGAATTAATCTACGTTAATTAAATTAAATTTGCCTTCACTCGTTTGAAATTCAAAATTCAAATATGTTTTATTCAAGTAGGCGTTAAAAATACACTTTCGTATAGTCATATAATCACTGTTTTCCCCATTTTTTTCTTTTCCATGTCCAGGGGTTCTGATTCTACTGAGAAGAATCATGGAAGAAAGTAAAAAACTCAGTAATTGCTCTTTTCAAAATATTTTTACAATAGTTCTATAATTATGTAAAGCGATAAGTCAAACATAAAATGTCAAATGTATATGTAGATACCAAATCGGTTTAGAAATTTCTAGTTAGTCCTGTGTAGTACGAGAGTTCAGTTCCAAGCATTTTTGTCTGACTTAAATTGAAAAGGTGAAAGATCTAACATTTCTTTTGGAATCTTATTATAAAAGCGTATATCGCTAACCTAGAACGCATTATATACTTTGTGTAACCGGAAAACAAGTATTGTGATTTTATTTTTATTTCTACTATTATTAAAATTGTGCAAATCACTACTAATTACATCAATTCGATGCAATCAATTTCTTTAAACGGTTATCTAAGAGATACTCGGGCTCCTAAAAAGTACATAGATCTTATTTTACGCTTTTTATTTAATATGCACACTTTTTATATTATTCGATTAGCATTGTACAAAATGTTTACACGTTTCAAGTGTGTAAAAGTGTCTACAATATTTATCAAATGGGTGACGACATATTCGAACATTTTGTGTTCAAAAACACACTTTCAAAAATCGGGATTTGTAGTGAACTAATTTGAACATGTTTATCTATTAGGTAATAATAATAATAATAAGTAATTATTATAAACCCATATAGTTAATATTATAATAATTACTTACTAGAATAAATTATTATGGTATCTACCTATCCTTACCATTATCTAATTACAATATTCCTTGCGAGATCAGCATAATGTATTCGTGTCTGAGCACCCGGAAACTTATTTTATTCTTTGGAACATGTACTCTGTGGCGGCATTCAAACAGTGTCAAATGTAGTGCGTGCGGCGCGGCGGCGACGATTGAATGCGATATCAATAGAAGCCGCCGGCGCGTGTATCTTGACCTTGTACTTCCGAATAGCTGCAAAATTTCTTTGACAGGTCAGTATTCGACTTTGATGATGCCGACAACAAGACGCCGCGCACTATCAAAGTGCCGATGGTCAAAACTAGGGATGCACTGTTTTTTCTTTTAATGGATATTTTCATCCGCTATGTATGTTTATGGTATTGTTCGTAATGCGCATAAGTCCAATTTTACAAATGTTATTATATATTTTTTGCGCCTCATATAGTCCCTAAGCGTATACCCAAACTCCTATACTCCCTGAAACGACACTCATTCCTAACTGCAAGACGCAAGAGTCTCGGAGGCTTAGTCTTGTTCTTGCTCAAATCTTATACGGTCAGTCTTGGTCTTCGTCTTGCTAAAATTAGGCGGTCTTGTTCTTGGTCTTGGTTTTGCAAAAATGCAAGAAAAAGACCAAGACTGCAAGACCAAGACCGATTTTGGGCAATACTACCTCAAAGATTTCAGATACCTCGAAAGGAGCAATCTCATGGAGAAAATCTCTCCCTCTCACACAGCGTACTACCAGATGGCGAGAGCCCTCCGGATAGAAGCTATCACGCACACTCCCCCTCTATCTCGTCCCGACGGCTCTATTGCCTTCGAGGACAAAGCAAAGGCTGAGTGCTTCGCCGACAGCGTAGGCGCTCAATGCTCTCCCAGCTCACAACCCACTGCCCCCTACATATTCAACTAGTGGAGGACGAGGTCCTTCGCCGGAACTCGCCCCCCACCGCCTCTGACCCTATCACTGTGTCCAAAGATGAAATTTCATGCACCATCAAAGGACTTAAGCCCAAAAAAGCACCGGGCGCGGATGGCATCTCCAACCAAGCTCTCAAACACTTTCCGGAGCATGTGATCGCCTTATTGGCCATAATCTTCAACGCCTGCTTCGAATTCACCTATTTTCCCACCTCTTGGAAAGAGGCAACTGTCTTTGGCGTTCCTAAGCCAGGCAAACCTCACCACCTCCCCTCCAATCACCGTCCCATCAGCCTCCTCAAGGCCATGTGCAAACTTTTCGAACGAGTTATTCTCGTGCGCATGAGGCGCCAATTGTTTCGCACAGACGGCGACCCTCTTGTCATCCCTCAACAATTCGGTTTTCGTGCCAAACACTCGTGCCCCCAGCAAGTTCACCGCATAGTGGAATATATCCTCAGCGGTTTTTATCCTCGTCGTCAAAAGACCATCGCGGTCTTTTTCGACATTGCCAAGGCATTCGACAGAGTCTGGCATGAGGGCCTTATCTACAAATTGTACGACTTAGGCCTTCCTGTCCGCCTCGTTCGCCTTGTAGCCTCTTTTTTGAAGGATCGTACCTTTCGCTTTAGACACGAAGGCACGCTATCCTCTACTCGTCAAATCAAAGCCGGTGTCCCTCAAGGCTCTGTGCTTGCCCCCCTCCTATATATACTATTCACCAACGACATCCCCATCCCGTCGAATGGTGTTAAACTAGCCCTCTTCGCAGATGACACAGCCCTTTACTCTAAAGGCAACTCACTGCCACAGATTCGGTACAAGATCAAAAAGTCAGTTAACGACTTAGGAGCTTGGTTTCAAAAATGGCGTATCGACGTAAACCCGGAGAAGAGCTCCGCCGTTTGCTTCGAATATAAACGACGCCGCCATGACAATCAAAAGCCAAATACTTAGGCGTCATCCTTGATGCAAGGCTCACTTTCGAGCCCCATATCAAGAAGGTAACTCGCACCGCGCGATTTTACATGGGTAGGCTCAACAGCGTGTTGGGCAGACACAGTAACATGTCTTTCCGCAACAAGCGAACCCTATATAAGGTCTGTATATGACCTGTCATGACCTACGCGGCCCCCATTTTCGCACATGCTAAGCCCAAAGTTATAAATGAACTTCAAATAGTTCAAAATCTATTCTGTCGTAAGGCCACTAACTCGCCCTATTATGTCCGTAATGCCGACCTACACCGAGACTTAGAGCTCCCAACAATCCAGCAGTTCCTTAAATCACTCTCTGAGAGATTTTTCAAAGCCCCAGAGTCCCACCCAAATCATGTCATTCGTGAGACAGCTGCCTATGCTGCCCCTATCCATACTCGCTATAGTGTGCGCAGACCGAGAAACTTTCTCTCGGATCCCCCAACAAGCTTTCGGCTGACCTGAACTGCCTACTGGCGGCTCAGGCCGAGCCTACTAACACATCCCTTAATCTGCCTTAGTTAGGTACACTTCTAAGCGGCTTTTCGCCGCTTGCGCCCTCCTTTCTGCCAAGGGAGGGTCGCATTCGTATACGGCTTAGAGATCTCTCGTCAGATCTTCTCTGGCCAATTCATAAAGGTGGGGTTTAGTAGGTAAAAGTCTCCACATAACCACGCAGCCGTCTGCGTGGTATGCTATGAGAATTCATCCTCCTCCTTCATCTCTCAGCTCACTCCTCCTCATTCAGCCTCCCTACCTCGCTTTCCGGAGGGTTGCCCATATTTGCTTCGGGCGCAAAAAAAGGGACGCGGCTTCAATCCTGCAGGAATTTGTATTTGTATGGTTTATAAATAATTATTCCAAGTCTGGATGTTTGACTTGTAAAATGTATGTATGTAAACTGTCCCCACAATACAGGAGAAAATCCTAGTATGGAGTTGTTTAGGTAATTTTTTTTATAGAATAACGCCGTGGTAGCTAAGATGGTTAGCGCTCGCTGTAAATTTCATAGTACGGGAGCAAACCGAGTTCGATGCCCGCCGGCACCAATGAATACAAAATTAATGTAATTGCAATTTTAAGTGCTGATTTACCACGTGCTCGGCGGTGAAGGGAAACATCGTGAGGAAACATTCATGTCTGAGGAATAAAAAAAAATATTTCGAAGACATGTGAAGTTCGCCAACACGCATTGGGCCAGCGCGGCGGACACTTCCTTGCCTAAAACCCTCTTAGAAATGACGGGAGGCCTGTGCCCAGCAGTGGGACGTGTATAGGCTGTAACTTTACTTTTTAAATTTTTTTACTTTATAGAATAACGATGACAAACGAACACACATACCACCTGATGGTAAGTAGATGCTGTGGCCTATAGACATCTACATCTATCCTCAATTAGGAATCAAAATTCAAAATGCGTTGCCATCCCTGAGGACTAAGATGGAATTAAGATGGTATTCTGTGAGAGCGTTGCCATTCCCCGGTCGAGCCGGCCCATTCGTGCTACAACCATAATATAACTGCAGCATGGCTCTACCACGTATAAATAACATAATAAAAAAATACGTGTGGCACTCGGTGACTGCCGCGGTAAAGCTATTGCATAGCATTTTTTATCAACTTATGCAATTATAATTATTTATTTATTTTATTTATGCAGTTAAGTCTTTGATATTAAATCAAGTTACACTTTTTGAGCGTGGTGACCGATAAGAAAACAATTTTTTTTCTCTTATTGAATAAATGAGAAGTTAATATTGTTTAAAATATTTTTAATATCTTACAATACGTACACGCAAACGTCTAGTCGCACGCACACAAACACCGTGCCGAAGTCTGCCGAGTGCCGAAGTCTGCCGAACTAAAACGACGTTAGACGATGCATGGCTTTCAACGCCACACCTCCGTGCCCGTCGGAGTAGGGAGCGTGAGGTTTTTTTTCGTTACGGAATTTCGGGATTCGGTCCCCGCGCTCAAGGCCCGCGATAGAAGCTATGCAATAGCTTAAAAATGTTACCTAAATAACATAATAACATGAAAATATTTTTAAACCACGTAAATCAACATAAATCTAATCGCAACTCTCATATACGTTTCCGAATCTTTTATATTAATATTATACCCACTTTTATCTATCATTTAAAGGCATAACTTAGTTGCACAACCTGTAACCTATCTATAGCTGTTGGGCCTTTATATTTCCTATGGAATTAAGACAACCCTCGTATTTGTTAAATAAATCATCGAACTACATACTAACGTACGTAGTAATACTGCCTAGCCTGCTCCAGCAGCATCACCATCAGAGCACCTAAGTCAGGTGCTGGAGATATAGGAGCTACTTACGGGCCTGCAGCCGGCGGCTGGCCCTCCGATGTCTGCGGCGTTGTTTGGTCCGTCTCCTGCTGGCGTTGACTTCGGGTACGGACACCCTCCATTTCCTCCTTAGGTAAAATCGGCATGATTTTATCCCACTTCTGACACCAATTGTTACGAGCTTGAGGTTCGTGACAATAAAAATTGCCGATAGGATTACCTAAATTAACACTTTAATTTTCTTTACACAAATTAAAACTTAAAACACCAATAATTAAGCACACTAATTCACTTTATTCCGCTCCGAAGCTTCGCTTGTCTCGCCGAATTCAATACTTCCCCGATCGCACCTTGCAGCGCCTATAAATACACATTAGTACCGAATCATCCAGAACATTCAAGTAAATACGCGCACCAATCGACAAAGCGCCAAAAGTTCGAGAGTCAGCTTCCAGAAGCTTTCGACAACAGATGGCGCTGTCGGTTGAAAGATTAGTGATGTCATTTTCTGGAAAGCTCTCCCTTCGCTCCGTTACCCGACACTAGATGGCGCTAGTCCCAGATGTCAACTTAGCCGCGCAACAATACGTACGTAGTAGTAATCAATTACAATAACTCAATGAAATAAATACACATTTTCTCTTGCAAAAGAACATACTCGTACCTATTTGAAAAATGTGTAAAACAGTCAATGTCATCATCATCATCATATTACAGCCCTTTACAAGTCCACTGCTGAACATAGGCCTCCCCCAAGGTATGCCACAAAGCATGGTCCTGAGCCACCTGCATCTATCGACTTCCTGCATGTTTTACCAGGTCGTCACTCCATCTAGTGGGGGGTCGCTCCACACTTCGTCTACCGGTACGAGGCTGCCACTCGAGAACCTTTTTTCCCCAACGGTTGTCGGTTCTTCCAGCTATATGGCCGGCCCATTGCCACTTCAGCTTACTAATCCGTTGGGCTATGTCGGTCACTCTGGTTCTACTGCGGATATCCTCATTTCTAAGTTTATCACGCAGAGAAACTCCGAGCATAGCCCTCTCCATAGCTCGCTGAGCGACTTTGAGCGTCCTCATACGGCCAGCAGTGAAGGACCACGTCTCAGTTCCATATCTCATCACTGGCAACACGCACTGGTTGCCAACTGGAAGGCAACTGCCACAGTATTGAGCCACCTAAATATATCAATACCCTGCATGTTTTAACTGGTCGTTAGGTGTTAATTTAGTGAGGCGTCACCACAGAAATCTAAATAATAAATAGTGTCCTGTTATTTAGATTTCTGTGGGCGTCACCTTACTCCGCTTACCTGAAGGTTGTTAGTTCTTCGAGCTATGGCCAGCCCATTACGCATTCTATACTCATACCTTTGATTATATACTTATACAAGTATATAATTTATGAATCATACATTGGACGTTGTCGGTAACTCTGGTTTGCTGCGGATATGATATTCGATATGGCTTTTTGACGCAAAATAACTCCGAGTATAGCCTCTCTATAATTTTAAGCTTTCTCATGCGTCCAAAAGTAAAAAACCACGTCATGATTCCATAGTATACTAATATGTTAATAATTATTTTCACGTAAGTGACATTGTTTGTCTTTTTTGAAAATAAAATTTCTTTAAAAATTATAGGTCATCGCTGGCAACAGGCACTGATTGTATACTTGTTATGAAATTTTGATATTTAGTGGACTACCCCAGTCGAGTTCGATTTGTCGGTTGACCACTTGTTCAAAACTTAACAAACTTAACTTGCCTAGTGGGATAATTTGAATCTGCCTAGTGAAAAATACACCGAAAACACTCCGTGCGATCTAAATTGTTTACATGCTAGCACATATAAAAATAATTAAAAATTTAAATAAGGACATAGAAAATAACTTACAAAATATTATCATGGTTTCCCATGGATGTAGATATCAACAATATTAGTTATAAAATATTAAATCTACAAACACCTTTCAATATTTGTGTGACACATCTCTTTTTATTTATAATATCATTGGACACATCACATTCTTTAATAATTGTGAGCGTAGTTTCCTAACCACTTCCGTATTAGTTCGCGTAGTGTATATTTTCTTCAATTAGTGTATATTTTTCTTTGGTATTAGTGCAATGTAGGTAGTCCCATTTTCTGATGACTTAATCGTTAGAAATTTAAACATTTGTTGTCACTATGTAGGTTATTTTGAGCATAGTGCTAGGTTTCAAATCGGCTCATTCGGGAGACTAGAAGTGATGAAGTCTGCATGCAGGACGGTTCGTAATGACTTTCGAAAACAGGATTTAGATGCAGTTTAGAAGAGAAATCCGATGTAGTTCTTTATACGGGCGTTATCGTCTGGTTTTAAAAAGAAGATACTTATTTACTATTACTCAAAAATTCCTATCTTACAAGCTAAGTATGATAGGATCCCAAAACAATTTGTTATCGAATAAGAAGTACAGGATACAATTGAAGGAAACTCTCTCATCTGGAAGGATTGGGCCAAAGAGAGCTCAAAGTTTTCACGGATGGTTCTAAGACAAATGAAGGTGTGGGGTCTGGGACTTTCTCTGAAGACCTTAGTATCCATATATGCACACCGCTGGGTACCCACAATACAGTCTTCCAGGCTGAATGCATAGGTATCATACAGGTGGCTATAGCAATAGATGCTAGAAAGGTTTCTTGTAGGGTGCTCTGACAAGGGACACAGTGGATCTAGAAGCAACGATGAAGCAGATGAACTGGCCAGAAGGGGATCAGCTCTGGCAACTACCCTGTAGTAGTGTAGTAGTAGTGTAGTGTAGTACCCGGAACCAATAATACCGATCCCCTTTGGCTACGTTCGTTCACTAGTACGTAGATACTTCAATAACTTACACGCTCAGCTTTGGAAAAATTTAGTAGACTGTAGACAAGCTGGGGTGGCCCTGCCTGAAATAAACAGTCGTCTAACCAAGGTTCTAATGAGACTGAACAAGCCACAGATCAGGATAGTAACAAGTGCTATCATAGGACATTGCTCTTTTAACACACAGTTGTTCACCATAGGTGTTACTGCTATATATATATATATATATATATATATATATATATTATAGCCCCCTGTGCAGGGCATGCATGGGAGAGGAAGAAACGGCGGCTCACGTGTTGCTGACATGTCCAGAAGTCGCTTCATATAGGGCTAAACATCTCGGCACGCCGGGATCGCTCCCCGAAGTTGCTTGCAACATCAAGGGACTGCTGAACTTCTTCGGGGAAATATCATGGCTCGAATAACCACATATTCCTGCCCACACGCAAATTACGCGCTTAGACGTGGAGTTGCGGAAAACAGCCCGTCGTAAACTAACTAAAAACAAGATATTTTGTTTCACCTTTGCTTCTTCTCCACGGTTCTGGCGAAGCGGAAAGGCAAAATAAATGGAGTCGAATGAGATTTGTAATTAATCACATTCAAAGCATTTCTTGCCGCCAGCAATGTCGCTTACGCTGTTTGTCTTCAACTATCAAGTCATAAAAAAATTAAACGTTTATATATTTAAAACCTGATACTAAATAAATAAAACATTTTTGTAATCACGGACTACAATTCATTAGCTAATTAGAAGTTGTAAAAAAACTAGAACATAAAACATTAAAAAATATTTGCTCAGACTAGTTCAGAGTGCGTAATTAGTTGGCAGGGTTCCGAGTAGGGAGAAATGCCGGAGCGGTTGCAGTACGGGTACGGCATCTGCTGAAACAAAACAATTCGTGTGAACGCTGGACAACACTAAACACGGGGTGACGCTACACTATCCATGTCCGAAGATCTCATTAGGACAGTCCCTCTAAAAATTTTAATAAATTATTTTGTCTATTATTGCTCTAGTCTCGTAAACATATTTATTATGAATAAAATTAATAGTCCTAATAAAAGCACACAAAAATGTAATTGATTAATAATCTTAAAATATGTTGACAACAATTTAGTTATCTAATTTATCTAATCGTAATAACTATATATTTTCGGACTATCCTCATCTCGGTGAACATTATGGCGCCTGTAGGAGGGCGTCGTTGGCATCGGAGACGTGAAGAGAGCGCCACACATGCATCGCATCTGTGCACAACTCGCCGGAGGTGTATTGGACCTGAAGCCATAGTGCAGCCTTCGTTATCCTTGTTTTAGAATCGTTATTATAAATAACATTACAAAATAACTAAGAATTTGTTTGCCTAAACGACGATTAGATGTGGCAAATGTGTTTAAGGTTAACCTTTTCATATAAAGCTATACGTAACACTAAACAAATATCTAGTCTATATAGTATAATAAATAACTCTATAAAGAAAGGAATGCTTCGGTGGTTTGATCATGTGGAAAGATGAATGACAAAGGAAATTTAGGAGGAAGAGACCGAAGAGAGTGACAAAGAAAATTTATGTTGCAGAAATGAACGGCAGAGTCGGAGAGGGACGTCCTAGGCGAAAATTTATCGAACAAATTGGCTATTTATTGAAAACGGGCCAAATTAGGAGTACCCTTAACCGACGAGCATGAAGAGGTGTGTCAGGATCGTGCCAAATAGAAGTCTGTAGTCTCTGCGTACCCGTCTGGGTGACAGGCGTGAGTGATTATGTGTATGTGTAAACAAATATTTATATTAAATACAATTTATTTATTTACATAATATGAAAATATACAATTTTTTTTACACGAAAAACTTAAATTACCATATAGTCGTACTCCTCGCGTTGTAGTGCCAAGAACGCTGGCTGCGTTTCCTCGCTGAATGGATAAACTTAGCTTTTGTGCGAGAAAAGAAACAGCCATCTTATCATCAACAGTCGCAATTTTACAGTTCCTGCCATCGAACTATATTACGTAATACTAATACCTCAATGGTTCCAGCACATTGGAACTTCACTTCACTTGGATCCTATGTACTAGCACAGAATAAATAATAGTACTACGTAGTACTAGTGACTATCACTACAAGAAATGACACAAAACGAAGTCATATCTATTAAGCAATCGAGACTCATGCTCGCAACACTTACTCAATTCAGTCACCTGATATGTCACCCCGGCTCTAAACGAGATATCCCTGAATAAGAGGACGTAACATCCCTGACAAAGGTTTTAGATCTCTCTCAAGGGACCAAAGTTATACTGTCGAGTCTCCTGCCATCGTTCATCATCATCACATTTGAACCGAAGCTACATTTATAGAGACAAGAATAAGAAGTCGTGGAGCCCAAATTAGTCGTCACCGCCACCACAAGATAAGATAGACAGATCGCTTCTCTTAGTCGGATTGATACAGATATGCGCAAGCTTTCCTCGTCCATTGATGTTGGTACCGTGATTATATGATGCTAGAGAGTATAACTAGTGATTAGATTTTTTAGTCTAAACAACAAGAAGGCGGACCTGATGAGATCTTCTTACTGCACATTTCTTACCAACGGAATATCCTATCCTAACTATTTTGTCGGTTAACTTCCAGTGGAATATTAAACTTTATTACATATTATGTAATATATTAAGTTGATATTATATATAATAACTTTATATATAACTTCACGTGGTAGAGCCATGCTGCAGTTATATTAGTAGTATAGTTGTAGCACGAATGGGTTGGGTCGACCGGGGAAGGACCACGCTCTCACCGAATACCAGCATGAAATAGCAGCTCTACGCTGCTGTGTTTCGTATGGTGAGTGTAGAGAACCGGATATCCATTTTACTGGAATTGAGGCATTCCATCTTAGTTCTCACGGGCTCAGATGAAATTTTTATTTCGTCAGAGCTCACGGGTGACAACGCATCTGCATTTTGATTTGTAATCGAGGATAGATGTATATGTCTATGGGCCACAGCAACCACTTACCATCAGGTGGACTGTGTGCTCGCTTGTCACCCTTATACAATAAAAAAAAGTTTAATATTCTTTATTGAGATCATGGCTTGTATTAATTTCGTAGACAAATAAATATTATCATTAGGACTTACTTACTTTACCTTATTTTATACCATAATTTATCAGATTACCTCACTAAAAACTAGCTTCATGCACTTACTTTTAGACAGTAATAACAGCAAATACGAAATACCGACGATTAGTTTACTTATATTTCCGAAATACAAAGAAATATTTCTGATTCATCGAATTAGAAAAAAGTTGTAACAAGTTTCAAAAGGCCATCTGTTACAGTTCACAGATGTTTGAACTATTGATGAAAAGCATTAGTAAATTACGCTTAACTAGAACAATAACCGTTATCAGCTTAGCAGGTATTAAACGAAGTCAGGCCTATGGATCGAGCGCACGTGTGACGTATTTTCCTCTAAAAGCAGCTGTGGAGGCCTCTGCAGATGTTTTATGGCACTGAACATTTCCAAGACGCTTTATTATTTATTACGATATTGCCGCTTAGAACCTAATCTCCGTTTTTATTATCCAGGAGAAACAATGGTCAACACCGTGCAGACACTATTTTTGGCATATTGCGCACAGATGCGGAGTACGTTTGCGTGGGAAAGTATATTTTCTACGTTGTAGTTGTAGGTGAGAATCTTAATACCAATTGTATAATATGATGATTTCTTATATTAATGCGTACACATTGGTTAAAACTACTTTTACAGATTTTATCGCGTTACACAAATGTATTTGATTTTTCATTCTGCGCAGTTCAGACAATAAATAATAATTAATAAGCTGATGGTACACCGGGTTAACACTGACATCGGAACATCGTTCACCTTAGTCCGCAGTGACCATGGGTGTTGGAAAGCACCCGAAACGTCGGGAATTAAAAATAGAATAAATTGAATGCGATAAAATCCATAAAATTAGTTTTAATCAAAGAATAACATAAGCTTAAATAGTAATTACATATGATCACATAATAAATAATAGATATAAAGTAAAGTTACAGCCTATATACGTCCCACTGCTGGGCACAGGCCTCCCCTCACTTCTGAGAGGGTTTTAGGTCAAGGAAGTGTCCGCCGCGCTGCCCCAATTCGTGTTGGCGAACTTCACATGTCTTCGAAATATTTTTTTCTTATTCCTCACGATGTTTTCCTTCACCGCCGAGCACGTGGTAAATCAGCACTTAAAATTGCAATTAACAATTTCATTGGTGCCGGCGGGGATCGAACCCGTGTTACTCGCGTTCTGTTATATTTACAGCGAGCGTTAATCATCTGAGCTACCACGGCTCATCAAATAATAGATTATATTATATTATATATAATAAACTTTTCAAAAACTGCTTCGCCGAAATTTTGTATGTAGATTTAGATATTTTACTTTTATTGTTATATTGTTAGCTAAATATTTATAATATTTTTATATAACGCCGTGCTAAGCTTGGTCGCCCAGGTTCTTAAAAAATAATACCACAGTTAAAAATTTAAATACCTTAATAATACTTATCTCGTATTTGAACACCGAACATAGGAAATTTGAAACAGGAGATCGCATCTTCCTGAGAACTTAAAATTAAAAAAACAACTGCGGGTGTCAACTCGTCTGCCTAATCTACGTATGATGCACTCTGCTTTTTCTTGGTAACTTTTGATAGGATAAAATGACGATGACGATGACGTGAACATACCCCTTGCGCCAATGTCGTTATCTAAAGCAGGTGTCACTTACAACCGCAAACTCTGAAAGTTTGAAAATAAACTACGGCGTCGTAAAACTCTTAACAAAATAAACTTAGCAAGGCGTTAATCTTTCTCTTAGCTAAAACATCTGTACGGCGTTCTAAAGAAGGGGATTACTACGTTATTATAGATCATTGCTCATTGACGCCAATTTATTAATCGTAATGCAATCTTAAATCAATAATAGGAATGTATTTTTATTAAACAACTTAAACTTGCATTTTCTTTGTCGTTACTGATTTTTAAGGTGATACCTCGAAAATTTGGTGCTTTTTCTATTAAACATATTTTTTTAAGTTTTATAGATTATAAACCAAAATTTTGGTATATGATTTTTGATTATATGATCTTGGATTGCATAAAAGGAAAACAAGATATCATGTAATTTATAATTTTCTCGATAGAAAAAAAAATGCAAAGTAGGTTCTAATTATTTACATTTCTCGATGACACCACGATATTCTTACGAATAATTTCTTGGAATTATTTTTAAGGCATAGTCATATCTTAAGTTCTCACAAACCAGTTTTTTAATCCATAACGAAGTTTTGTTAAAATAAATAAAAATGTTGTTTGGCGCTTAGTTAGTTTTTTTTCGAGCGCTTGCTCGGTATGGCTATCTCATAATTTGCGTACCTACTTTGAAGTCATTACATCACTTTCATTTTGACACTCCCGCAGTCGTCCTTTAGCTTCACCGACAAAGGAATAAGCCACGCCCCCAAAACTTCGATTCATTTTCAAGGTATCCTCTTAAGTCTAACTTTAGCTCTCTCTAGCTATAGCTTCATCAAGCTATGGCGATAATTTCGCCATAGATCAACCAACCGTTATTGCGGAATGGAAATTAAAGAATAGTCTTACCATATGAGTAAATAAACCGTACTCTGTGATCGTACAGTTCTTGTGTTATAATAAGCATCATGCTTTATGATTAAAATACAGGGTAATATAATATCGTAACCATTCTGTTATATTAAAAAAAAACACTTCTAATAATACACAAATTGTAGGTATTGCATATAACAATTAATTTTTACTAATCTTGCGCTCTTGACAAGTCACGTTGGGATCATAGATTATTATATATTCAAATACATATATACCATTATTATACCGTCGTACAAGTCTACAAGTTTTTCTACACCGGTTGTCTGTGGGTGACTTATACGCGCCGGACCTACAGCGCCCTGAGTGTTCAATATAACAACGTCTTTAGGATGCTGTTGAGGCTGCCGTGGCGCTGTAGTGCCTCTAAAATGTTCGCAGACGCACACACTAATGAGTAATGACTTTTTCGCCATAATGCGTAGAAAAGCAGCGTCTCTCCTGCAGCGCTTACGTACCAGCGACAACGGCATCCTAATGCTGCCAGGCCCGATTGCCCCATACTGCACCACTATGACGGTAGCTATTGGGCGAAAAAAATAATTTGTACATAATTAACATTAACTAACAATACTAACTTAGAAGTTAAGAAAAATTGTTATTAACATACTAACAATCTATGGATGTTCCTTACTTCTGAAATAAACATTTATTATTATTATTATTATTATATTATATTTTGGGAAACCGGAAACAAGAAAACAAATAAATTTTAACAGAAAAGTAAAAAACATCTTGGAAGGTCATTACGACTAGTGACTACCACTGACTAATGACTAGAAAGAATATCAAGAATCATCAGACCCTATTAATATGTAGCAATTACTTAATATTTTTTTAGTTTTTAAAGTTGTTGATTTTTGCTGTATATATATATATATATATATATATATATATATATATATATATATATATATATACATATATAATAGTAAATAGTGTATTTTTAATCAATATTTTAAAATTATGATATGTACGATTAAAACTAATTATATACAATATAAAAGAAGAAACTATAATATAGAAAATCTAAAACTAAAAATTTTAATAGTCAAAAAGACCTGCTCCCCGTGGTATAGTGCCAAGAACGCTGACTTCGTTTCCTCGCAGAATGACTATACTTAGCCTTTGAGCGAGGAAAGAACCAGCCCTCTTATCACCAGCAGCGACGACCAGTCGTGGATACAGTTCCTTTAGAAATTTCACTGCACGCAGACACCACAAACCGATAGTCTCTACAACAAATGGCACAAATATGTAGTCATTTCTCAAAGAATAATATTTGCGCCATTTACTAAATTCGGCTGCCTCTGATGCCGCCCCGGCTCTAAAAAAATAGTTGCCATTATATAGGAGTAGCAATCCGCCGGTGTCCCCCTCCTATATATACTATTCACCAACGACATTCCTATCCCGTCGAATGGTGTTAAACTAGCCCTCTTCGCAGATGACACAGCCCTTTACTCTAAAGGTAACTCACTGCCACAGATTCGGAACAGGATCCAAAAGTCAGTAAGCGACTTAGGAGCTTGGTTCCAAAAATGGCGTATCGATGTAAACTCGGAGAAGAGCTCCGCCGTTTGCTTCGAATATAAACGACGCCGTCTCACCACCACTCCGCCAATCAGGATGTTAGGAACCCCTGTCCCATGGCAAACTACAGCCAAATATTTAGGCGTCACCCTTGATGCAAGGCTCACTTTCGAACCCCATATCAAGAAGGTTACTCGCACCGCTCGATTTTACATGGGTAGGCTCAACAGCATGTTGGGCAGACACAATAAAATGTCCCTCCGCAACAAGCGAACCCTATATAAGGTCTGCATACGACCTGTCATGACCTACGCGGCCCCCATTTTCGCACATGCTAAGCCCAAAGCTATAAATGAACTTCAAATAGTTCAAAATCTATTCTGTCGTAGGGCCACTAACTCGCCCTATTATGTCCGTAATGCCGACCTACACCGAGACTTAGAGCTCCCAACAATCCAGCAGTTCCTTAAATCACTCTCTGAGAGATTTTTCAAAGCCTCAGAGTCCCACCCAAATCATCTCATTCATGAGACAGCTGCCTATGCATACCCTATCCACAGTCGCTATAGTGTGCGCAGACCGAGAAACTCTCTCTGGGACCCCCCCAACAAGCTTTCGGCTGACCTGAACTGCCTCCTGGCGGCTCAGGCCGAGCCTACATAACACATCCGCCTTAGTTAGACACTCGTCTAAGCGGCTTTTCGCCGGAGGGAGAGATTTTCTCCATAAGATTGCCCCTTTCGAGGTCTCTGTAATCTTGGAGGCGGTAACGGAGTTTGCGTTGAAGGCGGTGGGCCGCGAGTCTATATTCGGGAGTGGGATAGCGTGCAGCTCTATGGAGGGCAGCTTTTTTGGCTTTTAGCAAGTTGCTAATATCTAGGGGAAGACTAGTTTTAGCAACCGGGACAACCTTTTCATTCTCTTTAAGAGAGGATGTTATAAGTGAGGTGAGATTTTCGACCGCGGTGTCTATTTTCCCCGTACTGTCGAGGACGTCGGAAGAAAGGGTTATGGGAGGGTCCGGAGAGTTTATAGCCGAGACTAGAGACTTCTTGAAGCCCTTCCAGTTGGTGTAGGTTTTGGAAGTGGGAGTTGGAGATGGCTGATGGCCAAGAAGGAGGGATACAGGACGGTGGTCGGATCCTCAATTATCGAGAGACTCGATTCCTCTAAGGTTAAGGGTGACTCCTTTAACTAGAGCAAAGTCTAGCACGTCAGGAGCGTACTTAACATTGTATAGTGGATAACGGGATAGTGGGTGACAGCGAGGGGGCTGTAGACAGTCAGGTCGAGAGACTGAGTGATATTGAGCAGCACCCTGCCACTACTGGTAGTAGTGCGGCAGGTCCATTTAGTATGCTTGGGGTTAAAGTCTCCAAACATAATGACTGAACCGCCTAATGCAAGGATGGCTTCGAAATCACTCTTAACGGGGAGGGTTCCGCTAGGGATATAGCAAGAGGCTATAATGATTGACTGGTGTCCAGTCATGGCTAATCTAGTGATAGTGGCTTCCATACTGGTAAGCGTCGGAGTGGGGATGTGGGAGCAATGAAGGGACTTTTTGTAATAAATGGCATTACCGCCGCCTTTGCGGTGTTTAAAAATTATTCACTTCTGCGTAATGACAGCATTACGCAGAAGTGAATAATTTTTAATAGAAAGGCCTTTAGAGACCATGGGGCTGAGGTGGGTCTCCTGAAGGAGGAGGAGGTCGGCTTCGCGATCTCGAAGAAATAGCCTAAGCTCTGGGAGGTTATTTCGCAAACCGTCGATATTGAATGAAACAAGCGACAAACCCTTTGGTTTGATACGACCGTGCGATATTGCGGGAGCAGAGGGCTGCGGCATAGTGTTATTACAAAGACCTTAGTAGGTTAATGTGCTCAGTAAGAGCAAGGAGACGGTTCTGAGGGGACTGAGCGGCCAAGGAGGGTCGCATTCGTATACGGCTTAGAGATCTCTAGTTAGACCGTTAAGCCAGTCCCTAAAAGGTGGGGTTTAGTGGGTAAAAGTCTCCACATAACTACGCAGCTGGCTGCGTGGTATGCTATGAGCATTCCCCACCTCCCTCCCCCGTTTTCCGGAGGGTTGCCCATATTTGCTTCGGGCGCAAAAAAAATCCGCCGGTGTTTAAGTTCCCTCCAAAACTCTTCGAAAGCAGGAACATAATTCGTTACTTCAAATACTTTACTTGGTTGGAACTAGAGAGTTTTTATTAAAAAATATAAGTATATTATAACCCTTTTGAGTGGTCTAAGTAATGTCACAAAATAAAAATTAAAATGTAATCGAAATAGTTACCTACATTAAATTCCATCTCTATTTTTCCATCTTTAGGGATGCAATGCTCTACGTGGTAGAGCCCTATTGCAGCTATATCACAGTTATAGCACGAATTGGGTAGGACCACGTTCTCAAATAATACCAGCGTAAAATAGCGGCTTAATGCTGCTTTGTTTCGTACGGTGAGTGTAGAAAACTGGAGAACTTTATACTGGAAACGAGGCATTCCAACGTAATCCACAGTCTTGATAACGTATCTGTGTTTAGATTCTTAATCGAAGATAAATGTAGATGCCTATGGGCCGTAACATCCACTTACCATCAGACGGACTGTGCGCTCGTTTGTCACCCTTATACTATAAAAATAATTCTTCATAAAATTTTTAAGGGACCACGTATCAATTATAAACAATTTCATAAAAAAAGAATCTTTTGAATCGGTTCAACACTTTCCGAAAAATCGGTGAGCATACTTAAAAAAACATACGTTTCGAATATAAAATCTCTTTCTTTTTCGAAGTAGGTTAATATGTTTAATAAATACAAAATAAAGTTCATAGACTTTTTGGCCTCCCCTTGTAGGTAGATCAGAAACTTTAAAACGGGGTTTTATTAAATTTCAAAAAGATTCTTAAATACATTCGTACGTTAATTTTGAGTCACTTATGTCATTAAAAACCTAAAGTGATAAAGTGCGTATACGAGTAATCAGTGACAATGTCATGGCGTGAGAAACAGGGAAGATAACGGTAAGAGCATTTCAGTTTATGAATGAAACTTAACTGCCAGTTTGAATATTGGCGCGACTGTTTAGCAGATGTTGGAGTATGAGTCATTTTTGATCTTTCGTAGGTACTTTGAGCCACTTCAATGTATCCGGCTTGTTTCATTTTCGAGAATTTCCAATATTAGGAATAAAAATATCTTTTGTGGATTACGTCCTGGTACCACTATAATATTTTTATAATCTTTTAAGATAAGCTCAGACGAAATAATTATTTCGTGTGAGTTCGCATGCTAAACATTCATTAACTTAAGCTTCAACTTTTAATTTTTCTAAAGTTATTTTAGGCCTTTACGTACTTAGGTAAAGTTACAGCCTATATACGTCCCACAGCTGGGCACAGGCCTACCCTAATTTCTGAGAGGGTTTTAGAGCAAGGAAGTGTCCGCCGCGCTGTCCCAATGCGTGTTGGCGAACTTCACATGTCTTCGAAATATTTTTTTTCTTATTCCTCAGAAGGAATTCTAAAAAGCACGGTCCTCATCCACTTGCATTCATCAATCGAGATGCACGAAGTCATCTTTTACTCCATCATCACTCATGACTCATCACTCCAACGAGTAACCCAGACCCTACATTTGGCTTACCGGTACGAGATATTTATTGACCAGGAAATTATTAAAGCTATATAATTATTAAAACAATTATTAAAACTATTATGGGTACAAGGGAAATGAAATTTCTCCTCTAAGTCATTGAACTATATTTACGTAGTAGTAATACCTCAATGCTCTACGTAGGTAACTTTTTTATACAATAAGGGTTGCCACCCTTATTATATAACACACAGCCCACCTGATGGTAAGTGGATTATGTGGCCCATAGACATTCTACATCTATCATTGGTTAAGAATCAAAATACAGATTCGTCGATCAAAGTACCTACCTCATCATAAACATTGTTAGACATTTTATTTTGTGATGTTAAAAAAATTAAGGTGATACCTTGAAAATTTGGTGGTTTTTCTATTTAACATATTTTTTTTAATTTTACAGATTACAAACCAAAATTTTGGTATATGATTTTTGACTATATGACCTTAGATTGCATAAAAGGAAAACACGATATCATGTAATATTCTCGATAGAAAAAAATTGCAAATTAAGCTCTAATTATTTACATTTATCCATGACACCACAATATTCTTACGAATAAGTTCATGGAATTAATTTTAAGGCATGTAAATAATTGTCTCATAAACCAGTTTTTTAATCCATAACGAAGTTTTGTTAAAATAAATATAAATGTTGTTTGGCGCTTACTTAGTTTCTTTCCGAGCGCTTGCTCGGTATGGCTATCTCATAATTTGCGTACTATGAAGTCTTTGCATCACTTTAATTTTGACATTCCCGCAGTCGTCCGTTAGCTTCACCGACAAAGGAATAAGTCACACTCCCAAAACTTCGATTCATTTTCAAGGTATCCTCTTAATCACAACATTGCTGTCACCGGAAAGCGCCACGGAGATTTGGGCAAGTGAGAAGCAGCTGCTCATGAGATTGTCTCTTATATTTGCAAGACCAGCGCAGGATTCAATTAAACCAAAACACATAATAATTATGTATTTTTGGGTTAAAAACCTCTTTCACTCACATCTCAACCTGTGGCGATCGGTGCGACTACCACGTATTTTTAAGAAGCTACTGATTCCAATTACTATTACAATTCAAAAGAACTGTTAAAATGATTTAGATGATTTTTATTTAAAGAATAAAATAAACAGTGACACCTGTACTAAATGTTAATATTTTTCAGTATTTAAATATCGGGACGGGAATAATGCATTAAAATTAATTACAACCATGCTACGGAAGTAAAAGTAGATAAGTAATTGAAAGAAATTTATCAACAATTATTTTTTATATATAAAACTAAAATTTTTTGATACACATATAAAAACACCTTTTAAGTACCTAAAATAAGAGACGTATTCAATAATCGAGAAAAAAACGAGAACATTATTTTTATAACGAATTTTTAATGATTTCGATTAATAACGGTAAGAGAGCCGTGCCGTGGTAGCTCAGAAGGAAAGTGTCAGAATAATACGCCGGAAACCCAGTCAGACCAGCCAGTAGCCAGGAAGTGATTAATTGGATTATCACGTGCTTGGTGAAACCTACAAAGTAAATAAAATAAAATGAGTCCGTCAACCCGCAGTAAGGTAGCGTGATGGACCGTACTCCAATCTATCACCAAAAATGTGAAGGTGCTTGTGCCCAGTATTGGACATTAAACAATCTGTTACCTACCTACTTCACAAATTAATTAAAGCATAACATATCTCGTTTTTAATAGACCCTCTTCTTTAAAAAACGTAGAGACCACTGAAGTCGGCGTGCATCCTAGCTTTACATCACAACGTTTATACGGATTGTGCATGCTTGCATGCATGCAACAATGCTTGCTTGGTATTTCTAATATATATGTTATTCCGTTCATTTGCAATACAAAAATCAGCAGCATTATGAAACACAAATAAGGGAAAGAAAACGACTAGTATGATGAATTTGATTATTAAAATATAATATTTTATGCAACGCATTAAAAATTGTAAAACAATAATTTTAATATCATGAATCTGATGTAAACTTGACTAGCGAAGCTACGAAAGTTTTGAGAGTTTGATATATACAGATAATACAAAATATGCTTGGAATGAAGGAGAAACAATAAATAACTCTACAACATCGCATAATGTCTCGGTAGGTGATTATTCCAAAAATACACAAAAAACTTTTACATTTCAACTTGCATTCGACAAACAATTATTTTTAATTTTAACCCCGAAATAAAAATCTTTTATTTGGGATGAAAATTAATGTCAATTTCGATGTTTTATGTAAAAGAAAGTAAGAAAAAAGTAAACATAAGTTTTTACAGTACCTACCTATATTAAATTGAAAGTCTGAAAATTGATCCTGGAATTTATTGTTTAGATATATAGACGATAATTCTATTCATTTGCGTTACCGAAATATCCATCCATGTATAAGAAAATTAAAAGCAATATTCAATAATTCTACGTAAAAAACATGATATCTCTCAGGCAAGAATTATCATTGTGATATTTCTAAACTTTAAATAATGTAAATGTATTTGTATTGACATTTTTGCTTTGTACAACTTCGTGGAAAATTTTTTAAGCTAAAGGAAGAAATAGAGTTTTTTTACATGAAATCAGTCTGGGTTGGTACCATCACCTTCTTGTCTATTTCTGTCGCCAAGCATCAGTGCAACCACTGTTGTTTCCCGATTTGAAGAATACGACAGTATATTGCAGCTACTGAGGCATTTCTTTTTTAGGCCTCAAGTGTGACTAGTAACACATCTATGGCCTTCTTTATTTAAAGGTAATCATGGACTGCAATAATCACTTGCCACCAGATAGACCCTTAGTGCGTATGTCACTCTTTTTAGGGTTCCGTAGTTACACAACAAGGAACCCTTATGTTTTCGCCATGTCCGTTCGTCCGTCCGTCCAAATTACCTAAGCGCTACAAACTTGTAATTTGGCATAGTTATAGATATTAATAACGCCCACAAAACTGTGCAACAAGATCTCAAAAAAATATTTTTATATTGGGTACCATTTGCGAAATATTTAGCTTTGAAGTGGTATTTTCTTTAGTCATGTAACCTCCCGTCCCCCGCCCCCCTAACACAGCTAAGTAGAATTAACAAGTTAATGAGTAATAGTCGAGTTTTTATGGTTAAATCATTAATAGTATAAAATGCACTTAGATTAGTTAAATTTCGTTAAAGCTCTATAGAAAATGACCTAAAAGTAGCTGCATTATAACTTTGTAATTGATTAAAACTACTTTTACGGATTTTATCGCGTTTTATTTATATTAATTTTAATACCCGACGTTTCGGCTGCTTTCCAGCACCCATGGTCACAGGGGACTGAGGTGACTGATGTCCCGATGTCAAAGTTAACCCGGAGTACCTTCAGCTTTTTTAATTATTGTCTTTGGTCCGATCTACGCAGAATAAACTAACTGTATTTTGAAGTCTTGCTGTGGTATGCTTGGGTTTAGTTTTAATTTTATTAATTATAGGATCCCAAGCAGGTGGTAGTACCCAGCCTCCTTCTCTATTGAAATTAGGATGTTTTTTAATTTCAATAGCCTCACGTATCATCCTTGGTAAGAATCTTGACACTGTTGATCAATGTGAAATCCTAACAACACCATAGGTCATACTGTGTATAGAAAAAAGACCCAATAAAAACCGAGTACTTTAAATGGTGAATGTATAGTGTTCGCGTAAATATAAGAAAACTTTGTAATATTTTTGTATACTTTAAGAAATAAATATTTATGAAGAAAACAACTTATATGCATTACATATTCATTGGCGGGATAAGCACGGAGGATCTTTCGTACTTACTACTTTCGCTTACTTTTTAATTGGTAGTTCACAATCATATAACCTCATACCATAGAAATATTAAAAACAGTCTTAGTATACGCGGGCGACCCTCAGGATAATTTAGGGCACTGGTGGTTTACAGGAAGGTTCGTTACGATCATATATATCTTAGGGTTGCATTGCCAGGAATATACTTATAGATAGATATTCAATTATGACCATTCATGTACGGACTTGCCATGTAATTAATTTGATGTAAAGTGTATTTTTTTAAATCGAAATGTTTAATTTTTTCAGTATAAAATAAAATAAGTCCTTCAGTTACCATCTTTCTATTTGGGCCCATTTTTGGTCGTTATAACGGTCAAACCGCTAACTCGCTTATTACGCTTATTATGAAGAAAACCCATTAATGTGACGAGCAACTACGGAACCCTACATCTACATTGTGCGTGGCCCGACATGCACTTGGCCAGTTTTTTATTATTTTTATAAGAATCTCTCTTTTTCTCATACAACAGAAAGGAACTATTGTAGTCTTCCGTTTTATTTCATTGCATTAAGGTACTTATATCTTTATAGTATTGCGATATTAATGAATACAATTAGCTATGTCATCCCACGCTTGCCAGGCAGGTGGGCAACCGTAGTTTTTTTCTTTTCTAGCTGTTACATGGAAGAAGCTACTGGCAATTTTCTGATTTGTTTCTCTTTGTCGCCTTTACGACACCCACGACACTATGGGGCAGTCTTAGGTTATTAAAGAGTAAATAATCTAAGGGGTAGTATATTACTCAGATATTTTTTTATTATAGGATAAGGGTGACAAACGAGCACACAGTCCACCTGATGGTAAATGAATGCTGTGGCCCATAGACATCTACATTTAACCTTGATTAAGGATCAAAATGCGGATGCGTTGTCACCCTTGGGGACTAAGATGGAATGCCTGGATTCCAGTAAAACGGGTCTCCGGTTCTCTACATTCACCATACGAAACACAATACCATTAAGCTGCTATTTTACGCTGGTTTTCTGTGAGAATACCACCTCAGATATACCATCATTACACGGTCAACTCAAACATTCGAATATCTAGCCTATTGATAAATTTACTACCTTTAAAAATGATGTGTGCATTAACTCCACTAACACTAGTGGAGGTCTTTGTATCAACATAACGTAAACACTAATAACACAGAGGAATGAATAAATTACGTTCTAATAATAACATCGTGTTTTAGAAATATTTATACGGAGCGTCAGATCCAGTGTTGGATGTCGCCTTGGACACATGCTTTTACGTGCAGACAGTAATATCTCATAGTATTGACAGGTTACAGACGCGATGAACAACAAAAAATATTTCATATTAACATTATTTTATTTATCATAATTTCATAATATTTTTATTTTCACCGATTTTAAAAAAGGAGAATGCTTTCGATTATACAGTGTACTCTTTATTTCTATGAAATAAGTGCGTTGGGGTAATACCGGACGATTTTCGACTAGTTAAAAGAGTCGGGCAAAAACTTTATTTTCTCGACATCCATATACGTCAAATTTCTGAAACATGGCGCAAATCGTTAATTGTTACACGTAATTTAGCTATAAGAAGCTTTTACTTTTCAAAACTCAACAGTTTTAGTTTAAAACGTGTGCGAAGACAAGGCATAATTTTTTATATGCATGATGAAGAATTGGCCATCAAGGGGTAAGACCGGACGTCGCTAAAAATCGCAAATAAAAGTGATAGGGAAAGACCGGACGGACGAAAAAAATACAAAAATTACCTTGTTTTATAAAATACTGCACAGCACACGTCCTACTTTTTGGAGCGACTGGCTGAAACTTGGGGTCGGGGCAGAATAAAATGGAGTCTTGTAACAAATTGCTAGCTTTCAAAAATATAGCGTAATTCACCGGAAATTTGATTTTTACGGTCTTACCCTATCACCGATCCTACCCCAATGCCATAAATTTTTAAAAATGGTCGTATATAAATTTTAACCATATTCGATGATAATTGAAGTATGTTTAATTTATTTTAAACAATCCAATAAAAAATATAAATCCAATTTGGTGCTTATTCTGTTAAAATTATAAAAGCTTAAAGATGCCTTTTTAATAAAATCTACTTCTTCTATAGGGTAAAGGTTGGCTTTATGGTGATAATAAGAAAAAAACTTAAAATTTTATTTCAAAATTAACATTTATTAGAAAACCTCTTTACTTATTACAATAATCAAACTTTTCTTTTCAATAATTATTAATCACAGCAACTTAAATTCTTAAACATTAATAGGAAAATCAGATCAAACAAATCTTTTTTGGTATTGGCAATATGGAGATACGGGGGCAATTTGGTGATACCATATGTGGCAATATGGTGACAAGTCTATTCAGGTGCCCAATCACTGTCATCAGTGCCTGAAAAGTCTACTTTATCATAATTATCACACAGGAACTGTGGCGACTCTGTGCCAGTACATTCTTGGTGGTACCATTTGCCGCAGCTCATGCACTCTACCCATACAGCTCCGTTCCTAAGTGCCACATCTTGGGAGTAGTGAACACCGCAATAGTCACACATCGTATTTTTATTTGATTTTGGTGTTTTCTCTACCTTGACTCTTGGTAGTTTACGCTTCAGGTTGCTTTCAGTTGAAGGTCCAGGAGTTGGAGAAGCAGAGGGGACACGAATCGAGGTAACGGTCTCCTCACTGGTAACGGCGACTGTGTTTTCGTTTGATATGGCGACGATGTTTTCTTCAGGACTGTCCATGTTGTTCGTGCTTTGAGGTGTTAAATATCGGGCCTGTGGATTCCGCTTAGCTCGTCGGGTACTAGAAGAAGAAGACTGTGGTACCTCAGGAACGGAAAGTAAAGAGAAAACTGAAGGGGACGCAGTTTCACGATTGACAGCAGAAGCTTGGGCATTATCAGTGGAAGATTCAATATTCTGTGACTGTAGGTCACTTGGCTGCATCAATGATGGGGCAATACTTTCATCAGAAATGGCATTTCGATCAAATGGCGCAATGCCAGTTTTTCGAAAGCCGTTCATAATTATTGACGGCTGAAATGCATGCTCGTAGGCTGGTGTTAATAGGCGACAAAATTCAAGCCTTGTTGGAGCACTCGTTGGATGTTGAAGCTTATAATCATTTAGCAATTCAGCCCATGCATTTTTCAGTGACTTGTAAACAGAAACGTCCAGAAGTTGCAGGAGATGGCTTGTGTGACTTGGAAAAGTCAATAGATGAATGCCATTTTTTGTAGCGAAATCTATAACATCTTGGCTGACATGGATAGAGTGAGAATCCATGATTAAAAGTACCCGTCTAGCTGGTGGAATATGAGCTTCAAAATGATGCATCCACTCCAGAAATAGTTCAGAGTTAATCCATCCGTTTTTGGATAATCTCACGATAGACCCTTTCGGAGCACCATTCTCTAGATCATTGACCATTCGGACATCTTTAAAAATGATCAAGGGGGGGTACAGACGCTCTGCTCGCACTACAGCACCCAAGCACCGTTTGTGTGACACCTTTCTCTGCAAAAGTTCTACTGTAAATTACCTTCTTTCCAGTTTGAGTGACAATTTTTGACGGTTTTACGACGAACGTTACACCGGTTTCGTCGCAGTTATAAATCCTTTCAGGCTTTTGCAGAATATCCAGCTCAATAACGACGTCCAGTAGCTTTTTATAAAAATCGTCAATGTTTTGTCTGTTAGCAGTAACAGCTCGGCGTGCTGCAAGCTTTTCTGGCGTGCGCAATGAAAGCCCGTACCGTTCTTTAAACGACCACCACCAATAAGGCCCAGCTTTACGTTCAGCATCGTTAAACTGGTGATCTTTTCCTGCTTGGACTGCTGAAGCGTAACATTTAGCTTTGATGTCTGTGACGCTGAGACCAAATCCTAGTTCTTGCATTTTAATTATGTAGGAAACAAACTTTCATTCAAAGTCGCTGTCTAATGTGAATGGTCTCCCAAGTTTAGGTAAGTCGAAACTTTCACCTCCATGAGTAGCTATGTGTCCATATTCCTTCGACGCCTTGTACACTGACCAATTATCCTTTATAACTTTCATATAAGCCTCCTTGAAGCGTGAAGAGTCATAATTTCTGCGTTTCTCGCCCTTCATTTTCCTTTTATTTGCCTTTCCGGACTTGTTCCTGTAAGAAAAATCATCCAATACGTAAGACTATAACCCGGACTAATGAAACACAACCCGATATTTTTTTTAACAGAAAGATACAACATTTCGAGCTTCATCTACCCTGAAAACCCCATTCAAATTAAGCTTGAAATAAAATTAAAATAAGCTATGTAATGTTTTTTGGTAATTTGGTGATATTTACGTACCGATTATCCTCCATTTTTTCGCATATTTTGGCGCGAAACAAATAAACCGCGTCCGGTGAGGACAGCGACCAGCGGCCAAATGAAAGAGAGATGAACATACTCGCCTTCAGTTCATTGAATGAACGCAAAACTCGCGCTGGGCATTATAAAGACCGTTGAAAGCAAAATTATCACCATATTGCTATATATCACCATTTAGCCAACCTTTACCCTACCTATTTATGTTCGAAGCAATCCTGAACAGTATGTGAGATTCTCCATCACAGATTGGCTAATTGTTAGATACGTCACGCATTGGGTACTACGAGGGGCGTTCAAAAGTATTCTCGGGGAAGGTGATTTCGTGAGCGATTAAATTGAAAGCGCTGATGTCCCACTGGGGTTGGAAATTAACGCATTTTACAGGCCATGACACGAAGTGGCCAAATTTTTTCCCCAAAAGAAAATTAAAAAAAGACTTTGGGGAAAGTGATGCTACAAAATTCGCGAACAAGTAAATGTATTGATGTCATGGGAGACTTTTTTTTATAAAATAAGGATGACAAACGAGCACACAGTCATACTGATGATAAGTGGATGCCGTGGCCTGTAGACATCTACAATTTAAACTCGATTAATCAAAATGCAGATGCTTTGTAACCCCTGAGGACAAAGATGGAATGCCTCGATTCCACTAAAACGGGTCTCCGGTTCTCTCCACTCACCATACGAAACAGCAGCATTAAGCTGCTACATTACGCTGGTATTCCGTGAGAGCGTGGTCCTTCCCCGGTCGAGCCGACTCATTTGTTGCTGCAGTGTGGCTCTATCACGTACACATAAAATTATACCGCGAATACATTGAAGTGAGCCAGTAAGGCAGTTTGATATTTTAAGCCATGAACAGCTTTAACCGCCGTCATATAATCCGGTGACAGCATAAATCAACAGTTTTACGTTTATTTATAAGAAGAGACGTAAAGTTTAAAAAGAATTATTTTTGTAAATACATTTCGAAAAAAGAATCGATTTGATGATGTCGCTATTTTACATACTTTACGTATGTTTCATGTTCACCTCTCAGTGTTCATGTGCTCCTGGTAGATTATCTTCTATACATCCATCCTTAATAGTCTATCAAAGTCCACTGCTGAACATAGGAACGTAAAATTTTTCTACATTCGGGTAAATACTATTCCACTAACACTTATTTGTGCGTGTCGAACTACCTACGTTTATGCGTACAATCAATGATTTTGCGTCAGAAGAAACCTTATCAATATATATATAACCAATAAAATAATATAGATGTAATGGGTATAAGTACGTATAAAATTATAAATAGCAATTTTTGTTTAAAACAATTATTTATTAATTTTATAGGTTATAATGTATTAAATATATATTCTATATGAAATTATTAATATATTCTATATTTATTTTAATATATTACAAATTACAATTTACAAAGTAATTTTAATATACCTACGATTATATAAAATATAAATTACTTTAATCGCTTTAAGTTACAGTCTATGTTTAGTTGTAAATAAATCCATTTAAATTGCTATTTAGTTACTTAAAAATGTTAAGCTACTTAATTAATTATTAATTAAATATTAGTTAATTGATACGTTTGTCACAACACTGGGAGAGGCCGCTGATCCCTAAGACACAGACTCGTCTAGTTTGGAGATCAGAGTCTTCACTTTATTATTGTAATTTTATTCAAATAAAAGATTATTGCTATTATTATTATACAATAGCCTAGTAGAAATAAACCCGCTATTAAAAATCTTGAAGGATGACTAACAGATCCGTTAAAACGTCAAGTCGTTTAACACTGTACAATGTACTACACACTACAGGCTACCGCAGCTATCCTGAAGGAGCGTAGATAAAATAAATAAAATATTTATAATTTTAGTAGAAGGCATCAACACCGCGGTGCGCCCGTGGGATCAAGCTTTGTGGTCCGATTGCGTCAAAGATATTTTTAGTAACCAAGCGCCTGGATGACGCGACTACAAAAAAAATTTTAAGCAAGGGTGGCGGCGCCGGTAGTTTCCTACACGTTATTATAATATACTGAGGTCACAAGATGAATATAACAAATATAATAGATTTTAATTGCTCATCAGGTATGTACAATTTAGAAACATTGTGAAGATATAGGTACATAGGTATATGTTAAAGTACATAATATATTAACGCTTCGATTTGGAGATCATCTGGATATTCTAAAATGGAATATATGCGGATAAAACTATTAATCACTGTGAGTGATTAGCTTTACCACGGTGCAATAATATCGAAGTCCGACAGGATGCGAGTTCACCGATGCGATCGGTTATGGCGTCCGAAATACATAAATATCTATAATTCTATGTAGTTACAGTAAATACGGTTGTGAAATGATGGACAAGATAAACAAAAAACGATCAACATGGCTTTACTATACCTGTCTTTTTCGCACGCATGCAACCCTAAATGCGTGGGTAGGAGGCGGCGCGCTGGGCGGGAGGTACTATGCCGCACCGCTGTGGAGATGGTTATTTTTTGTCTTGTCAAGGGACGGGTAGGGGCGGACCGCTCCAGGATCTCTCAGTCAGTACTCAGCAACTGTAGGCGACTGCGTCCGCCACGCGCTCATGTCGCACGACGCGTCACATTGTCCGATCGTAGCCCGAACAATGAATTACGATAGTTGTGAAAGAATAGTGCCCATTAAACGCGAAGAAGAACTCGAATGCCCTGAAGACGAAGACTACTACCATTATGTGCCTGTTGAGGTGAAAAGACACGAAACACAAGTATTCGCGCCATCATCACCGGCCCATCTAATGGATTTAAGTAACGGCTCTGAAAGGCCATCGCTTCAGCCAGCCTGGCCGTCCAATATCATATTCGATAGCGAAGACCGAGATTACCAGCAACCCCAGTATCCGCCGTACGATCAGTTATATATTCCTGATCAAAGGCAAAGACAATTATCTCGAACGTTCTACTTCGACGATTCCAATTCACAAGACCGAGTCAGCTCCTACTATGAAAATAACGACATGTCGAAAGTAGGAGAAACTGTGTATCGAGAATCGACTGAAGAGCGTAGCGACGACAACGACGAACAGAGAAGGTCAAGGAAGCGCTCATCGAAATCATCGAGAAAGAAAACTCAATCATTCGAAGAAATGCAAATACAACGAGTGATGGCAAATGTCAGAGAGAGGCAAAGAACGCAGAGTTTGAACGAAGCTTTTGCTAGCTTGCGACAGATCATACCGTCTTTGCCGAGTGATAAACTTTCGAAAATACAAACTTTACAATTAGCGACACAGTACATAGAGTTCCTGTACCAAATCCTTTCGAACAGCGAGTCTACTGCTAGCAGCGATGGTAGCAGCGACGCCGGCAGTGAACACGGCAACTACTTGGCACAAGATAAGTTAAGTTATGCTTTCTCTGTATGGAGAATGGAAGGCGAGTGGACAAATGGTCAAACGTGATGTGAGTTAACCTTTAGGTCTATTATACCTCTATAAGAGCCTTAAGAATTGATTAAAAAGACTCTTATTATTCCATAATTTTTTTAAGATTGTTAATTGATTAATTTGTAAGAAAAAGAAGTTTTAAATATTAGGGTAATAAATAATAAATTTAAGTTGCACATTGTGATAGTTCTTGTATGATAAGTGCGTAAGAAATATCTTTAATAATTGTGATTTAAAGTTATAAAACAAGTAGAGGGTAGATACAAAAAATGAGCTAAAAAGTTCATACAGCTGTATACCAAAAAAGATATTAAATTGTAAAGGGTAATATTGTACACTTTATGGACCAAATTGAAAATAAAACTTGTTTATTTCTAACTTCTCTTTGATTTATTAAGACATAATAAATGTATGTCAATAAAGAACATAATTTAATTAATTAAACCTAATATTTTATAGTCGGAATTTGAATGACGACGTTTCGTTTTTTTTAGCAAGAACATTTTGCATTGCAATTGTAATTAGTATTCAAATATGTTAAAAATTCCAATTTATGACTCCTAGATATTGGAAGTGGAAAACAATTGTAATTAGCATGGCAGTTATATAGTTATATGCAGCCGTAGTAGCTCAGATGGTTAACGCTCGCTGTAAATAATTATAACCGAACGTGAGTAACTCGGGTTCGATCCCCGCCGGCACCAATGAAATTGTTAATTGCAATTTTAAGTGCTGATTTACCACGTGCTCGGCGGTGAAGGAAAACATCGTGAGGAAACCTGCATGTATGAGGAATAAGAAAAAAAAATATTTCGAAGACGTGAATTTCGCCAACACGCATTGGGGCAGCGCGCCGGACACTTCCTTTCCCTAAAACCGTCTCAGAAATGAGGGGAGGCCTGTACTCAGCAGTAGGACGTATATAGGCTGTAACTTTACTTTTATATCTAGTACAGCTAATATTTTTTTATTATGTGCGAGCAGCTAAGCAGGTCTAGGGAAAGAGATTACTTTACTTTTATGGCAGTTATTAGAATAGTTAATGTCAAGCTAACGTTGATTTTTACGGTATTACGAATTTCTTAGAGGTCCGAACAGCGTGAATTTTTATTAACACAATCTCCTCGATAATTTAACCACAATTACTTTTAGATACGATCGCATGATATCAACAGCGCATTATAAGATCATAATTTAGTGTATGTTTTTTTTATATAGAATATGGGTGACAAACGACCATACAGTCCATCCACCTGATTAAGTAGATGCTGTGGCCCATAGACATCTACACGAATCAAAACGCAGATGCGTTGTCACCACTGAGGACTGAGATGAAATGCCTCGTTTCCAATAAAAAAGGGTCTCCGGATCTCTACACTCACCATACGAAACACAGCAGTATTAAAATTAAACTGCTATTTTACGCTGGTACTCTGTGAAAGCGTGGTCCTTCCCCGATCGAGCCGACCCATTCGTGCTACAACCATAATATAGCTACAGCGTGGCTCTACTACATATGAACCTTGCTTGCTGGTATATACACAGACATTCACTATCTTACCCAGATCCGATTATAAAGATAATGTTAAAGGAATGACAAGATTCTTTTTCGGTTTTTAAGTGTCATTCTAGACAACGATAACAAACACTGCCCAAAAGAATTGCTACAGACTACAAACGTGATTTGTAGCGGTCGTGTTACAAAAAGGCAAGTATAATTACAGGTTTTATAGGTGGTATTTTATTACACTTTGTTCTTAATTGGTGGCAACGAACCTGCGACTTTCTTTATTTGTAATTGGTTGCTGGCGTCAAAGAGCTGCAGATAGCATTGCCAGACGTCCGGATAAAGCCGGACACGGTCAGGCTTTTTGGTTGCGTGTCCGGCCAAATTAAACGGTGTCCGGCGTTTGTTAAGTTTTATAAATTTGACAATTTCTTTACATTTTTCATAAACTTGTAATGAATATTGATTAATTAATAATAAAGTAAACTGATTTATTCAATTGTTGTTGTATTGCGTTAGAACTTAAGAAGATTTTACGGTAAATGATGAAAAGCAGTGATTTACTTTTAAAAAAATGTGTTTTACTAAGACAAAAAAATAAGGGTGTCCGGCCTTTTTACCAAAATGTCCGGCTAAGCTCGCTGGTCTGTCCGGCTTTTCGGTATTAAGACCTGGCAACCCTAGCCGCAGTTACCATCGATGTTGTCACTTTTAAAACTGAAATAAAAAACTGAGTACTTTGTATGGCCTACAAGTAAATCTGCCGGGTCTGGTTTACTATGTGTAATTGAGAAACGTTTTCATAAAACGATATATCATAAAAGAATGTATTTTTCAATAAACGGTTTTATGTATTTATTTTTCTACGCGTAAGAAGATTAATTGAAAATAATGGTTTATTTGCCAGGTATTTTACTTAGTTATTATTAAGTGTCACATTGAAATACAATCAACTATAATTAACGAAAATAATGAGATCACAAAACTACGAGTTTTTTTCAAACTCGATACATTTACTGTTGATGTCTCGGTTCGATAAAAACCCCATACAAATAGTTTAGATTGCGAGCCATGTTATATTACAGGTTCTTCATTATCGTAGTTACGTCGAATATTGTCATCGTCAGGACCAGAACCTCGAAGCTCATCTGCATAAAACGACCGAGCATCAAGATTATTTAAAATGTCACAAAATTTAGGTGTATTTGCGACGTTTGTTTTCTTCTTCGATGAGATTATATTAGTTTTAAGTAACTGGCCACAATCACAATCAAATCTCGAGAAAGACTTGCTCCTTTCTTTTTTATTTCAGTGGTCACTGGTGCAGCAGAATATCCATCTTGAACACCGACTTCAACATTTTTTGAAGCTTGGGATACGACTACAGTAAAGTGAATTATCCGTGTTTGGTATAGCTTAAATGGCAGTTTAGCCTTTATCGTTCGTTTTGCCGTGGCTTTCATGTCATAAGTTTACCAATCTTTACTTTTCTCTCTTTACCCATTCATTGTTTTATCCACGTTTTCCTATAATTCTATAGTACTCTTTTGGCGACACAATAACTTCATGTTGACGGTAGTCTTTTTCCACCCTTCCGAATACTCTATCATCAGGTATAAAACTATGGTCTCGAATAGGAAAAATGGTGCTCAGCTTATTGAAAACCTTGCTAGATGCTATGAAATTCGCTAACATAGTTAACACGATAAACTTTTTATTCTGACTGCTGCAAAAATCGTAATAAAATTCAAGCTTCAAATCTTTTTTATTTTCTCTTAGGCATATTTCGTGTAAGTTTCTCAAATAATGTTGAAGTGCCGAAGGTATCTCATTAGCTCCTCGGCTGCTCTGATTTTCTAACCAAACATAAAACTCTATATCGTCCTTGTTTTGTTTAGTTTTACGTGTATGTTACATTACACTATACTTATATAGCCCCAAGCTTGACGAGTGTAAAATACCTCTCCAACACATAATTTTTGTGGAGGTTAATTTTGCTGACAATCGAAACAAATTAAAAAAAAACGTTTTTATTTCAATTACACATACTTGATTTGGAGATCACCTTTTAAGCAAGGATACGCTTGTGTTAGGTGACTCCGCTCTTTCAGTTAACATTATAGAGTATGCAATTGATATCAAAAATAAAAGGCATAAAAATATAAAAGTAAAAAATACAAAAGATATGAAGCACACTTGAATGATGTATGTGTGTGTGTCTGGATATAAGTTTTAGTTTAGATAAGTTTATATTAAAGCTAGTTAATTTAGTTGGTTATTATTTGTGTATTCTTATTCATATAATCAAAGTTTAGGTTAGCCCTGCGACAATATAAGCCAGGCACTGCTTCCTTCACTAAAGGTTTCGTTACTGAGGTTTTAATCGGTTTCTAGACAGATTATGATAACGATGATACCATTGCCTCAATATTATCGTAGATTTTAGTCTTAAGCCATTCAGTGACAATTAATTTACAGTCACGAAGTTTTAGAGGATAGATGTGTAGCAGGTTATTCAATTGGTTGTATAAGTGGAAAGACTTCCTTGTATACTGCCTCTTAGCAAAAAAAGATCTAACTGGGACAATTAGAGCGACCAAGTAGTTAGTTATTTATTTTTATTTTATAGAAGATGGGGCAAACGAGCATGCGGCTCACCTGATGTTGTGACTACCGCCGCCCATGATCAACCACTACACCAGGGGAATTGCAGGTGTGTTGCCGGTCCTTTAGAAAGGAGTAAGCTCTTTTCTTGAAGGTCCCCAGTCGTATCGGTCCGGAAAAATCGCCGGTGGTAAACTATTCCACAGATAGGTTGTACGCGGAAGAAAATTCCTTTTGAAACGTACAGTGGTGGACCGCCAAGCATCCAGATGGTGTGGATGGTATCGGGATGTTTGCCGCGTAGTGCGTTCACGAAATTTGGCGGCTGGGATTAATTCGAACAATTCCTCAGAGCACTCTCCATGGTATATGCGTAAGAAAATGCAAAGAGATGCAACATCTCTTCGCAGCGCCAGTGAATCGAGCCGATCGGAAAGCACTCGGTCGTCGACGATTCTAGCCGCTCTGCGCTGGATGCGGTCAAGTGAAAGGAGCTGGGGAGCCCCAGCCCAGAGATGGGAACAGTTTTCCATGTGCGGCCGAACCTGCGCCTTGTAAAGTTGCAGGCGGTGTGCCGGCATGAAATACTGTCCCGCTCTGCTGAGCACGCCAAGCTTTTTAGAGGCCAATTTGGCCTTCTCTTCCAAGTGACCACGAAATTGGACGTCACTCGATATGTCGACGCCGAGGATTCCGATACTGGCTGAGGCAACAAGGGGAGTACCTTGAAACTGAGGAGATACGACAAAGGGGTTCTTTTTAGCGGTTAACGCGCAAACTTGTGTCTTCTGGGGGTTAAACTGGACTAGATTTAGTCGCCCCCAATCCGAGACTCTTTTCAGCAAAGACTCGACTTCAGACACAAGTTTGTCCTGGCACTCGGAGACGTTTTCCCGAGAAATATTGGCTCAGCCGGTGTAAAGAGCATCACCAGTGCTGTCATCTGCATAGCAATGAATGTTACGGGTTTGCAACATATCAATGATATGCAGAAGAAACACCAGCATTAATAGGCTTGCAATCGGAGCTTGCAACATCTACAACGACCTTGATGCTCCGATCTGCAAGAAAGCTGGTGATCCAATCGCACAATTTCTCGTGAAGCCCATAGCAAGGCAGCTTCGAAAGAAGCGCTTTGTGCCAAACCCGATCGAAGGCCTTCGCAATGTCCAAACTAACGGCCAATTCCTCCCCCTTGGACTCTACTGCCTCCGCCCATCTGTGAGTTAGGTAGACCAGAAGATCACCGAAGACACAAGACCGACCACGGCGAAAACCGTATTAGCGGTCACTAATCAACTGGTGATCCTCAATGTACCTAATGAGCTGGCAGTTTACAATGGACTCCATTGTTTTGGAGAACAAGGAGTTGATGGCGATAAGCCGGTAGTCGGACGGGTCTGAGCGGTCGCCTTTTTTAGGGATCGGGTGGACGAAAGCCGTCTTCCATGATTTTGGGACTACCCCTAGGGAGTAGGAGTACCGTAAAAGACGCGTTAAAATCTCACACGTGCGCACACGTCCTCAGCACAATTGGGGGGATTTCGTTAGGCCCACTCAAGTTGTGTATGTCCAGGGAGAGGAGTGCTTTGGAACCGAGCGCTGTGTGAACTGCGCTTCCGGCATGGAGCACTCACAGCGCGGGATGGTCGGTGGCGTACTCTCCCCGTTATCGAGAGTCGAGTTGGACGCAAAGAAAGAGCCAAGAAGATCGGCTTTCTCCTTTGCGGTATGGGCCAGTGAGTCGTCCTCCCTGTGCAGAGATGGAAGAGTTGGCTGACAGAAATTCCCTTGGATAGCTTTGGCGAGAGACCAGAATGCACGGGTTCCAGAAGGAGTGCGAACTAGTTTCACGCCAATTCTGCCTATGTGCTCTGACTTTGCCTTGGCAATGACTCTTTCGAAGGACCTAGAGGCGGAATTATACTTCTTTTTTAGAGCGCTGGTTGTTTACATCCCGGGACGCTGATGCGTCAGCCCAGGCTTGGTAGCACTCCTGCTTATAGCATGATGCTATTTTACAGGAGCGACCAAACCATGGCTGAGATTTGCCTCCAATGGGCACCACCATGGCACCACAGAGGAAGGAATAAAATGTCCCATACCCTGAAGTACCACATCAGCGACAGAATCCACAACAACGTTGGGATCGTCCGGCGAGAAGCAAACCCGCCCCCAAGGGTAGGATGCAAAGACCGCATTCCATCCCAATCGGCTGACCTATAGTGCCAAACACGGCAGCAGCCTGCAGAATGCAACTGCGATTTCAGCGCGAGTGGCACCACACTCCGGCCAAGACAATGGTTCGAGGAGCCTAAAGGGGCGTCGACAGAAATCTGATATCCGGCCGGGTGAGATGTCAGCAGAAGGTCCAACAGGGAAGGTGAAGGGAAGGAAGCATGATCCTCCACATCTGGAATTCGCCTAGGCGAAGTAACCAGTTGTGTCAGACCATATGCCAAGGCAAAATCATGAACAGATCTCCCCGCATGATCGGTTAAACGTGAACCAAGTCATTCGGCATGATGGGCGTTAAAGTCGCCGAGGATCACGATCTCTGCGGAGGGGATCTGCTGTAGCAACGAATCTGTAGCCATTTGGACGTGGTCGAAGAGTCGGTCTGTTTCGGCATTACCGCTATGGGACCTATAGAGGCACCCGTAGACGCGCGGATGGTCGTCGCTGTCTACGCGTAGCCAAAGGATGGACAGGTCCGAACCTTCAAGTCTGCCGAGGCGTCGAGAACAGATGTCCTCTCTGACGTAAACGCAAACTCCAGCTCGAGGCACAAAGGAGTGTCCAGTTTGTACCCCGGGTAGGACAGATACGAGACGTCAGCCGGAGAGGACACCTGCGTCTCGGTCAGAAAGAGCACAGCCGGCCTCGCCGTCTCGAGATGGTAGTGGACGGCGTTTAGGTTGGAGTGAAGTCCCCTGATATTGCAGAAATTCACGGACAGCGTGGCAGGGGTCGCCTTGGTCTTGTTGCTCCGTTTGCCCCGAGCAGTTGTAGTCTTGAGCGGAATTTTGCCCCCCCCCCCTCCCCCCAGAATACGCGGGGCAGCCTGAGCACCCACGCTCGGAAGTGGAGATACATGGTCGTGGATGCTCAGCGAGGGATTCTTCAGGGGTGCTGGTACCATCCTGGGGTAGTCTATCATCATTTAATTCCGCTACCATGTTGATGGGGGGGGGGGGATTTGGGCCTCCGGCCACTTGCACTTACCTGGACGAAACGCGGAAGCAGAGCTTCCGCTTCACGCCGGTATTCTGTGAGGTTGTGGTACCACCCCGGTTTGAGTCGGCCCATACGTGCAACAGCAAAGCTGCCGCATGGCTCTACCACTGTTTCTTCTACTAATCGTACTCGGCTTTTTGGTACGGGAGGGGTTTGTATTTTCTTAGAATAATATGGAGTAAGTAGAGTTTTTTTTACGGACAATAGGTTACATGTTAGGTATAGGCTTTGGGTTGGAAATCTATAGGGTTTAAAAAGCATAACTTTAAGCAGTGAGTTTTAAAAATTTAATTTTTGTTGTGCCACCCCAGCATGGCAAACAGTAAGTAAGGATTGATTGGACCAATGACACGTAGACTTTTTGCAAAAGATTCTTAGAGATAACGTGTCGCAATGTTTTAAAAGCCCATATTAATCTCTTAACCCTTTTTATAATCAGTTCAGTGTGCATGTGCCAGGACAGGCGCTAATCAATCATGATGCCCAAGTATTTAGTATACTGTAACCTTTCAAGTTTTGTACAAGAGCAATCAAAAATTTGGGGGTTGGCACAGTAGTGGATCTTTATTTGGAATTCGTGTGGAGGTTGAGCGTGTGTGTAGCTGTGTACTTGATGAAGCATATGTAATTGGACTTTGGAGGCATTTAGTGTGAGGTTACGATTGAACCAATCTGCATTCACTGACAGGCCGATTTCGTTTGACCTTTTAACTTTTGCCCAGGTGTTTTCAGCAAAGACGATGTCAGTATCATCCGCGTTTGAGAAAATACGACCTCCGACTCCGACCTTATTAACTATCATCTCCAGTATCATTCAGTAAACTAAAGAACTTTTTAGCATCGGACTAAATATTACTACTTTTTAGCCCTTAACATGCGCAAGCGATATTCATTCGGAATGTTGTTCTTCTCTAAATCCTTTTTTAATTTTTAATTAAAAACTCCTTGCAAGTTGAACAAGTATCCAAATCGAAAGGGTTTCCGAATCCTAAATTAAAGTTTTTGTAAAGTAATAACTTGTCAAAGAGCATGTTTTTCCAGAAATAGGCTTTTGGTTTTCTATGAATTTCTCGTACAATATTTTTAAATTCATTTCAGGAGGTAAGATGTTGAACACTGGTTTCTAGAATAATGCCTTTATCTACATTGATACCTCATAATGTAATTTTTTTCAGAACTGTCATCTCAGTTATAGTTTCCAGCTGTTTAGCGCTCTTACCACCTCGGCGCTCTTTTGGTTGCGAAGCCGTGGCCAAAAATGCATTAGCTACTCGAAGTAAACGCATTCGTTGCTTGCCTGTTATTTTTTGAAAAGTTTTCGTAAAAACATGAACTTCTACTCCATTCTCCATACAAACAAAATAAGCGATTAACATCTAGCGGAAGTTTACAGACTTAGTCACTTATTGTCTTTCAGGGATAGAAATGTGCATGTACTTCAACAAAAATTACTACGAAAGATACTGATAAAATATTACTTTTCAGGTCATTGAAATTAACTGCCTGGCTATATAGATGATGTTATATCTAGATAATAATCACATCACATTTAAAGTGCGTTTGATGTATCGTTTTGAGAAATTTCGTTCGTCGTACTTTAAAAAATATAAGAAACTCTACAATACTATTTGAATGGTTTATGTATCGCTTACAGAAGAATAATTAATATTATCATGTTCAGTTATAAAAAGTATACAAAAGAGCAAAAAAATTATATTTGCATTTTTGTTTGTTGTATTGCTTTGTAAAAACGCTCTTCAATTTATATACGTAAAACGTCTCCTTATAGGGAAAATAATTTTTTATTACTTTATTTAGGTACTAATGTTTATACAATAAAAAAATTGATTGACCCTGCAGGCCATCCCTGGAACTTCCCGCTAATTTCAAATGTAAAGCGCTCCAAATGTCACCAAGTTATGTTGCGAAATCTCAATGTTAAAAAAAACGTTTTTTTTTTTAATTTTTTCTCCTTCGATATCTCACGAACGAATGAACTGATTTTCATTTTCCAAACGGCATTCGACGTCATTTTTTGAGGTTAAGAGCTGATTAGTTTTTGAAATCGATAGGTAAAGCCGTATAAAAGTTATTAAAAAAAAACAGTTTTTCAAAATTTTTATTTTTGGGATTTTTCAAAATCTATTCGTGCAAATCAGTTATATTATCACCAAGTTTATTCCACGTTGAGATCTTTAGAACGCCGCACCTCAATCGATCAAGACGTTCAAAAATTATGAAAGATCTACATACTTGCATGCATACATGCACACCAACAACCAATAACTTCCCTATTTTTGAAAATTTTCAATTTTCTTAGCGGGAAGTTAAAAAATCACCAGCTCAAAGAAGTTTGATACTGTAAGTTTACTATGTATGGAGAACTCGTCAAACTAATAAAATAATTCCAGTTTTCGAAAACTTAACAGATTTTTTTTACTCATGTTTTGACCTACACCTACCTTACCTACTTCTTTTTATTGTCATCTAGTTATCATCTGGCCTTATATAAATCTTGCTATTTTTATAATTACTTTTTTTTCAAATAAGTGAAACAAAATTTTCAGTTTCATAATTCATATACTGACTTTAAGTATTTATTAACATGATCACTTGATATTAATGCCCTTAATACTATAATTACAAAAAGCTTTATCTATTATTTTCTGTATCTTTTATTCAAATTTCCTATCTTACCTCCATCGCCAATAATTTATTTAAATTTTATACAAAACAAAACTTGACAGGGAAAATCAATAATTGCGCTAACTTAAAAAAATATAAACAATCAAAATAAATGTACAAACCCATAAGGTTATGAAAAGAATTTACTTTTACAATATAAGAAAACAAATTATAAATAATTGTATAAAACGTATATAAAATCTTCTGTCTTTCACTCACTCATTCTCTCTCTCTCTCTTTCTCTCACCCTTTCCTAACCATATATGAATAATTAGAGATGATTGTAGGCCAGTTATAAAGAAATAAGAATAACAATGTTAAAATATTCTAAAATTAATACATAGTGTACATTTATTAGTATACTTTTTTACAACGAATAATTCGGCTACAGCTAAGGAATAATCATCTCGTTTGAATTTGTTTCCATTGTGGTTATCTGTAACAATCAAATGGCAGTGTCAGTTTTACAGAAAAATAATTATGCATATTATTTTAAATCTATAACAATAACACAATTACGGAAGCCAGCTACAATTTATACGTCGTTCAATGCATTTATAACTATTTTTTACGTGAAAGAGCCATGCTGCAATGATATTAGTAGTATAGTTGTAGCACGAATGGGTGGGCTCGACCGGGGAAGGACCACGCTCTCACAGAATACCAGCGTGAAATAGTAGCTTAATGCTGCTGTGTTTCGTATGGTGAGTGTAGAGAACCGGAGATCCTTTTTACTGGAAACGAGGCATTCCATCTTAGTCCTCAAGGGTGACAAAGCATCTGCACTTTGATTCGTAATCGAGGATAGATGTAGATGTCTATGAGCCACAGAAACCACTTACCATCAGGTGGACTGTGTGCTCGTTTGTCACCAAATCCTATATTTAAAAAAAATCAGATGCGCGTTCCTCATAAATTATTGTATCTGCTCATGGGGTGGAGCTCCCAAAACGTATCTTATAGAAGCCGAGAGAGCTCAAAGATCTATATTAAAACTAATATTAAATCTTTCTTATACATACCCAACATCTAAAGTAAGTATATGAATTGGCAAATGTCCTAAGTGTACGAAAATCGTATATATACCAAAGCATAAAATGATATAATATTTGCCCCAATGTAGATAGAAACATAAGAACACAAAAATGTCCAGTACCATTTGTCAAAAGCGCTTTAGCAAAAAGGTAATATGACTATATGACTACCAAGCACCTCATTTATACAATGCTATTAATAAAAAAATTAAATTAAAGAACTTAAAACGACACCAAATTAAACAAACTATTTTAAATTGGCTAAAAGAATATGACTATGAAAATTGTGAAAACCTACTTTAAGCACATATTTTAACAAAAACAGACACACGCACAAACACGCGCGCACTCGCACTCACACACGAACACGCACACGCACGCACGCATGCATGCATGCATACATACTTTGTTTATTACTTATTTTTTTTTATTTTTCTTGAGCTATGTTTAGAGTCTGCATTGTGCACGAAATGTAACATAACTGAATGGGAGGGAAACTGCCTCCTAACATACAGGGTAACCTAGTTTAGGAGTCAGGGTATCTATGAATTGTGTATTATTCTGTGTTCAATAAAGAATTATTATTATTATTATTATTAAATCTATCTGAAGGTAAGTTGCTAAAAACTGTATACATTTTTGAATTAAAAGAAACAGAAATATAAAATAAAATACACAAATTATAATTCAACTAGTTAAGCGAAAAAACCTTACCACATGTGGTAAATCTTTGTCAAGAGCGGTCATTTCTGCTTCCTCTGCATTGTCATCGCGTGAATTCCATTCCTCGTCTTTGAAGTCGGCCTGTTAATATATAAAAAATAATAAAAATTATATATACTGGGTTTTATTACTGTACTACTGTATTATATACACTGGGATTTTATTAATTATATAGTATGCTGGGGTAAAAGTCTAACGTATGTCTTTGATTGGAAATTTTTAAATTTTACATTGGAACTACGATAAAAACTTTTATGTAGTTTTATTTCGCTTTTAAAGAAGTCTTTGGACACAAATACATAGTGTGAAAACATATTTATAGAATTACTTTGACAAAAGTAGACTTATCGTAAGATCAATTTTTAAACGTTACCACTTGGAGGTTTTAAATATTAATGCATTTATATTAAAATGCGTCTATTGCTTAAATTTGTTACCCTACGTCATATAAAATAAGTGAGTTAAGAACTCGAATCTTCCTGTTTGGGCCTATAATAAATAAAAATTTTACAAAATAATAATGTCTGTGGAATTGCTTTATGGACGTGTGACAATTGATGCATTCGCTTCCGGATTTACTATGGGTGCGTTTGGCAGAAAAAAGCGCTAGCAAGCGCTTACAAGCGCTAAAATAGTTTTCGGCCAGGACACGATTGCTACTTCAGTAGCGCTGACACAATCCGCCATTTTGCTTATTTAATTTGTTTGTTTTGAAGTAGAGTTTATAAGTTGTTTTCTGCAATATTAGTTTTAAGTAATATAATGACATGAATAAACATATACATGTTATTAAGAATTCATGATTGGCAAGTTTTTAATATGAATACTTGACAAACATATATTTAAATTAGGTTAGGTTCCCCGGTTAAAACTAACATCGTGTCCTAGAGGAAAATAGCTACTTACGATTTGACAGCGCTTACAGGGTCGCCATTTTGCTTACAAGCGCTTGCTAGCGCTTTTTTCTGCCAAACGCACCCTATGATTCGGTCTGTGCACGCGCCACGCATAAAAACAATGAGTAAT
Organism: Parnassius apollo; assembly: GCA_907164705.1. NCBI lineage: Eukaryota > Metazoa > Arthropoda > Insecta > Lepidoptera > Papilionidae > Parnassius > Parnassius apollo. Next base: position 127,464 of record CAJQZP010000333.1, on the reverse strand, counting down.
CTACGCACACATCTTTTTTTTTCTTATAGGATAGGGTGACAAATGAGCACACAGTCCACCTTATGGTAAGTAGTTGCTGTGGCCCATAGACATCTACATCTATCCTCGATTACGAATCAAAATGCAGATGCGTTGTCACCCGTGAGGACTAAGATGGAATGCCTCGTCTCCAGTAAAAAAGGTCTCCGGTTCTCTAAACTCATTATACGAAACACAGCAGCATTAAACTACTATTACAACTATACTACTAATATAACTGCAGCATGGCTCTACCACGTATAAAACAACAACAACATTTATGAAGACACAGTGATGAGTGGTCGCTTCTGCCCGCCGCCCGCCTCTTCGCATATATAATGTATTATTTACACCGCATTCTGTGAGTATTAAAGCTGCTTTCTAGTACCTCAAAAATCCGCCAGGCTGAGGAATTCGGAGATTCGGTAAGTGTTTTGCTTCTTTTGTTATTGCTTTCATGAGGTTTTTTCCACAAGCATTCCGCATTGTATAAAGATTATATTACAATTACAAATAATTTGTTCTACCGCATATATCAAATAAACTTACAGTCCATTTGCTCTCTCTCTCTCTCTCTCTGTCTCTCTCTTTTACAACCAATATATTTATTATTTTCTCACCGCATTCACCACCTCCACTTGTAAGAGGAGTATAAGGACAACTCGACGCAGGCGAAGTGCGGTATCATTCTAAGTCATTCAATTGGTTATCTCGTGTACAGTGATACCATCCGTTGTGATTCTTTCCCTAGAAGAGGTAGCAGAATATTCAGCGGATAAGTTCAGTGTACATCGTGATAAGCAATGTTGCTGTTGATTTGCATACATAATTTGTTTTGGTGTTATCATGTATGTACGTTCATCACGTTACACTACATGCGTGATTGTGATCGGCATGTATTACGGTATTGTAAGATTGTATAGAGCTATGCTGAATAAGAAGCGCCTTACGCTAAATGTGTAGTGCGTTACGCAGTTTTATTGCTAATAATTATTAATTGCGTAAAACAAAAGAGCAAGGTCTCATACTCTCACACTATATTGTTTATACACTAAAATCTTAATGATTTGGTCCTTCAAATGTTACTCACCAAGCTCTCCTCGGTGGCATCTTTGTGCGCTTGCTTTATGTGATCCTTGAGCGCGAAAGCGCGCGCGTAACTTGCGCCACATAGCGAGCACGAAAACTTGAGGCTGTTCTGCCGCGAGTGGATTTCGGTGTGCACTCGTACTGCGTACAACGACGCGAACGGCCTGCAAATATAAGTGACGTTTACCTCAGAATAAGTTAACGTCTATTTAATTATTTATTTATTCTTTTTTGTACACCACAATACAGAAACATCAAGTACAGTTAAAACTAAATTAAAATATGTACAATAGGCGGTCTTATCACTCTGAAAGTGATTTCTTCCAGACAACCTTTGCGTAGAGAAATGATGCAAACAAAAGTTAAAATAGAGGGGGGCATACAAAATAATAATAAAAAATATAACAATACATACAAATAAAGATAAGTGAAAATTATATATAAAATATCATATAATAGATTAAATGAAAAGAGTACGAGAAAGTTAAAGTAATTTATCTAATAGCGTTCTAAATAATACGATTTAACAAGACTTTTGAAAGAATGAAGAGATTTAGCACGACGAATATGGAGAGGTAAAGAGTTCCACAATCGCACAGCAGTTACGGTGAAGGATTTCTTGAAAAAGGTGGAAGAGTGCAAAGGTGTAAAGAGAGAGAGAAAGATTGACGGGGGATCGAAGGAACCGATTATGGGTAAGAGAAAGATACTGGAACGTCTATTGCTTTATAATAAAGAAATCCCCATAATTCGCGGGATAAGGATAAAGTTTGCTGGGTTCCTTTTCTAACGAGATTGAACTGAGCCTATCGTAATATATAGGTCTTTTTTAAGACTATAGTGAATGAGAATCTACCATTCAGTTAGTTAGTTAGCTTAGTTTATATGAGACTGCTAAGGGAATGAAATAAAACTTATCTTAGACAAGTCTAGATTATGCCTACCATGCCGTCTACGGTAGATATTAGTGAAAAATTTTAACTGCCGGATATGTTACATTACAATACTCTAAATGCTGTACTGAGGCAATCACCACTTGTTCTAGTCTATCCGTGTTCAGAGTAATCCTTTTATAAGATTGGAGCTATCCTAAATCGATAAAAAACTATGTGTGTTTGTTTCCGCACAAATGTTTGGTTTAATTAAATTTTAACCCAAGACTGTTAGTCTCAACTAATGCGATTTGCGATTGAAGTAATATACTGAAACTTATTCGGCTATTATATAGTAAAGGGAATTTGGTGGCAGATAGCGTATAGTAGATTCTTAATCAATTTAATACAAATTTCACAACGTATGTAGACTAATTTATTTGATCTTAATAATAATAAAAAAATTATGCTTAAAGTTTTAATTAATAAAAATTATAATCGTTAACACGTTTTATTAAAACTCTAAATTTAATAAATAAGACAGATCGGCACGGTATTTAATAAGGCGTATGTCTAAAACTAATTTATGTTACAGTTCGAACGGATCTTTCCTTACAGTTTTATTAAAATGACATTTGTTCCCATGTTGCTCTAGTCAGAGCCTATATAACATGCACCTAAAATTCGAGAAGGAAGATTGAAGAAAAAATAACGATCTTATTATGGGTTCCGTAACATAGATTCCCTCACGATATTTTATTTAATCAATTTATTATGTTCCTAAATTAAAGAAAATAAGTACGTTTTTTATTTTTCTCTCGCTACCTACTATGTTTACGGGCCATAGAATACTATAATTGCATACATAATAGAACGGGGGTGTGGGCGGAGCCCGTATAGCCACTAAAATGTCACTAACACGTCAATTCACACGTATAAACGTCAATACGAGATGTGTTTTGACGTTACAATCGTTTTCATATTTCGCATGCAAATTATTTAGAAAATGGTAAATTGCACGCTATTTACAAATAAATATGTATTAAAATCTGTCTGTCAACACAGCGAATCGGGTTTTGTAGCAGAGATAATACGAGTACGACGTTATTTCTTGTATGTGTGCTCCCGGCGACGCCCCTCCACGTACAAAATAAGGTTGACAGCCATTCTATTGTGTATATTCTATGTTACGGGCTGATGAGAGAACACTAGAGAAGTTTTTTAAATTACTATCTTGTCACTGCACTGCACTTTTCACACTGTTAGTAAAACACTAACCTACACTTACCTGTTACACTGCTGGCAAGAGAAAGGCTTCGTGTGTGAGTTTTTGTGACCGGCGAGTTGCACTGATGTTTTGAAAGCCTTTGGGCAGTAAGGGCATTTGTAGGCACGCACCTCAGAGTGCGTAAGGAGGTGATGATTGTAGACGCTGTGCGCTTTAAATCTGAGAACAAGCATTGAATCTGTAATATTTATATCACGTCTACAATTAAATGATCAATTCCTTAAATAAATCTCTATGTTCGAGATTTTATGATAATTCAACAATATTTAGTCTTGTTGCTAAATAAGGACTAATTAAATAAAAAATGGTATAAGTGAAGTTAAAAACATTTTTAGAACGCATAAGTAATAATGACCTCCAGATCGAATTTCGGTCACGGTAGCCAGCCTCAACGGAGACTAGCCATCGGCGCAGGACAGGATTATAGTGCCCAAGTGTATGCGCAAGCACAGGTGCACTCTATATTCCCTCGTCGTTGCTGTCCTCTGCAGGGCATAAATGCCGTGCAGGTCTCGGGCCTCGGGGTGTACCCCTTTACCCGGATGTTCCTCACGGCACACTACAATGTGCCGGTCCTGGGCGCCTTGATGTTACAGGCGTTGTTTAGCGACTTTTGTCGCAGTAGGGTAAAATCATCATTAAAAGAGGTTGTCTCAATAATTGTGTTTAACACAAATTATTTTGTCAGAGTTGGCCTTTCTGCGGCATTGTGGGATTTACTCAACTCCCTAATCTATATAGGGAGGAGTTCTCTTGGATAGGGTCGCCCGTCCGGCGGCCTTGCATGCAACGGCGCGAAGCCGTTGAGGTGTTCCTGTGGCCGTTGTCGGCGCGGTCAAACATACCGCGCGCCAGCCGGACCACGAAATCATGTAGGCTCTCCATCTTGAGGTTGGCCGCTATGACGTCATTACGGACGTAGCGACCCGCACCGACTATGGTTCGTAATGACAAACTCTGCTGGGCCTGAAGTCGCCGCTTCTGATGATCGCTCAGGAGTGCATACCAGGCCGGAGCAGCGTATGTTAGCAGGGGTCTTATGTATGTTTTGTAAATAGTTAACTTCGACTTTGTCGGTAACTTGGATGTCAGGACAGGGCGGAGCATAGCCCGCGCACATCGAGCTTTGCGTATAGCAGAGTCGACGTGCGCTGTCATATGCAACATCCTGTCTATCCGACATCCAAGGTAGGTCACGGCCTTCTCATATGCGATCTCCTGGCCTCCGAGGGTTAGTGGTGGTGGTAAATTTCTGTAGCGGCGAGTGAGTAGAGCGGTCGTCTTGCTAACATTGACGGCCATCCTCCACTCATCCAGCCATGGTGGCAGCAGGTCCAGCAGACGTTGCATCCTGGCAGCTGCAATATGGGCTCTTCTGGACGACGTGAAGTATGCGCTGTCATCCGCAAACAGCGCTAGTTCGACGTCGTCCTCCCATTCATGCAAGTGTCCTGCCAGGGTAGGGATGTCATTAGTGTATGCCGCGTACAGGGCTGGAGACAGACAGCTGCCCTGTGGCACACCAGCTGTTATGGTCTTTATTGCGGACACAGCGTCCTCTACGCAGACGTAGAACTTCCTGCCTTCCAGGAAAGACGCCACTAGCCGCAATATAGCAGGAGGGATACTTGTTTGTACATCTAACTTGTAGAGTAATCCTGTGTGCCACACCCGGTCGAACGCCTTCTCGATATCGAGAAAGACGCCCAACGATATGCGGCCACGGTTGTGTTCGGCCGCAAGCAGGTGCAGCACTCTGGTCAGCTGTGTTGCTGTTGAGTGACCTCTCCTGAACCCATGTTGCTCTGCCCGAAGTTGGATGCACGGGCGGTCTTAACAGTAATCTTTCGCACAGTTTAGCTATATGCGGTAGCAGCGTGATCGGCCTGTAGTTGGCAGCTCTACGCCTGTCCTTCCCGGGTTTCGGCAAGACGATGACTTTGCCTTTCTTCCAGTCCTCCGGGAAGTGGGATGTCCGCAATATGCCGTTGTAGAGCCGACCTATCTCTACAAGGACTCTATTGGGCAGCTGTCGTAGTGCAGCGTTAGTAATCCCGTCGTGCCCCGGCACCTTTCTCGGTTGCAGGCGGGTTACTGTCCTCCGCAGTTCGGCGGGGGGATATAAACCACTCTCCTGCAAGCGGTGGCGCGGGCGACGACAGGAGCTCCTGCACGCGGCTCTCCTTCCGGGTATGGATTTCCATGAACTCCGCACTTGCTGGGTTCGGCATAAACTGCTCCTCGAAGTGCTCAGCTAGGATATCCGCTCTGCCCTTGGCATCGTAACATTGAATGCCCGCCTTATTAGTCAGCGGGCAAACAGGTGGTCGTGTTTTCGTTAACTGTCGGTTCAATGTATAGAGCGACGCGTGTTGTTCGTCTGCCTTCCATATGCGCCGCTCCCAGGCCTCTCCTCTGTGGGCCTGTATTGCAACCGACAGTTCGTCTGTTAAGGTGTTAAGTTTTCTTTTTACTCTAGGGCAGCGAGTACGCGCCCAGAGCTTCCTCAGCGCTCTTTTATGATTTAGCTGCACGCGTATCTTTAGCGGCAGCTCCTCTTTTCTTCCAGTGAGAGGGACGATCATAGAGGCCGCGTTGAGGGCCTCCTTGATGCACGTGGATATTCTAGTTGCAGCGGCCTCTACGTCGTCCGCTGAGTTGATCGGTGTATGGACTGGAGGTCTCTCCTGCAGGTGTTGGTGGTAGAGCCTCCAGTCGATCTTGGTCTTAACGGCTCTGGGCGGTGAAGTCACTGCCTTAGTGCCAAGGGTTATCAGAATCGGGAGGTGCTGTGTATTCAGGTCATACAGCACTTCTACCACTACTGGGTAGTTGACGTTCCTAGTGAGCACGATGTCTAATACATCCGGACGCTTCCTAGGGTCGCTAGGAATGTGCGTCGGTTCCTCGGGACCTAGAACGTCATAGTCATGGTGTTCTGCGTCGTCGTAAAGTTCACGACCCGGCGGGGTGATCACTCTGGACCCCCACGCCGGGTGTTTGGCGTTCAGGTCCCCGGCGATGATGGTGGGTGTTGTACCTTCCATTACCGTCCGGATGTCTGAGGAGTGGAATGGCGGCCCTGGCGGGCGGTATGCTGCAAAGATCCTTAGTTTCTCGCCCGCCGCCTCCACTTTTATGCCGATTGAACGCATCGTCTGGAAGTCTGGCAGTTCCAGCTCCTGGTGGACGATGTCTCTCCTCACCAGGATCGCTGTCCCTCTGTAAGCGACCCCTTGAGGATCGACCTCGTCCCTCCTTTGGGCAGCTTTAGATGCGTTGATGGTCGTAATTTGGTTTCACCCAGCAAGATCACCTGGATGTCCTGTTGCTGGGTGAGAGTGCGGAGTTCATGGATCCTTTGACGAATCCCGTCCGGATTCCAATATAGCAGGCGCAGGTTACTATCCTCCATAGTGCCTTGCCAATAGGGATGCCAGCGCCTTCATTACGGCGGTAACTGGATCTGTCCCGGCCCTAATGTCGGCCAGGACTTGTGTTCCGACTTCGATGGCTATGCCTACCAGTCTATGGTTAGCATCAGCCGTCTCGAAGTCGGAAGTTGGTGGTTTGCGTTCTGCACTACGCTTTTGTGAAGGCACTGGTCTCGGGGCATTAGATTGAGTCTTCCTTTGCGCAAAGCGCGCTCTATGTGTGGAGCGGGCTCTGCTTTCCGGTAGGGCCCTTTCTGGTGCTCTACTTGCTGTAACTGGTGCTGGTGTTTTTGCAGCAACCTGCGCCTGCGAGGCTATCGGTCCTGTGGTTGTAGGGGTAGAGGTAGTCACTACCTGAGGAGGAGGCTGTTCTGTTCTCCTGCTCCGATTCCTCCGCCTCTTCCTTTGGGAGGGTTGCCTCTCAATGGCGTCGTTGGCAGGAGGTCGGAGAGTCGCCCCGGTGGTTGCCCTCTGCTCTGTGGGGGCCACCGTTTCTATTGGTACTGATGGGGGGTGGGGTGGGGGGGGGGGCTGGTTGCCTACCCTTTCCTCTAGTGATGGTAGCCCACCCGTCCTCCTGTATGGTAACTGCCTTGGGGCGACTCTGGGGGATCCTCTTGGGGTTCTCCGGGAGTAGCCCAGGTAGAACGATCCCCTGCTTCCTAGCGATCCTCCTCAGGACCGGGCAGCGGCGATCGTTGGCCGTATGGTTCTTGGCGCAGTTTGCGCACTTTGGTTCTTCCTCTCTACCCCTTGGGCAAAGGCTGGCAATATGCTCTCCAGCACAGCGAACGCATTTCACTGGCCTGAAGCAGTTTGCTGAGGCATGTCCGAAAGCCTGGCAACGGTGGCATTGTGGTGGCCCCGTTTTCCTTTGCCAGGCTTCAATGACTACTCCTCTCATATAGAGGAGTTCGTCTATATTGTAGAGTTCTTGTAGCCGCTCCAGGCTCAGATGCTCCAGCTGTGCGTAGTAGAGGCAACCCGGTCTGCCTCTACGTGGTGGTATGGCCTTAACGTACTGTATCGGGAAGCCTTTTGCCCGGATAGCCTCCTCGATCATCTTGGGATCGGTGCCCACTGGCAAACCCCGGATGCCCACTTTAGTGGGCTTCTCCTCTGCCGGGGTATAACAGTACCACGACATGGTTTTGTCTTTCTCGGAGAGCTCGACCATGTACTTCTGAATGGTACGGAACTCATCCGGGCTCTGTGGAGAAAATCTGACTCCCTTCCCGAATGGACGGGCATTAGGAGGATGGCCCAACTTTTCATTAAGGACCTTAAAATGCCTCGTCCAATCCGGGAGGCATTCTGCAACGATCGGCGGATATCTAGATTTCTCCTTCACCTTCTCTGTCTTTTGAGTCTCCTCCGCCGATTGCGGTCGTGGTACTGCAGGGGCCGCAGCCATGTGGGCATAGCTCGTTGACGGCCGCTGTCCATCGTCGTGAGCTAGTCCGGACGGGTTGGTAGTTTGAACCGGTGATGATTTTCCGGCTGATGCAGCTAGGGTTGCATACGTTGTTGAGCCCCAGCTGTAGGACTCCTCACCTCCTAGCTCGAATTGGATCGAGTCGTGACTGCGACCGTCCGGTGAGATGGGTGGCGGTGATAGCGACTTAGGAGGTGAGGTATGGACCTTCTTCCTAGTCGTTGCTTGGGGCTCTTCATCTTCTGATGATGTTGGCGAGTCGGATGAGTTACCGATGCACTGCCTCTTTTCGTAGAGGGAGGCTTCGGTCTCCGGTGGCGTATGCCTTCGTGGCGTCTTCTTGGGCCGCTGTTGCTGTGAGGGCAGCGGTTCACGCCCCGTCGTACACTCAGGTACGACGGGAGAGAGTGCAACCCTAGGTGCGGCCTCCTTACCCGGCGACGATATTCCCTCACTTTCATTGTCGGAAAGTACAGTTGACCGACATGACCGTAGAGAGATCAGGCGCAGGACCAACGGCGTTCCGAGGCACGGGGGTGAGACACCGCCGGACTCCGTGCAACTACAGAAAATTTCTTGACGGCAAAACTGAATAACCGTTGTTTTTTGGCCCGAGGCGGGATTCGAACCCGATACGCATTTCTTTAGCCTTCCGAGGAAGGCGCTATAGTTATCTTGTTTTTTTTTTATAGAATAAGGGTGACATACGAGCACACAGTCCACCTGATGGTAAGTGGATGCTTTGGCCCATAGATATATTCATTTATACTCGATTAAGATTCAAAATGCAGATGCATTGTCACCCCTGAGGTCTAAGATAGAATGTCTCGTTTCCAGTAAAAAAGAGTCTCCGGATCTCTACACTCACCATACGAAACACAGCAGTATTAAGCTGCTATTGTACGCTGGTATTCTGTGAGAGCGTGATTCTTCCCCGGTCGAGCCGACCCATTCGTGCTACAACCACAATATACTAGCTGTTTACGTCAGACATAAAATACCCAGACCAGCGACGGGCAGCAGCTCCAAAGGTACGAGACCTGCACCGTCGTCCGAGATTGTCAATCCACCTAACAAGCATTACGAAATCCTTCCGTGGTCCCAATGGTGCAATTTTAAACGCCGATTTACAACGTGCTCTGCAGTGAAGGAAAAAATCGTGAGGAAACATGCCTGACTGTAAAAAATTAAAAATTCGAAAACTAGAAGAAAATTATTTTATACGTGGTAGAGCCATGTTGTGTATATATATATATATTTTTATATATATATATATATATATATATATATATATATATATATATATATATAGTATAGTATAGTTACTGTAGTATAGTTGTAGCACGAATGGGTGGCTTGACCGGGAAAGGACCACGTTTTCACAGAATACCAGCGTATGGTGAGTGTAGAGTACCGGGGACCCTTTTTACTGGAAACGAGGCATTCCATCTTAGTCCTCACGTGACAACGCATCTGCATTTTGATTCGTAATCGAGGATAGATGTGTGTGTCTATGGGCCGCAGCAACCACTTACCATCAGGTGGACTGTGTGCTCCTTTGTCAGTTGTCACCCTATCCTATATAAAAAAACGTCAAGTTCCTTACATGAATACGCATTGCATTTACACTTCCATGACCGAAAACCCTCTCAGAAATGGGAGGAGACCTGTGCCCAGCAGTGGGATGTATATAGGCTGTAACTTTAAATCCTTCTTACAACAGGACAGGCCCGTGTCCAGTAGTGGAACTTTACCGAACGATGAAGGAATAAAAATATAAATCATGCTCCTAAATTGAAAAGTTTTAGTGCGCTATTATGTCGACGGATGCGGTCGTAAAAACAAAATGTGCCGAAATGAGACAACGCGCAGTAATATAGTTAGGTATATCAAGCCTATCAATTGATTCCAAAGAAGCGACACATGGCTTATATTCGGCCGTTTATGAACTCATAACTAAAAATACACTTGGGTTTATTATAGCTATGGTAATCACAATAGTAAAATAAAACAACATTGATTTTAACACATGTATATATATATATATAGACTAGAACATGATGAATTACTTCTTATGTTTATAACTAAAAGCAGTTCTGTGACAAATTTCTTTGAACTACAAAGTTTTTTTTTTATACGAGTATGTATACTCGTTACCACAATGGAGTTTGCATAAGTTTCAAAATCGGTAATATAACAACATTCTAAAATACTTTCAGTATCAATTAATAAGACAACGATATTTTTCTCCAATCGTCTCATTTGTTTTTATTTCACAACACTCTGGTTTCAATTAGACCAATAGACACGGCCTACGTCCGTGGGGACACCACATCATAAAAACGCGTGGTTCTCCTGCAAAAAAAAAATGGAATGCCTCGTTGCCAGAAATTACATCATAATCATCTAAATAATGCCTCATCTAAGTCTTTCACAAGTCCACTACGAGGAATACCACCTGCATCCTTCGACTTCCTGCAAGTCTTAAGCGATGCACACTATGCAGATACTACGATCAGTACTGTATTTACCATAAGGGCACACGGGGCCCGTGCCCAGGGGAGTATCATCACGGGGGCCCCCGTGACGAAAGGCACCGGCCTTATTCGCTTACGCTACACAATCTTTTTTCAATTTTAAGAAAATATTATCCGACAAAAAAATTTATAGAGAAAATGAGGCGTTGTTAGTGACTTTCTGGCAACTCTGAGCAGTGTGACAAGCCACACATTGCCGGAAAAAGTATCATTGACAGATTTCCTAGGTAGAAAATAAGTAGGTAGTTCCGCCGCTATCTAAACATTTTTGTCGGGCTGTACAGTCGTTACCTTTTTTTCTTTCCAACAGGGCGGCCAAATTCTTGTGTGCCCAAGGGCCCCGGTAAGGCCTAAGACGGCGTTGACTACGATAAGATATCTGTATCTGAGCATGTATCTTTCAATATCGCTATCTATGAAATTCAATGAACTAACACACACCGCTCAAATAATTTTTAAATTATCGTTAAGTATTTGTAAGCACCGACATAGTTATATTGAAAGTGACAATATGATCTGCTGATACAAATATATCTACAGATAATATCGGCAGACACAAATATAGGATTTTACTTGCAGATAGCTTTATATGACGTTCTACCCAAATTCTTCCTCTTTTAATAAATGCTAATACAACACTTTCATCAAAATCCAAATCTGAATCCTATTCTGACGAGCTGTCTAGCAAATCTACAAGCAATATACGCCAACTCATTGTACATAATATTATGTATAAACAATTCGCTCCAAAAAACACGTCTAGTTAGTTTGAAGGATTTCGAGTGAAAATATCTTTTCGTATATACGTAGTGTGTGATGATACTCTCAGACAATTAGGTTTTTATACGCAGATAAAATATTATCGTATCTGAGTAGTGTGTGACTCGCTTTACCAAGTCATTACTTCAATTAGTGTGGGGCCGCCCTACGTTTCACTTATCGGAACAAGGCTGCCACTTTTGAACCGTTCTTTCCCATCGTTTGTCGGATTTTCGCGCTAAGTAATACTATAAGTATAGTATTACTTATAGACTAGAAGATTAGCAGAAAATATTGTCACTATCTTTCGATATAATTATGTCGGTACGAACAGATACTTAACGATAAATTATAAATTATTTGTGCTGTGTGTGTTAGTTCATTGAATTTCATAGAGAGCGAAATTGAAAGATATACGCTTAGATACAGATATTTTATCGTATCTGCGTAGTGTGTGAATCACTTAAGACTTGCAGGAAGTCGATGGATGCAGGTGGCATTCCTTAGCAGTAGACTTGTGAAGGACTTAAATGAGGCATCATTTAGATGATTATGATGATGTTGATAACTGCTGCTGCAAAGATTGGATCAACGAGGCATTGCAAACAAAAAAATGCAATGCCTCGTTGCTAGCAACGAGGCATTGCATTTTTACAGGAGGACAACGCGATTTTATGATGTGGGGACTTTAGGACGTAGGCCGTGTCTATGGTCTCATGCAAACCAGAGAGCTGTGAAATAAAAACAAATGAGATGATTGGAGATCACAGATTACCCCCTAATAGATTCCGCATACAGGACCACAAACGCGCGCAACACATACTTGCTGTAGCTAGCATACGAAGTAACGCTAAGAATCACTACATCAGTGTTGACCAAGTTTGTGACCCGTAGGCACGTCCGAGTTCTTGACAATTTAAAAATAGTCTTGTATCTAAAATACTTTACAAATGGCTTCTTGTGCAGTAAAATAGTGTGGCAAGTCTGCTAAGATATCCAGTTTTCAAATAGACGGCATAACATTTCATCGGTAAGTAAATTCTATTCTTATCGCGTTATGCTATTTCAAATGCACCGGAGTTCATCTTATACTGGTAATGTAATGGTACAAAGTGATAACAAGTATAGTCAACCAAATCTAAGAAATGCATTTTGACAGCTGTCAGACTTATTGCAAAGTTAGCAAGCAAGACTTATTGGAAGTACAATATTCGATTCTTAAAAAAATCGATATCGATTATTTAGAATTGGATCATTTACAGTTTAGTTTGAATAATACCAGAATAAATTTAAAACGGATAATTTAAAGCACAAGATTTATCAGTTTCTACGTATTTGTTGTTAGCTACTGCTTATTTCTAGAGGCACAGTTATAAAAATTTAAGATTATAACTAAATTAAAAATAAATTTATTAAATCACTTTCAGTACAACTAGTTGAGCTGTCGTTTGATTTTCAATAATGCAGTCAAAATTAATGTCTCTTTCAAAGTCATCCATAATATTTTTTTTACCTACCACTTTTGCCCAATGATCCTTTGTGAAATCGGCACATGCTTCAACGAATATTGAAGAAACAGTCCAAAAAGTTAAAGCCGAGTCACAAATTAAGAAGACAAACAAAAATCAAAAAATTATGCACAGTAAGCTCCCGAAAAGGCGGGATATTGAAATTACGTAGTAGTTTTTATATCGTGGCCTTGCATATGAGTTTTCTTGCCTTCACAAATTTACGTCGAAAATGAAAGAAAAACTTGTTTTATTCATGATTCATGTAATTTAAGGAATTTTAAAAATTTAAATGAAACAAATTATACATTAAAAAAATAATTATTCGATTATTTGAATATTTTTAAAGATTATTCGAATATTATTGCTGATTATTCGCATAACAATTAATTTTAATCATCCAAGCACTACGGTAATGTACATAGCGACATATCATTGAAACGACGTCATGTACACAAAGTTGATACTGGTTATTTTTTAATATTTTGCTTTGTTTGAAAGATTCAAATTTAAATTAAATAAAAAAACTATACACGTTGTAACGAAATATAGATAACTTTATAAATCTTCGGATTTACGCAAATGGTTATTTTAAATCGTGTGAGTACGATTGTGCAAAATTATTGCTGAATGATTAATGTGAAACGTCAAAAAGTATTTCTTAGATTTGGTTGACTATAAGCAGTTGATGTCTTTTTGAAACGTCCCTTTCCCTCATTACATAAATTACAGTAGTTGTCTTTGTCTAACGACAGCACGTGTATCGATAACATAAACACTCACGCCTGTCACCCAGAGGGGTAGGCAGAGACTACAGACTTCCATTTGGCACGATCCTGACACACCTCTCTCGCCTCCTTCACATCCATATAACTACGCATACATGCTCGTCGGTTAAGGGTACTCCTAATTTGGCACGTTTTCAATAAATCGCCAATATGGTCGATACATTTTCAGTGCATATGCGATACACATAAAAAGTGAATCGATAGTGTTGTGATTTATAAGCAGATATTTGTTTGGTCATCATTTACATTTTTTTAGTCATTATTTTATAAAAATAGTGGTGTATCATTGTGGTACATATATGTTATAGGTTTCCTAATTGCTCCGAAAGCAATAAGATGTAGATAGACGCTACTTGTCGAGGGGGCCCATGGTTTCCCACCAAAAATATGTGTGCTATGCTCAAGACACTTTACAGAAGACATTCTTCATATTATGAAAAATCGTAGAAGGCTGTTGGATTCCGCTATACCATCTCTATACTTGCCAGTTTTAGTATGGACTTTTACATTATTCAAACCAATGTAGATCACACAATAAATAATAGCATTAAGTGGTTGATTGAAACATGATATTCTAATATTTAGGCGAATGTTACACAACGAAATTAAACTATTTTTAATGGATTTGTAAATCATAAAACAAGTGAAATTATAATGTGATTATTGTTCTTCTAGTGTTACACGAACTTCAGAAATATCTTATTATTATTATTATTAATATTAAGTACATCTAAATTTGGAACACGTACCGTATGTTTTATTAATTAATAATACTACTTTTAGGTACAACACTTGGCAAAAATATTGTCACCTCCGAGAGCACATACCAGGGCACACACAAATCCCCCCCGAACGGGTTCCCGCCTTGTCGTGGCGGGGGGGCTCAGTAGCCGTGGCTTGGTCTCCCACGGTGAACAAAGAGGAACCCACGTGGCTGGCCCGAGGTGAAGGGCCGGCCTGAGGTGGCCGCTCCGAGTGGGCTTGGGGAGCCAACTTCGGATGTGTGCTGGTGGACTGCAGCGAGTGGGGGCTGGAGTCGCGGAGTAAGAGGAGTGTTGGTATGGCGATGCGCCACTCGCCCTATCCTTCGCGACTCAAACGGGGCCGCACCGTTGATGCGGTGGTGGTGGGGCTGCGGGGGGAGAGGATTGTCGGTATTGCGAGGCGCCGCTCTCCCTACCCTCCGCAGCCGAATCTTGGTTGGCGACGGAGCCATAGACCAGATCCGCCGCTGGGGTCGGGAAGGCTAGTACTTATAAGTGCTCGTTTTTCCTGGCCCCATGGCCTTTGTGCATCGGACGCGGAGGCGTCTGTTGCACAGACGTAGTTGGAGGCCGTGGAGGAAGGCGCGCCATGTGTTCTGGTGCGCCTTACCTGGGAAGGAGAACGGGGAGGAATTTTCCTCTCCCGAGGAGGTGCTGTCATGGGGCGGCAGGCGCTAGTAGGGCCGCGGATGTGTGCGAAAGCGTTCCCGTAGCCCTGCCAATATGCGACAAAGGTGGAACACCATGGGGTTTTAGTCGGTGCGAGTCCGACATAACCCGTCCTTGCCCCCGCGAGGCGGGTATGCGTAGGCATTTCCCCATGCAAAAAAAAAAGGGCACACACAAATGATTCACACCATTTTGTTAGTAAGATAAAAGACCTACATCTCGCTGACAATGAAACTATGGTCAGTTTTGGTGTTCAATCACTATTCACATGCCTACCTATTGAAGACTGCATCTCAATTGTAACTAGGAAGCCAGAAGATAACTACATGCCTGCAGAATACGCAGTATTACTCAAACACTGCTTAACATCTGGCTATCTATCGCGGAAGGAAGAGTTCTACAAGCAAGTTGAGGGTGTGGCGATGGGCTTACCTGTATCTCCTATAGTCGCCGACATATTCATGGAAGACTTTGAGGAGAAAGCCCTCCTTATTACTCCATTAACTATGACATTGAGACGTGAAACATCTCAGTACCCCCTCCCCCCGTGACCATAAATTAATTAAACGCGATAAAATCCGTATATATAGTTTTATTCAATGTGTAGTGTTCGCGTAAATTTAAGAACTCATTAGATTACATGTACAAATATATGTATTGTTTTATTTATATACATTGTTTTATTTTTTAATAAATTTCAAATAAAAATTGATCAATTTATTTATTTATCAATAATCAATAAATCTCAAATTTATCGATCAACGTCCCAACCCTGTCCCATCACTATGGTTCGGAGCATTCTAAGTTCAACCTTGAATTATCCAATCACAGCGCAGTTGACACGTCCCCTGCAACTCATGCATGCTGCGAAATTTGGTGAAATCGAAACAGAACAAATATTCCATGATGATCCATGGTATCTATTAGGGGGTAATCTGTGTTGGAGAAAAATATCGTTGTCTTATTACTTGATACTGAAAGTATTTCAGAATGTTGTTATATTACCGATTTTGAAACTCTTATCTAAACTCCAATGTAGTAACGAGTATACGTACTCGTATAATTAAATAAAAAACTTGGTCGTTTAAACATTTTTGTGACAGAAGTGCCTTTAGTTATATACATAAAAATAATTCATCACTTTCTAGTCTAGTAGTAGTATTCGTGCTATAGGGCCGACCTATTGCCACTTCAAATTACGTATCTGTTGGGCTGTATCAGTTACTCTGGTTCTACTGTGGACATCTTCATTTCGAAGTCCATCATATATCTAGCAGTGAAATACTATGTCTCAGATATGTATCATAGGCAACACTCTTGTTTTCAAGTTCGAATTAGGTAGCAGCAATTAACTGCAATTAGTAATTTTGGTGTACTACGCGCATCTAGTCATGCTAATCCATTTACGAGCACACGGCCTAGTATAACCTCATGAGAAATGCCAATATCCTTTCAAATAACAAACAATATTGTCAACTGCGTCGGATGTAAAATATCGACAGGTTGATTGTTTAATTGCTGGTTGAGGGCAAAGGAAAAGTATTAATATTTTGTAAGGTCACTTAGACGCTTGATCATCTTACAAAATATTAATAGCGAGAAAAGTTAAATCGCAATGATTACGTACCTTTTACCACAATGCGAACAGGCGTACGGACGTGCGCCCGTGTGCGTACGCATGTGAAGTGTGAGGCAGTATGACACACGGAAAGCTTTCCCGCAAATCTCGCATGTATGTGGTTTTTCACCTTAAACATAAAGCACTTGTTTCTAATATAGTCAGAGCGTTCCAATAAACAAAAATCAAAATGTAGTAATTCTTATCTAGTAGTATAGCAGACTTTGTCATAAAACATGTTACTTTAGATATACCATCGATATAGTTAAGTCATTAACTTAGCCTATACAGGTGGCCCAAAAGTCGTGGATCAAACGCAACTAGGGGTTAGATGGGTCATCAGCTGCAAAAAGTTGTTCTACGGGAGGTCCTTAAGGTCAACCCCTGCAGAGTTATTATTTATTTTATGTTTTTATGAGAAAATTGACTTTTTTAACTAATTCTTATTAAAATCCCAAAAATCTACATCCTGTATCTTTTTTATAATTTTCACTAGATTGGTACTGATGATTCCTTGCGTTACACATGCTATTTATGGTTGTTTATTGGGTGTGTTGTAGATAATATTAAGTTTTACGATTTTTTTTTTCTCAAATCATAATTTTTTATTTACTTCGGACCCCACTGTGAAAAAAAATACTCTACCGAAAAGTGACCCTGTATTACAAGTTTTGGCGCATTTAATAGGGATTCTGAAAAGGTATAACACATGGCCATGAGTAGCTCTAATATCTTTCTAGGACGGAAAAACCAAAACAACGATTGTGAAATAATTGTTTTATTAAGCAAACCATTTTACAATAAATGCTCAAATTTCCTGACTCTGACCATAATGCATAATCTGCTCCGTCTAAATAAAATTCATACGTAACCCACGGAATGCACCTCTGTTGTTAGTGTTACGAGCTTGAGGTTCGTGACAATAAAAATTGCCGATAAAATTACCTAAATTAACACTTTAATCTACTTTACACAAATTAAAACTAAAAACACTAATAATTAAACACACTAATTCACTTAATTCCGCTCCGAAGCTTCGCTTGTGTCGCCGAGTTCAACTCTGCCCCCATCGCATCTTGCAGCGCCTATATATTTAAATTAGCAAAGAAATATCCAGAATGTTCAAGTAAACACGCGCAAGGTACCGAGCGTTCGAGTCATTTTCTCAATGCTCCCCTCGCTCTCGTTCCTGACACTAGATGGCGCTAGTGTATCGTTGACTTGAGCGCGTAACACTGCCCCCTCCTAAGACATGCTCGTCCCGAGCATTATCGGCCCCATAATAACGCGCCAAGCGATTCACATGGACGATCTTAGGAGTCCCTCTTGCGCCTTTCTGTAACGGCTCCGCAATGTCAAGGGCTGTCCTATCCCGTGGTGCACCAACATTGTACAATTTCGGTGCTCCTCTACTACGTGTCTGAGGTCCCCGCACGGCCGCACAACTTGTACATATACGACACCAATCCTCGACATCGTCACGATAATGGACCCAGTAAAACTGTTCTCGGACCGTCAGTAGAGTTCGTTTAACTCCCAGATGGACTCTTGAACGACCATTATGGCACAGCTGTAGAACATTCGGCACTTTAGCTTTAGGGACAACCATTTGCAAACGACAGCTGTCTCTTCGACCATTGTCCCATTTACGGCACAGGACTTCATCCTGAATCAGCAAGCTGTCCCATTGGGCCCAATAGCTTTTCGTGGTTGAACTCATCGCTGAGACGTCCCTCCACTTAGGCTTGGTAGCACGGGCCTTCATCCATCCCAGAATCGGCTTGATGTCCGGATCTTCCTGCTGTGCATGTCGTAGGCTGTCCTTCCACCCGTTGCTGAGGTGGTCTGTCCTGAGCATCCTCACGGATACCACCTCCTTACTCTCTTGCCTACTACAATGGTTGCAATCTTCAGGACAAGGTCTTCTTGACAATGCATCTGCGTTGCCGTGAGATTTCCCGCTGCGATGTTCGATAGTAAGGTCGTATTCCTGCTGCTGCTGGGCGGTGCTGTTAGCCGCACTTCCTTTCTGAGACCGTTCACCTTCCCTTCCTAGGGTGTGCTTGGGGCAGCTGGACCGAATATGGCCCCTTTTCCCACAACCATAGCACCTGGGGCTGTATCCTTTATTGTGGTCGCGAACCGTAACTGCGGTAACCACCCTAGCGCTAGGGGAACGACGATCCTGCCACCGCCAGGCGGTGCCGTTAGCTGCACGACCCTCTCGAGATCGATCAACTCTCCTTTCCACGGTTCGCTTAGGGCAGCTGGATCGAAGATGGCCCTTTTGCCCACAGCCATAGCACCTTGGGCTGTATCCTTTGTTGCGGTCGCGAACTGTAGCTACTGCAACCTCCCTGACACGATGGGAACGATGATCCTGCCGCACGGCTTCCACCTCCAGTGCATGGGCCAAGGCGTTCTTAAGCGTCTCGTGGTGCCCTAGCCTCAGAGCAGCTCTGACTTCCAGGTCACGGATGCCGTCGATGAATGTCTGCACCAGGTTCCCCTCAATGAGCGCAGGTACAGACCGGTATGCTTTTCGCACCAGCTTCTCCACCTCTAGAGCCCACTGCTGCAGGTTTTCGTTGATGCGCTGCACACGATCTTTAAGCTGCGCGCGAAAGACGTGTTCCAGATGAGCGTCGCCATATCTCGCTTCCAAGGCCTCAAGAAGCTGCTCATAGGTCACTTTCTTACCGAGAGCTTCCAACACAGTTAAGGCTTGGTCGCGCAGGCCTAGGGTGAGTGCAGTCATGGCTTGGCTTTTATTCCAGCCGTTCGCCTCCATGACGGCCTCGAACTGGATTTTGTAGGCCGACCAGGAAGAGGTCCCGTCGAACGGCGGCACTTTGAATCCACGTAGCGAAGGTGCTGCAGCTACTACGGGAGCTGTAGTTCCATCCGCAAGTTTGAGGTCGTTTAGCGTTTTCTTCACGTCAGCCATCACGTTGTCAACCCGATTGTTCACATGGTTGATTCGGGTTTCATGTTCTTCGGTTCGGGTTTCAGCTTCCGACAGGCGGTTGTCGTGTTGAGCAACCCTATCCTTCACGTCTCTTATCTCTTTCCCAAAGGTAGCGTGAAGGTCCTTCATAAGGAGCATCTGCTCTTCCGACCGACGAGCCTGTTCCGCCTGCTGACGGGCCTGTTCCTCTTGTCCGCTCTGCAGCTGCTCTTTCAACTGACGGACCTGTTCCTCCTGTCGGCGAGCCTGCTCCTGCAGCATCACCATCAGAGCACCTAAGTCAGGTGCTGCAGATGTAGAAGCTACCGACGGGCCTGCAGCCAGTGGCTGGCCCTCTGCAACGTCTGCGGCGTTGCACCACCAAATCTTCGTTGGTCCGTCTCCTGCTAGCGTTGACTTCGGGTACGGACACCCTCCGTTACCTCCTTAGGTAAAATCGGCATTATTTTATCCCACTTCTGACACCAATTGTTACGAGCTTGAGGTTCGTGACAATAAAAATTGCCGATAAAATTACCTAAATTAACACTTTAATTTACTTTACACAAATTAAAACTAAAAACACTAATAATTAAACACACTAATTCACTTAATTCCGCTCCGAAGCTTCGCTTGTGTCGCTGAGTTCAACTCTGCCCCCATCGCATCTTGCAGCGCCTATATATTTAAATTAGCAAAGAAATATCCAGAATGTTCAAGTAAACACGCGCAAGGTACCGAGCGTTCGAGTTTCGACTAGGCGCTGTCGGTTGAGTGATTTGTGATGTCATTTTCTCAATACTCCCCTCGCTCTCGTTCCTGACACTAGATGGCGCTAGTGTATCGTTGACTTGAGCGCGTAACATTAGTAACTTGTACCCTAGCAAATTCTAGCTTTTGTCGTATTTCTTGTTCGCTATTGTTCTCTCCTTGGTAAACTATTTCTTTAAAATAGCCCCAAAGAAAAAAAAATAATGAATTTAAATCGGGCTATCGGAGTGGCACGTAATAGTTGGAGAAGCGCTCGTTCAAATGATCTCTAACTGCTCAAGCGTAGTGAGGCGGGTGCCATCATGTTGCAGCCACATTTCTGATATTCTTTCTTCTGGAACTTCAGCTTCGTTAAGAATATGGTTTGAATTATTTTGCAAAAAATTTAAATACTGAGCACCATTCAGCCTTGCTGGCATTTCATGCAGCACCAATTGCTGGCCAATTATACCAGCCCACATGTTAATACCAAACAGATGCTGGAATCGATCATTTCTTATGATATGGGGGTTCACTCTGGAGTAAAAATGCAGATTGTGGATACTGAATACTCCCATTCTTATAAAAGTTGACTCATCCGTCCATAAAACCTTGTTGAGGAACTGCGGATCCTCTCTGTGGTATCTTAGCATCTCTCTGCAAAACCGCAGTATAGGTTCATAGTCACCGGGCAGCAAAGCTTGCACCCTTTGCACGTGGTAGGCGTGATATTTGTTTCTGTTAATGACACGTTGCACCGTCGATCTTGGAATCCCGAGATTACGGGATATTTGGCGTTGACTTATACTAGGATCCAATCTTAATTCTCTCAGCACTTCATCTTCATTTTCAAATTGCACCACTGGTCTGCCTGCTCTCGGAGCATGCTGACCGGGTAAGACTCCCTCCATGTACGAATTATGTATGCGCATAAAGACCCTGTAGTCTGGAAAACGATCACGGTTAGGGTAGCGTTGACGATATTCCCTGGCAGCAGCCCGGGCATTACCGTCGCAAAAGCCATACAGGTAATGGCATTTCCGCATACTCCCGTTGGGTGTATTCTCTTCTCGCAGCAGCCATCTGTCCACTTTTGTAGCCAATCCGTCCGATTCCGAATCTAGTCCGATTCACACAGCACTGGTCACAGGTAGGCAATCTATCACAAGTCCGAAAAACAAAGCGTAGGTCAAAGGAAAGAAACTAATCTCAACTCGTCGTAAAACAGTTTGCACAACAGTGTAGGAAGTCACTAAAGAACACTAAACATTCTAAAGAAACATGCTCACGAGCATCCCCCGGCCCCTGCCCCTGCCGGCCCGGCCTTTTGTTGCCTAGAAAAGATATTACTACCTGAACTGACGGGCCAACCGACCTTTTTATTGACAAAGGATTAAATGGTTAGTGTAAAAGAGAGGCAGAGTCTTTGTCATTAATTGTATTAGTTCCAGTTTATTTTTAAATAAGCCTAACCGAGTTTTATGGTTGGGTTAACTTTGGCCTTGCTATGAATAATCGTCCTTGAAAGATATCAAAGCCACGCATAGCCATGTGTAATACCTTTTCAGAATCCCTTCAGGGTCCGAAGTAAATAAAAAGTTATGATTTTAGGAAAAAAAATAATCGTAAAACTTAATATCATCTTCAACACACCGAATAAACAACCATAAATAGCATGTCTAACGCAAGGACTCATCAGTACCAATCTAGTGAAAATTATAAAAAAGATACAGAATGTAGATTTTTGGAATTTTAATAAGAATTATTTAAAAAAAAATCAATTTTCTCATAAAACACAAAATAAATTATAACTCTGCAGGCGTTGACCTTAAGGACCTCCCGTAGAACAACTTTTTGCAGCTGATGACCCCATCTAACCGCTAGTTGCGTTTGATGCACGACTTTTGGGCCATCCTGTATAGTATATTATATAAGAATTTTGTGAATAAATTTTGACCAAGTGGTCTAGTTATTCAAGTGACCACTGTAACTCAGCCACAGCAAAGGGATAGTCATGTGGTGACACTTCTTAAATTGTATCGGAGCCTAACATCGATCTTACCGCATACGTGTCAAGTTTTATGATTAAAGTAGTAGTAAAGTAATAGAAGTCAGTTAAGTAATAATAAGTTTATCGTGTAGTGGCGGTGTAAGAATATCTAATATCCCATGGGCGTCGCAATAGGCGACAGAGGGAAACAAGTGAAATGGGAAGCAGCATTTTTCTAATAACAACTAAAAATAAAAAACAGCGGTTGCCAACCCGTTTGCCAAGCGTGGCAACTATTGAAAATATCCATCTTATGAGGCAATCTACGGGGGAGGCCTATGTCAGCAGTGGAATTTATAAGACCGTAATGGTAAGTAAAGGTAAAGAACCGTGTTAACTCAGAGGGATACATGCTCACTGTAAATTTCAGTCCACGGTATGCGAGAAACCCCGGTTCGGTCCATTGCCGGTAGTTTTAAGAGCCGATTTACTACGTGGTGGACGGTAAACGAAAACATAGTGAAGAATTCTGAGGAATAAAATATTTCAAAGTGTGAAGTCCAAAGTGTGGAGTAACGAGTAACACAGCATACTTATTATTATGTAACCCTCTCAAAATTAAAGGAAATTTGTGCCCAGCAGTAGCACTATATATGCTGTTACTTTTCTTTTTGGAAGTCAGTCAGTATAACATTATTACTCATAGCATCACCCCCTTTACAAGTGAATACCCTCTAACACCTAACATACCTGTATGTATCCTTTCGTGTTTGACTTTTTCATGTGGCCTTGCGAATTTTCTATTACAATATGAACACGTGTAAGGAAGAGATTTATCTTGTTTCCCAATCACTACCTGAAAAAAAACTATGCATTTATACAAAAGCAAAATGTTTTAAGTATTTGCTACCCACTACGTACACCGGCAGAAGAATTTGGCATTTTAAAACTAAGCGCCATAGTTGAAAGGTTCTTTGCTACCTAACTTGAGTTTATTATTTATATTCGTATTTTATTACAATAACCATACCATAGTATACTATTTTATTCTTAGAATAGATAAGCATATATTTAACAAAAACAGTAAAAAATAATAAAATAAAAGTAAAATAATAAGTGTGCCTCAAGGGTGTACCGCCACTACCTTTGCGAACAGACTATAAAAAGCGTTTTTTAAATGGAAAATTAAATAAAGGCTTCATAGAATAGAATATAATAACTTTTTACACAATATAGATTATTGCAAACATACTGAATGTCAATTTTTTTATTTACCACTCATTCGGAAAGTACTTCTGAGCTGGGAGGAACCAACAAGATGTCCCAGCGGGATTATTTCTACTTAGTATAAACTATTCCCAAGATGTGGTCGTAATATTAAAGAGATTTGATCAAAAACAATAATAAAAATTGCATTCAGTAATTATTTTATGGATTGAGAGCTTCCGTAGCCCAATAGTCAGACGGGCTCAGATACGAACTTGGCGCAATACGTGCCAGTATCCTAATTCAAAACCGCATTAGCGTCAAGCACGTAATGTAACATAATTATCGTTTTATAAAATACCTGCTTCTATTGTTATATAGTTTTATAAGTAACTAAACTATGTACCAGCTTCAAAACAATATTACGTCTTATAATTTAGCCGAGAAGCTATTTTCGGTATGCAGTTGAAATAAACTTTAAAGATATAAACGCATACTTTTTTAAATAAAATTTTGTCACTCACTCCACAAGTACTTATGTACCAAATTACATTACATAAACAGTATACTTATGTACAATATTACCTTTCTCAAACTTATTGAAAATTCAATACAGTATAAAATAATTTATTTAATTTCAAAACAAATCACAAAAGTCAATGTAAATAAACATTTAAATTACCTTATCCATATTATGTACACTCATGTGCATCTTTAGATACTCCTTAGAGTGAAACTTCTTGTTACAAATGTCGCAGTTCATTTTGTTGCTATTGTTGTGCGAATTCTCGTGTATGTTGCGATAGTCTTCCGGTATTAATTTGAAACATATCGGGCATATGTATTTATCTTCACTGGCTGCATTGCCTTCAATTGTCTCCACCGGAGGCTCGATCGGGCGTGACCTGATGGTTATTTACAAATTAATTTTTCTCTCTGTTAAAGAAAAAAATAATATTTCGTAACGTGACGTATAAACATATCTACAAAATATGTTAATATCTTTTTAAAAAAGAAAGCAATAGAATCAGGACGGAATCACCGTTTTGATCAGAAAATTAAGTGTTTGGTAATACTCTCAAAACTAGTTATTTAAATGAACATTTCTTAGTAATGAATTTACTTTATAAAATATTAATTGAACACATTGGAACACCTTCAATATATGTATCACCAAAACTAAGTGAGTAAGCAAGCACAGCCAGACTGCGATGCGACGCAG
Source organism: Parnassius apollo (assembly GCA_907164705.1). Taxonomy (NCBI): domain Eukaryota; kingdom Metazoa; phylum Arthropoda; class Insecta; order Lepidoptera; family Papilionidae; genus Parnassius; species Parnassius apollo. The sequence goes on along the minus strand of CAJQZP010000333.1, from coordinate 102,570 downwards.
GACAGCTTCAACTATTGAAATAAAAAATTATAAATCAGCACATTCATCAACTATTAACACATTTTTGCCATTTTTTCAACCGACTTCCAAGAGGAGGTACTCAATTCGACTGTACGTTTCTTTATGTGTTACCTCAGAACTTTCAATGAACTCTTTAAATGTGTTCTTTATTGCTTCTTCGGATTAAACTTTTTGCCTTTTAATAAAGTTATCCAAACTTAGAAAAAGTGGGAATGTGCTAGAAGCAAGGTCCGGAGCATATTGTGAATGAGTAAGGGCCTCTAGCTTTAGCTGCTAATTTTGACAACGTCTATTGTGGAGTATGTGGCCGGGTGTTGACATGAAATTTTGGCTGCGTGCTATCGCCAACGCTGTTTCTTCTGCATATCAATGATATGTTGCAAACCCGTAACATTCATTGCTATGCGGATGACAGCACTGGTGATGCTCTTTACACCGGTCGAGCCAATATTTCTCGGGAAAACGTTTCCGAGTGCCGGAATAAACTTGTGTCTGAAGTCGAGTCTTAGCTGAACAGAGTCTCGGATTGGGGGCGACTAAATCTAGTCCAGTTTAACCCCCAGAAGTTTGCGCGTTAAGCGCTAAAAAGAACCCCTTTGTCGTATCCCCTCAGTTTCAAGGCACTCCTCTTGTTGCCTCAGCCAGTAATGGAGTCCTCGGCGTCGACATATCGAGTGACGTGCAGTTTCGTGGTCACTTGGAAGGGAAGGCCAAATTGGCCTCTAAAAAGCTTGTCGTGCTCAGCAGAGCGGGACAATATTTCATGCCGGCACACCGCCTGCAACTTTACAAGGCGCAGGTTCGCCGCACATGGAATACTGTTCCCATCTCTGGGCTGGGGCTCCCCAGTACCAGCTCCTTCCACTTGACCGCATCCAGCGCAGAGCGGCTCGAATCGTCGACGACCGAGTGCTTTCCGATCGGCTCGATTCACTGGCATTGCGAAGAGATGTTGCATCTCTTTGCATTTTCTTTCGCATATACCATGGAGAGTGCTCTGAGGAATTGTTCGGATTAATCCCAGCCGCCAAATTTTGTGAACGCACTACGCGGCAAACGTCCCGATACCATCCACACCATCTGGATGCTTGGCGGTCCACCACTGTACGTTTCAAAAGGAGTTTTCTTCCGCGTACAACCTTTCTGTGGAATAGTTTACCACCGGCGATTTTTCCGGACCGATACGACCTGGGGACCTTCAAGAAAAGAGCTTACTCCTTTCTAAAGGACCGGCAACGCACCTGCAATTCCCCTGGTGTTGCGGTTGATCATGGGCGGCGGTAATGACTTAACATCAGGTGAGCCGCATGCTCGTTTGCCCTCTTCTATAAAAAAAAATTAAGCAATGGTGAAGAGCAGTTAGTTACTGATCTAGGTACGTCGAGTGCCAGCTACTCTACCATCTTTGGCAATTCTTCATTTCTTCATAACTACCACTAAATGGCTCATGTTGCTATAAAATGGTTTATACGTGGTAAAGCCATGCTGCAGCTATATTAGTGGTAGCATGAATGGTTTTCCGGTTCAACTGGGGTAGGACCAAGGTTCTCAACGGTATGCCAGCGTAAAATAGCAGCTTAATGCTGCTGTTTTTCGTATAGTGAGTGTAGGGAACCAGAGAACCTTTTTACTAGAAATGAGATATTACATATTAGTCCTCAGAGGTGAACGTATCTACATTTTGATTCTTAATTGAGGATAAATGTAGATGTCTATGAGCCACGGCATCTCCTTACCATCAGGTGGACCATGCTCGTTTGTTATCTTTACTTCTAAAAATACTGATAAGCTATTACTTTACTCAAATATATATAAGATAAATCATCCCAATACCGGTATTAAGGCATCGGTCGTACAGTAGAGTGCATTATAGTTTTACATAAATAAGTCTTTATCTACGAAATTGTCGTTTTGTTGTACTAGTAGCTACTTTGAACTTGGAAATTGAAATTTTAAAAAAATATTTAAGGCATGTTATTCCTATTTCTTTTAACGATTTACATGGGATGACAGTACTACGCGAATTCATAATGCAATAACAACTCAGAAATCAAATGCCATTAGTATTCCTGGTGTATTATCTGACTTAATCTGACCATATTTCAGACGTCAAGGATAAATGTAACCGTCGGAGTATCTCCCTCCCCATTGAAAGAAGGAATGAAACCAATCTTTTTCTTTTATATGAGATTAATACAGATTAATTAAAAAACGCCGTACAGGAGAGATAGTAATTTGCTATTATGCAAGAGAAGTAAAAACCCCCGATGAAAAAAGGAGACTTGGGATTTTAGTGCATAACCCTATATAATAAAAAGTGGTATTCATACGAAAACTAGACACTTTAGAAAACTTTGCTAATTTTTACATTACAGCCTATCGAAAGTCCACAGCTCCTCCAAAGATTGCCTTGTATATACGATTTTTCAATTCAAAAGCGAAGGGAAACCGCAGTTTTTATTATCTCCAGTAGTTAGTACTTAGGCGAAAGACACAAAGTTTCAGCTCCCTGTGTCGGCTCTTACGACCACCCCGGGATATGAGATAGTGAATATTCTTACACTTCCACTACATAGGAATTAGGAAATATGGTTAAACATAAAACAAATACAGTAAACCCTCGTTAATGCGAACACGGTTAACACGAATTTTGGTTTAAGGCAAACAAAAATTTGCTCTAGACAATAGTTCCATAAGCTTCAATGTAATTATGTTCGGTTAAGACGAATCCTCGTTAATCCGAACTTCGAACAACTTTTTCATCCCTTCACAGTTAATTATCGGATAATACGAACTATAAAAATTCCCAAATCATGTATTTTGTATATTTTTGTCCCTTTTCGGTCAATACAAATACCGGTAAACAAATGCTGAAGAGATTAGAAGTCATTAACTCGAGTTTCTAAAAATAGACAAATGATTAGTATATCAAACATTCACTCGAGTACCTAAAAATAGAAACAATACCTCAAATTTTCTTTCCGTCTTACAAAAGCTATTGAAAAGGTTGTAAACTTTTGAAAACTAATTAACAAAAGCAAAGGCTTCTTAACAATTTGGCTTTTAAAAATTATTGTAAATATAAAATAATAAAATCAAAGTTATTAATAAAAATGTTTCTATGATGAATCATAATATTGAGTTTAGAAACACGAATTCATTTTTTGCATTGTTCGGATTACACGAACTCCCCTGTTACACGAACTATTTGTTTTTTTTCGTGTTCCTGTTAACGAGGGTTTACTGTAGTAGATTTAATGATATCTTATATTTACGCGAACACTACATGTTGAATAGTATTATTAACAGACCCACGTGACCATGGGTGCAAAACACCCGAAACGTCGGCAATAAAAATAAGTAAAATTAAATGGATAAAACCAATATACACGTGGTAGAGCCATTCTGCAGTTATGTTAGTAGTAGTTATAGCAAGAATGGGTCGGCTCGACCGGGGAAGGACCACGCTCTCACAAAATACCAGCGATAAATTGTAGCTTGATGCTGCTGTGTTTCGTATCGATGTCTATACAGAAACACACACACACACACACACAAACACACACACACACACATATATATATATATATATATATATATATATATATATATATGGCGGGACTGAGATGTTTGACATCCCAAGGTCATAGATAGATAATATAAATTTTCGGTCCGATCAGAATGAGCTCACAGTATTTTGAAGTCTTGCAGTTGTTTGGGTTTAATTTTGTTAATTATAGGATCCCAAGCAGATGGCAGCACAATAACATGATTTTTAATTTCAATAGCCTCGCGCATCATCATTGGTAGGGATCGGTGTTCTTTTGCGAGGATTTGTGGTTTATCAAATCTGATGTAATGGTGGGGAATATCTTGAACAAGTTCATAGATTGCAGACTTCCCAGAAATTAATTAAGAAATCAAAATTAAACTGGATAAAATCCGTAAAAATAGTTTTATTCAAAGTTTTTATTTTCCTGAGAATTATTCAGGATTGCTATTAGCTTTTACCGCTGACCATGATCATAACTCAAAAGCACATAATAATGGATGCAGCAACCGTTTATGGTTTTAATCAAGGGGGTACACTTCCATACTTTAGGTTGGGGTCCAATAATTTGCAAAGACACAAGTGCCATCTTATACGATATCCGCATAAACTTTCGAACATTAAATTCTAAAAGGTGCGCTAGATGGCGACTACAGCAATTCTGGTTATTCTCAAACTGGCAAGTAGCAAGTAGCAACTTTATATGACATAATGGCTACCGGCGTGTGAGCAAGTAGTTGTTTTCGCGAACGCTTTTGCCATTTATGTGATTTTCGGTTGTTGCTACAGTAAATAAGTTTGGTTGAGTTGGGATTAGCCCTCTGTTTCTTGTTATCTGTTTAGATTTTCATGCTGGAACCACAATATAATATGTATGTGTCATGTTGTACGAAATAGACGCTTTCATTTATCATTCCGGTAACCAACGGTAATCGGTAAGCACGATATCACAAAAACCCCAGGAAGACTTAGTTGAGTCGGATAACTCCGAAAATTCTCATAATATTACGCATCGTGTAAAAATAGTCAAACCAACAGATACGGATAATATACTAAACATGTCTCCTTCTGAGATCTCAGAATTAAGCCCTGCTAAGGAAATGCGGTTATTTTGGTGTGAATTACGTACAGTCCGTAATGAAATGGTACAATTTAATAGCACATTGTCTGAATTAACGGCAGTTATGAATAAGTATAACGAACGAATTGATTATTTAGAGGCTAAATTAGAGTCATTTGAAGTAAAACAAATTGACAAAGAATTGAAAAAATTGAACACCTGGAAACTACAATAACTCAATTGAAACTAGACCTTCAAGACCGTGAGCAGGAGATGTTATCCAATGATGTGGAGATAGCGGGTATACCAGAGGTGAGAAATGAAAACCTAATGCACATCACGTTTACTGTCGCTAAGAAACTAACTGTGGAGATTGAGGACCGTGACATAGTAAGTGTAAAACGCGTCGGGCCAATAAGGGCGCTTGTTGAAGGACAGCCGGTGCCAAAGCCCCGACCAATTGTAGTAAGGTTCACACGCCGAGCACAAAAAGATGCACTGTTGCAGGCAGCACGCGTGAGACGCGGTGCTAACACAGCGGACATGGATTTTCCTGGATCTCCGCGTTTATTTTATATCAATGAACGCCTTACTAAATATAACCGTCAGCTCTTTCTAAAGTCGCGGGAAATATCTAAGCGAAATACGTGGCAGTATGTATGGACAAGAGATGGAAATATATATATACGTCAAGAACATGGTAAGAAGAGCTATCGTATTCGTTCGGAAACAGATTTAGTTAAGGTTTTTGGTGAAGATATGGTTGGTTCAGTTAGCGTTAGTAAATAATAAAAAATATGCTAAAATTTTTATTGTAAGTAGTGTAAATATAAGAAAAATCATAAAAACGAATTGTAATATTAATCTTCAAACTGTTTATAATAGTGTCAATTACATATTTTTTAATTATAGATTTATTTTTAGGTGTGTTACAGGGAGTTTCGTGTACACGATCCACCCTTTTATATGTTTAGTTGCTGGTTGCGTTTTGTTCTTTGTATCTGATATTGTTATTATCTATAATTTTCGTATGGGCTTAGAACATCTCACAGTTGCAATACATTTTTTGAGGACATATGTTTATAATAATGGGTCCTTTAAATAAAAATCGCAGTTTAACATTGGGGTTACTTAATGTCAGATCGTTAAATACAGGTAAAGATGAGTTATTGGCCAGTCTTGACAAATATAAACCTGACATTCTTGCTCTTAATGAAACGTGGCTTAAAGAAGGCGAAGAAAAGATGGCAATATTAGTACCAGGATATACACTTAAACACAAACCACGCCCACGGGATAGCCGCGGAGGCGGTGTAGGGTTCTTTGTTCGAAAAGAACTGCGGTTGCGGACCACGCAACACCCGAAATCACAACTAGAACAAATGTGGCTTGAACTAAAGATTCCCGGCAGCGGACGTGTCGCGATTGGTACAGCATATAGACCAGAATCGGTAGATATTGAGATTGCGATGGATGCACTAAGTGAATCTGTAAGTACTTTCGGATATTGTGATTGCATTTTTTTATTAACTGATTTTAACATTGACCTCCTACGACCTGATAAATTAATAGCTCGCAAATTAAATACGTTTTTATCGCAGCAAGGACTCTTTCAACTCGTTAATGAAGCAACACGCATTACTGATAGAAAAGAATCACTTCTAGATCTTATTTTGACCGATTCTCCAGAATTATGCAAAAGTATTAACGTATACCATAACACGGAACTGAGTGACCATGCCATGGTGATTTCCGAACTTAAAATTAATAAACCTAAGGAGAAACAGCTATACATACACACGAGGTCTTTAAGACAAATTAATCAAAATGAATTTTTAGCTCATCTGGAAAGTCTGTCTTGGTATGATACTGTAATTGAAAATAATATCAACAAAAAAGTTCAACAGTTTAGTAGTATGTTGCTTGACGCTTTTCAAATACATGCACCTTTAAAGTTAATTAGGCTAAAACAAAAACCAACACCTTGGATTACAGACAATATAAAATTAATGATGACACTCCGCGACTCTGCTCATAATCGTGCAAATATTTCAGGAAATGATTCGCACAATGACTATTATAAAAGTCTCAGAAACTTAGTAAATAGCGCAATCAATAGAGAAAAGTCAGCTTATTTTATGTTTTATATTAACAAAAATCAGGGTAATCCAAAAACTATGTGGAGCCATCTGAAGCGAATATCGCCCGTGGGGAACCAATCAGGACAAATATGCGTACCATCACACCTCTGTAACCCCGATACTATTAATAATTTTTTTATAGAAGTGCCAGGAGATAATGAAATAGATAAAAGTACTATTAAGTACTTCAATAGCAACCGATTAAAAAACACTGAATTTAATATTACAACCGCAACAGAATCTGAGGTTTATAAAATAATTACAGCAATTGGAACTAAAGCCAGTGGACATGATTTAATTAATATAGATATGGTTCGTATATCTTTATCGGTAACATTACCTATAATAACAGGAATAATAAACGAATCCATTACTACTAAGATTTTTCCAGATCCTTGGAAACTGGCCAAAATTAAACCTATTCCTAAGAGTCCAAACGTACAGGAAATTAATAACCTTAGACCAATCAGCATTTTACCTACACTTTCCAAGATATTGGAGAGGGTAGTATGTTCACAGTTAACGAGATATTTAGAAGATAATAATATTTTACCAGAAATACAATCCGGGTTTCGTCGAGGGTATAGTACGGAAACAGCTCTGCTGCACGTCACGGATGATATAACTGCAGCTTCTGATAAAGGTGAGGGTAGTATACTGGTGCTATTGGATTTTACTAGAGCTTTCGACTGCATAAACCATGATATACTTCTGGCGAAACTGTCATACTACGGAGTATCGGAGGCAACGTGTAAATGGTTTTACTCATTCTTGTCAAATAGAAGTCAATATGTTGAAATTAACACTGACCAAGGGGAAGTAATACAATCAAGTGTAAGAAGAACGTCCCGAGGCACTCCGCAAGGATCTATCTTAAGCCCTATTCTATTCATACTATTTACAGCGGATATTAGCAAAGTATTAAAACATAGTAAAATACATCTGTACGCCGACGATACTCAAATTTATCATTCGTTCAAGCCAGAACAGACGGAAAATGCAGTTATGCAGTTAAATGAAGATTTGTCGGCAATCTTCCAATGGGCAAACAAAAATGGTCTAACCCTTAATCCTTTAAAATCAAAATATATGGTGCTAGGAAGTAAAACATAATGTAAAAAAATATTAAGTAAGAAACCGGAAATACTCATCAACAAAAAAAAGGTACTCAGAGTGGATCATACTAATAACCTTGGTCTTACCCTCGATAGCCAACTGCGATTTAATGAACATGTAAATATTAAAGTACGTAATGCTTTTTATCGTTTAAAGGTTTTATATGGCATAAGAAAATACTTAACAGTAACGATCAGGAAGACCTTAGTTGAGTCGTTAGTGTTATCACATTTTAATTACTGCGATACCGTCTATGGCCCACGACTGTATGCAAAAACAAAAAAGGCAATTCAACGCGTGCAAAACGCATGTACTCGTTTTTGCTTTAACGTCCCAAAAAGAGCTCACATTACTCCATATATTAATGAAAATAATATTTTAAAAATGGACGCACGTAGGAAACTCCACTTGGTTTGCTTAGTTCACAAAATTATTAGTAACAAAAGTCCACTGTATTTATACAATAAATTAGATTGGAGTAAGAATGCCCATGAAGTAAATACACGTAAAAGAGTCTCAAACATGCTGAATATTCCATGCCATAAGACTAAAAACTTCAAAGGGTGTTTTAAATATTCGGCCGCAAAAATATGGAATGATTTGCCACCACCCTTAAAAGAAAATTTTAATATTAATTCTTCAACATTTAAAATAAAGGTTAAAAAGGAGTTATTACACGAACAGAAATCTTTTTAGGCCGAATAACTGTATGTTTATTCTGTAATAAGTATTTTTATCTAACACATATTGACTGTATAGAGGTTTACCAACAATACATAATTAAGTAAGATGTGCGTGCGACCAAAATACATATACCCAAAACAGCAGGGACTGGCTGAAAAACAGTGCTGAGCATAATGCCCAGCGAATACTGAGCCTGTGCCCGTTGCCTCACATTATAATCGTATACTGAGTAATATTAGTTAATCTGATAATTGTGAATGTTTTTTTTTTATTTTAAGTCTAATCATTTTTATGTGTATACTTACTTTGTAAACTTTTCATTTGTAAACTTATTATTGTGTGGCAATAAATATTTATTATTATTATTATTATTATTATTATTATAACCCGGTGCACATATTTAATTTGGTTTGGTGTTGTATTTCGCGGAATAGATGCTTTTACATCGTGTTTGTTAAATATATATAACAAAAATAAATGTTTATATTACTGAAATCTATTATAATACGTCTTTAATTGAACCCTAATCCCTTAAAATATAAATATAACCGCCTATAGTATAGATAGCTGTATATACATAACTGTGTAGTGCTTAATTATACCCAACCTATTCAAAAAATAATCATCGAAATCGATCGAGAATTTACGAGATTATTGAATTAGTAGAATTAAAAAGGAATTAGAAAGGAAGGCTAAATTGGTAAAAAGCTTGGCGTGCTCAACAGAGCGACAGTATTTCATGCTGTCACACCGCTTGCAACTTAATAAGGTGCAGGTTTGGCCTCACATGAAATACTGTTCTCATCTCTGGGCCGGGGCACCCCAGTGCCAGCTCCTTCCAACTGATTGCATCTATCGATGCAATCAGTTGGAAGGAGCTGGCGCTGGAAACTCGGTGTCGATACACCGAGTTTTTTCTGATCATTTCGATTCACTGGCGCTGCGAAGGGATGTTATATCCCTTTGCATTTTTCTATCGCATTTACCACTGGGAGTGCACTGAGGATTTGTTCGGATTAATTTCAGCCGCCTAGTTGCAAGAACGCACATCGCGACAAAACACACCATCTGGATGCTACAGTACAGATAGGGTTCTTTAAATATGAGCCTCTGTGAATGACCATGTATTTTATTTTTAAATTAATATCACCCAAATAAAGTTTTAGAAAGTAATTTCTTGTTCCTTATTTACTAAAACTTATGATTGTTCATTCATTGATTTTTACTCACTTAACAGGATCATGCATCCGCTTGTGAAGTTTCAATGATTTACTCGTTCTGAAGATTGTACAACAAATCTCGCATTCAAACGATACAACAGCATCAAAATGAAGATCTGAAAATTAAAAATTTCCATTTAATCCGCTTTCCAAAAATATTATTCAATAATGGTAGCAGTGTTTTTTTAAAAAAAGTTAGAGTGACAAACAAACTTGCAGTCCACCTGATGGTAAGTGACAATTGCAGCACATGGAGATACCTAACTTGAAATAATGAAGAAGATGCGTTGTCTGAGAGAACTAACTTGAAATAATGAAGAAGATGCGTTGTCTGAGGACTAAGATGCTCTTTATATCCTACAGATAAGTAATCGCTTGTCTGAAGCATATAAAGAACACAGCAGTGCATGCACTGACACTACTATTTTGCGGCAGAAATAGCTAAGAGGACGATAAAGATCGTCTAAATAAAAATTGCTAGCGCCTCCCATGTATTTTTAGTAAATTTTGACATTTTTTCCGTACAATGTATCATAAAATCTAAATCTAAAATTAGAAGCATTTCAGCATTTTCACTATTTTAACATCTATCAAATCAAATCAGATCAAATGTACCAAAAAAGCAAAGAGGGCGCGTGCAGTTTTAAATTCTTCTTCTCCTAATCTGTCTAGATTTTTTTAAATCTTAAGACACTCTAGACCTAGACAGATCGCTAGGCAGTAAAAGCGTAGCTCTTAACTAGTAGTGGTCGAATATGGCAAAGAACATAAACATTATTAAAGCCAAAATTTCACTACAATTATTTAGATCTTGATGCGACTTTAAAATTGTTGCGCGCCATAATTAATGCCCGGTATATGGCGCGTGAGCGCCATTTAGTATCAAGTAGCAAAAATAAGAGCATCAAGATCTTTCTAGAACTTTCCCACTAGCGCCATCTAGTGTCGAGTGGCGAGGGCTTTCTGGAGGATTCTTTGCTAGAACGTTCGACATTCTACTCGAACATTCTAGATGTTTTCGGTGGAAAAGGTCCTATATAAAGTCGGTATGGACCTAGGAGCGAAATAAGTGAACTAAAGTGTTGTGTGATTAATTATTAGTGTGTGTAGGAGTGTTGCGGTGGTTAATGTTGATAATTCATAATCTTGACAGTGAAACGCGTCTTGCATTGAACACCTTTATTGAAAACTACGGTGGCACACGAGATTTTAATTATTGCAGACAATACCAACTAGCACACAGTGTCAGTAGAACCGTAGTGAGAGAGTAATAATTAATAATTAATGGCGGCCGGAAGCCTTAATTTTTTATTTTTTAAATTTTTATTGTTGGTGTTGCCAAGAGTGTGATTTAAGTTTTAATTGGTGTTCGGGTAATTAAAGTGTCAATTTTGGCAATTAAATCGGCAGTTTTTATTGTCACGAACCCTAAGCTCGTAACAATATATTATGCAGTTTCAAAATCAAATTTATATCAACCATTAATGTTTTAAATAAAACATCTGTATTCAGTGTTATTACGACACCGACGGTGGCAGATAATATGTTGTTATTTAAATATATAGCATTACTACTATGAAGAAGTAAACTATTACCTGGTTTAGATTTATGTACTTTCATATGTGCACAAAGAGATTTTGAATTCTCGTAGGCCGCTGGACAATGTGGACAGGGATATTTCACTGTGAAACAAAACACATATGCCATTTAAAAAAAGTCTTTAGCTTTTTAGTCTTAGCTTATAATCAAACTAACACACCGACCAATAGATTACTTGCGATTTCTAGGTTCGAAACAGAGTTGGAGTTATCATGTCTTTTAAAAACATTCTAACCTACCTCTAACTTAATATGTGATCGATAAATCGAGCACACTTTAGTCTACATCACATTTACTATCAGGTAGGATTGTATTAGGATTCTCTCCTGTATCGTGGAGGCAGTTTACAAACATAAAATGCACAAGGACAAACATCCAGACCCGGAACAATTAGTTGTAAGCCATACAAATACTTGTTCCGTGCGGGATTCGAACCCGCGGCTCACAACTCAGCCACTCATTGCTAAGCCACTGCGCCACGGAGCCGTCAATTACTATAGTTTATAGATTGTGGCCAAGTACTATAGTTTATCTATACATATTATAGACAAGCGAACCGCCCGGCTTCGCCTGGATATAATTGATTAATATGGCGTTATTTATATTATCTAATTAATTACTAATTCATTTTATCTATGATTCATTTTTCCAATTATTAATATCATTAAGTTTTTCGTATAAAATATAGCCTAGCTTCTGCACATTACAAGATTATACTCCAAGTGTTTGTCGCAAGCACAGGTGCACTCTCTACGTTCTCACTATGTTGGATAGCAATCCAACATGAGCGTAGATCCGGCGACGGAATAACGGGCGACCAAAGCACGAAGGTGAAACGACGCCATCTTCCTAACGCCGGGTTGCTACTGTAAATTCTTCGACAGAATAATCCAATAACTGATTTTAACCCAACCTGGGATGCAAGCCCGAGACCTAGACATCAGCAGAAGCACTTACAACAGCTAGACTAACACTGCAGTAAAGAGCCTAAACACCTCAAAAACTGAAAACTAAGTTGTACATACAACCAGTGCGTTGCCAGTGATGACCTACGGAACCGAGACGTGGTCCTTCACTGCTGACCGTATGAGGACGCTCAAAGTCGCTCAGCGAGCTATGGAGAGGGCTATGCTCGGGGTTTCTCTGCGTGATAAACCATAGAAATGAGGATATCCGCAGCAGAACCAGAGTGACCGACATAGCCCAACGGATTAGTAAGTTGAAGTGGCAATGGGCCGACCATATAGCTCGAAGAACTGACAACCGTTGGGGAAAAAAGGTTCTCGAGTGGCAGCCTCGTAACGGTAGGCGAAGTGTAGGGCGACCCCCCACTAGATGGAGTGACGACCTGGTAAGACATTTAGGAAGTCGATGGATGCAGGTGGCTCAGGACCGTGCTTTGTGGCATACCTTGGGGGTGACCTATGTTCAGCAGTGGACTTGTGAAGGGCTGTAATGATGATGATAATGAAATAGCCCCCAGGAATAATACATGAAACGCAATATTCTGTTCCATGTGCTGTCTGTTAATACTTTAGTGAAACATACAAATTATTTCTTATTAAGTTCAGGAAAAAATAGACTTAGATTGCTTAAAAATTTAACTAAATACAAGACAAACTAATAAGAATTTTAAAAGGAAAATAAATCAACCAATGATTGCCTAACCTAAATATTATATTTATACTTACTTACTTATAACATTAATATTTATACTTACTTGTTTTACAAGGGTGAGATTTAAAATCGGACAAAGACGTAACATAAACATTGCACGATACGCAAGTGTACACCTTTATTTTGTTGCCCATTGTTGTTTGCATTTCTTTCATAATAACTTTATGGTACTGACTATTTCTATCTAAAAATTATAATCACGTATTACTGTCGTCAGCCACGGAAGCAGAATAATCGGTATCATTTGAAATTAAAAAATCATTTGTCAAATGTAATATTTATAAATGGATATACTACCTTTTCAAAACAACTAAAAACTTGTTTACAGTAATATAAACTAGTTTTATTTATTAGAGAAACATGCTGTAGTTATCCATGAGTCCATAAATTTTTATTTCTTTTGCGAACTATACATACACAAAAAAGAGAATTCTTGAGGAGTATCTTTCGTCGTTTCTCGTTTGGTCAAAGGTACCTGATTTTTTAGCATATATAAAATTTTCGTATATAAAGATGTTTGACAAATGAAACTTTAATTTCTTACATCGAACAATAAAGAGATTCATATTTCATTCGGTGACTGATTTCTTACCATCGGAAGCCTTAATGTCCTTAACAATGCTGTCACAAAATTTATCGATTTGTACAAATCGCTGCGTAGGCGCTGACTTGTCTTGTTTCTCCGCATCCTCCTTTATTGGTATAACAATTGTTTTTACCTCAACTTGTTCTGAAATAGAATTGCATTTGACAATACAATAAACTGCATTAGTATCTGCGTCCTTTATTGTGGAGCCGTACCATAAAAATAAATTATACATGGACAAAATAGAAATAGAATAGGCCATAGAAACATTTGTTTCACTATCACAATTATTATAAAGGATTGATTGATTCTTCTAATTCTCTTTCCATAAGTCGTATCGGTCCGGAAAAAACGACCGTGAAAGCGTACGACTTCTTTGTGAAAAAATTTCACGGTCGTACGCTGAAGAGTATTCTTAGTAAATCGCACAGAAGTGGACCGCCAAGCAACCAAATGATGAAGATGGTAACATAAGTTTTTGTACAATAAGCGTCAACGAAATTTGACGGCTGAAATTAATCCGAACAATTCTTCTTTTGAGCTCTCTTCATGGTAAATGCGATATAAAACCCAAAGAGATGCAACATTTGTTCGCAGCGCCAGTGATTCGAGCCGATCAGAGAGAACTCGGTCATCGACGAACCGAGCTGCTGTTCGGTTGATGTAGTCAAGTGGAAGGGGCTGACACTGGGGAAACCCTGGCCCAGAGATTAGAACAGTATTACAATTATGTTGCGATCTCCAGCTATTTTATGGCTACAGCAAAAACAAGTTGACTCGACCGGCAAAGGACCACGCTCTCATAAAACAAATAACAGCTTAATGCTGCTATATTTTGTATGGCGGCTGTAGAGAACCAGAGGCCATTTTTAGTGATAACTAGGCATTTATACTAATTATCAGGAATAACATTTTCACATGTCATTTTTTGAATTTTAACTAACAAGAGATATGTGTCTAAATATCGACTTACTGTCTGGTAGACAGTTTACTCATAAACACACTATTTTGCAAGCAGATTGCAGCTTGGGCAGAAGAGCAGTATAACTGTGTGCAGTAAAGTAACATGAGACTAGGTTTTTTTTTCAAAAAAAAAAGTATTATCTATTGTCCTCTGCAATAAATTGCAAGTTACTTAGCTGAGTGGTCTTTCATTTTCTTTTGGCTTAGTAAGTCTCCAGATTAATCCTATATTTAAGAATTTTCTGCATTCACTTTTATGAGTACATCTTTGAATAGTTGAGTCTTAAAATAAACCTCTGTCATTTACAGCTGCACTGTCCAGTCAAGGCTTTTTCCAAAATGTGTATTTTGTTCTTACCTAAGCCTAGGTCATTTTAAGAGCGAATTAACGATCATATGCCCAATAGTCTATTGAACTCTCGGGAATTTTTTGGTAAAGCACTTCAAGAGTCAACTGAGCCTTTTAGAGATACCACATATTGGCTCACACTTACAAGCATAATTAAATTTTAACATAAAAAAAACTAATAACTTTTTGTAGCAATGGTATTATGTTATTTATGTGGCAGAGCCACTGCAGCTATATTATGGTTGTAGCAAGAATGGGTCAGCTTGACTGGAATGGACCACGCTCTCACAGAATACTAGTGTAAAATAGCAGATCAATGCTGCTGTATTTTGTATGGTGAGTGTAGAGAACCATCTGAATCCATCTGTCGGTGACTTTTAATTGAAGGTAACATCCACTTACCATCAGGTGGACTGTATGCTCGTTTGTACCACTCATTCTATTAAAAAATGGTAATTAATACAATTCAACTAGCGAATTTTATGATAAAACAATTACCTAAGGATTGTTGCGGGATGGCAGTGCTTGTTTCCAGTAAAATGGGTGCTTCAACAATATCACCTGTGTCTGTTATCATTCGCTTCGGAGTTTGTTTATCACTGATAGCTAAGTCATCACTATCCACAGTTTCATATTCCAAAGCAGCATCATTAGTGCTGTCCTCTATTGGTTCCTGTTAATAAATGTTAATCAGAACTACAAAAGTAACAAAGCACAGCCCATAAACGTTTCACAGTTGGGTATAGACCTCTTCTTATTTCGGAGAGTCATGAAACCATAAGTCCCGGCATGTGTGGTGATCTGCCGACCGAAATTATATGTGTAGTTGTTTCTGTGAACAGGCTAGTCCTGGTCAGTTTCTCGGGTCATCTGAGGCGACTGGTACTCCGTGACGGACCGCTCCGGGTTCAAATACGGAAGGCGGGTCGCCTCGAAACTGCTTGCATCGTCTGCCAGTTTCTCTCACTTTCTTCTTAAATCTCGGCCATTTGGTCACCTCTACCAAGGGCTTTCATCTGGTTGGGCTTTTATTTATTTATGTATTTTTATTTATTTTATTGTTATTTATGTATATATTTATCATTTTCATTTATAAATTTACACAACCAGATGAGAAAACTATATAAATACCGCATAATAATAATAAATAAGATAACATAATCAATTAACAAGTACATGAAATCACCTCAACCACAACATCTTGATCATTGTGATAATTTTGAATGTGATCTAAAACTGAAGAAAAGGAAACTCCACATGTGTTACAGCTGTATACTTCTTGGTTTTCTTCAGACTCATTTTCATTTGAATTTGTTGAACCTTCAACTTCTAATTTTGGTTCTGAAAATCACAAAAGAAAACATAAAATTTTAAAATATCTTAAGAAAATGTTAAATGTATGGGATATCTTTTTTTTACGGGGGGAAATCCTCATGGACTGCCTCTGCTTGGGGAAAGGCGGAGGGGTGTGCCGGACTCTTACCGGCTAAAACCACCCCGGTGTCTCCTCGCACGTGCGCGCGAGGGGTCGCGGGAATCCAAATTCTTCCGCAGCCCCACACTAGAGCTGGCCCGGTCTGTACGGGCCTCGTCTCCTGCACGGGGTAGTGAGGTGTTCAACTACCCCGTGTATCACCTCAGAGGCGCGCGCCGACACCCGCGCGCGTCTTCGCCTCGGGTCCATCGAGTAGGGGGGCGGGGGCTTCCCCAAGTCCCTCGCCCCTGGACTCATTCATGGGGCCGGAAAAGGGCGTTGTCCGCCCTTCTCCTGCGCCCCGTACGCCTTCTGCGGCCAGGGAAGAGAGTCGAGATCTCCCTCTCCCGTTCCGCAGTTTCCTTCTGCGACATCACGTCCTCACAGAAGGACACCACTGCGTCCCACGATTCTGCGCTACCGACCATCCTCCGCACCAAGGCCGACAGCGACAGATCGCCTCCTACTTCATTTGTGAGGACACGGCACTGCTCCTCCCAAGCTACACACTCGGCGAGCGTGTGTTGCGCCGTGTCCTCCCCGCAATGGACGCAGTGGTGGCACCGAGCGTCCTATTTCCTGTCTATGCGGCACAGGTACTTGCCGAACCAGCCGTGCCCCGACAGCACCTTCGTCAACCTAACGACAGGGAGCCGTGCCTTCTCCCGAGCCAGTCGTCGAGTACTGGCCGGATCGCCTCGACGATAGCGAGGCCGGCAGTAGAGCGCAGAAGCCTTTGCCGCCATTCCGCCACCAAGACCTGACGGAGCTCCTCTCGGCGCAGCGCGATCTGTCGCTGCACTGGCCTCGAACCCCGTCCCCGCTCTTTCTCGCGCCATCGGTATAATGACGCGAGTACTTTCGCCTCTAGGTCCCAGAGCGGGGATCCGGCCAGGACGCAAGCCGACTCATAGGAAATCGTGCGATACCCGCGGATGACTCAGACGACGATCGCCCTCTGCGGTTTGCGCAGAATGGCGAGAGTGCTGGCCGTCATGTCCATCGCCCATACAGGGCCATGGACCGCACGATTCCCACGTACAACCGCCTACAGGCGGCGCTCGGGCACCCCAAGTTGGGAAGCAGCGTTGAAAGCGCGCCCGCTGCACGCATCAGCTTGGGCGCCAGCCGCCGGAAGTGTGGCCCGAATTCCCATCGGCTGTCGAGCACCAATCCCAGGTACTTCATGGTGGACTCGACAGCTATCCGGGCCCCACTGACCACGATGTGTGATCCCGGCGGCGGCGAGCGTCGAAGGCCATGAAACACCATGTCCTCCGACTTGTTAAGGGCCACCTCCAGGCCCAGGCACCAACGCTGCTTCCCTGTGCGAGCTCCCCCGGGCAGTGACGAGCGTGTCGTCCGCATAACACGTCAAGTCAGCGCCCGACGGGAGCTCACCTCTCAGCACCCAGTCGTAGCCGATGTTCCACAGGAGCGGTCCCAAAACCGATCCCTGCGGAACACCGCACGACATGACGCACCGACCAGCGTTATCACGTCCCTACGTCTATACTACGTCCCATACGTGACGCATCTCTCCTCAAGGTAAGCCCCTATTGTACGGCGGAGGTAGGGAGGCACGCGATGGTAATTAAGCGCCTACCGAATACAACTCCAGGGTAGGGTGTTGAAGGCGTTGGAGATGTCTAAAGACACCGCCAGCACCACCCCACCCCGGGATACTGTCTCCTCCGCCAGGGCCCTCACGTGCGTAATAGCGTCTATGGTGGAGCGCCCGCGACGAAAACCAAACTGGTTCTTCAGCGAGGTTAACCCGGCAGGCTTGGCGCTCCTCATCTTTTCGTTTTTGTTTTTGGCCTTGGCCTTGCTGGCAGGCGCCCCACAGGCCCCTCCGCCTACTCTGTGCTCCGCTGGCCTTCCCGCAGCAGAGCAAAATGTATGTGATACCAACTAGAGCAAAATGTATGTGATACCAACTAGAGCAAAATGTATGTGAAGCAACTAAAAAAAATATCTCTACAAAACAGTTCAAATGAGGATATTAATAGTAGAACCAGAGTAACCAACATAGCGCAATGGATCAGTAAGCTGAAGTGGAAATGAGCCACCCCTATAACTGGACAAACCGCCTACCATTTGGGAGGAAAGGTTCTCGTATGGCAGGCTTGTTTAGTATGCAAAGTGTAGTGCGGCCTCCCACTAGATGAAGTAACAACCTGGTAAGAGGTGCAGGAAGTCCATGGTTACAGTTGGCTTATGATCATGCTCTAGGCAGGGTTTGCCAACCCATTTTGACCAGCGACCATTTTTTTTTTGTTAGTAGGGACCACCAGGTGAAAGAAAAAACCATGTTAATCTAACAATTAATTAAAATCACAACTTTTAACATTATTATGTAATAAACTGAAAAGAGGCATTCATTAACAGTATTATTTGTGCATTTATTGCAAAAGCTACTAGCAGTGGCGAAGCTACAGCTCCAAACTAGGGCAAGCCCAAGATATAAATTGATAAAAATATAGATTGTTGTTTTTAGCAGTTTTATAAAAATACACCAATCTTGATCTGTCTCTACGCTTCAGTTTCATATTCAGTGCTGTCAAGGACGTATTTAACAAAGCACACAGAAGGCATACTACTGCTAGATAGATTTTATTACATATCAGCAATTGCATAGCTTCGGTGGCTTTGAAGAAGGCCGTTTGAGTTTGTTTAAGCGAAAGAAAAAAATTTTACATCCAATATAATACATGAACAAAATTCAAACAAACTAGGTACGTACAAAATAAAAAAAAATTATTTACATTCTAATAGATAAGAGATAAGATAAGATAAGTGGAATCGTCTCGCTTTCTTAAGGAAAGATTTAATTACGACCACGTAAAATGTTGGTGAACGTTTTATTTGTACCAATAACTGTTTTTTAATTGCGATAATTGATAAGTCTGAAATACACTCTTAACCTTGTGTATTATCTCAACAAAGTTTAAAGATTTCCTCTCCGATTATCACTTTAACACACTTCAATTCATCACAAGGAACACTATTATCCTCCATTTTCATTAAAAATCTTTAAAAAAGCATAAATTTTAAACTCGCAATACATTCGCTCAAGCTCAACACACAATGCACAAAGTACTTTTGGACACAATGTAAACACTAAACATTGAAATGTGACGTGAACTTGCTAACATATCGTCGGCTCGTCGGCGTCGGCCGCGTGCCTCCTCTCTCGACTAACTTCATACCTAACGTGACCATACGTCCCACTTTAGGCGGGACGTTCCTGATTTAAAGGTTTGTGTCGAGCTATCCCCAAAATACGTAAAAATGTCCCGCTTTGACAAACAAAAGTGTGACAATCATGCGAACCCTGTCACCCGTGCCATCATTATGACACCGTGCGTACCAGGTTTGCATAGCTTGGCTAGTTACGTGATTATTCTGAAAAGCTACACTTTTGAATTTAAAGTTACGAAGTGACAATTTTTAATTTCTACAATAAATTATCAAATAACATAAGATATTTCCAATTAGTATTTATTTGATGTTCAGAATTCACTTTTGATCATTAAAAGACTCAAACAACTATGTGTTTTTATTAGATTGAATTTTGGTAACGGCGTAAGTATAATACTAACATATACAATAAGTGTAATACTACTGCTACTGAGAATTTTGTGACGGAAATACCCAATAAATGATTCTTAACCCGACTCGGGTTTCGAACTTGGGACCACATGATCAGCAATTGCGTTTACTGCCATTAGACCAAGAAGGCAGTCAAAAGTGTTAGAACTATAATAATTTTAAAGGCATCCCGCTCTGAGGAAAAAAGCCGGGTTTTTTATCTCGTTACTAATTGCTATTTATACAATCGTAGTTATATTTCATTATAGAACATTTTGCCACAGGTTAGAAAGGCAGCGATCGCCTTCTCGAAAGCCCGGTAAAAAGCCCACGCGTGCGATTGAGAAAACCAATCGCTCAATTCAACTCTCCTTTTATGTATGACAGCACTGACAGCAGTATTCGTACGGCTACGAGGTCGAAGAGAGTGCGCGGGAAATTTGAAATAGTTTGAAACAGATTACGAGTTATTTTATTACTTAATATAATTTATTGATTCATCTTAATGAGGCAAACCGGGCTTTTGGGCTTGTATAGAAGCTTCGGCACTGGCTACTAGGTACTTAAAAATAAAAAATTTGTTATTTAAAACGATTAGATAGGCAAAACATTTCAATCTTTCCCTGACCATATTTAAGCTCTTGCTGACCACTGGTTAGGAATCACTGCTCTATGGCATTTCTTGGGAAAGGCTTATATTCAGCAGTGGAATAATGGTAATGAAAATGATAGTTTCTAATGTAATTTCCAAAAATGTTTCTTCCAAAAACCACATTGAAAACTAAGACTAGTCAATATGTAGTCAATTCGCATTATTCCTTAAATTCCCATAGGTAAACAGTCGTGTAGTGGCAGTTGAGAATATCCACTACCCCATATCTTCCCGTAGGTGTCGTAAAAGGCGACAGAGGAACACAGAAAGGAGATGGGCAGCAGCATCTTCCTAATAACAACAACAACATAATAAAAAACTGCGGTTGCCAACCCGCTCGCGGTGGCAATGAGCAAATATCCCCCCATGAGAAACGACGCAAATAAACGGCCCCCAGTCCCCGGCGGCCCCGCTATTCCTGGCTACGGTGGCGACCATGGTAACGGCAGGGCAGGGGGTGCTAAGAATCTCCAGTGGAGGTTCGGTTGCCACCTACGACGACTCGACCTGGCAACGTATAACGCACGCACCCTGAGGACTGACGAGAAGATACTGGAGCTGGAAGAAGAGGTAGACAAGTTGCGCTGGCATATTATTGGATTATCTGAGGTCCGAAGAGAGGGGGAGGACACGGTAATCCTCGAGTCCGGCAACTTGTTCTATCACCGGGAGGGCGACCATCTGTCCCAAGGAGGTGTCGGATTTATCGTCCACAAGTCTCTCGTCAACAACGTTGTAAAGATTGGGAGTGTGTCGACGAGGGTCGCGTACCTGATACTCAGAATCACCAAACGGTATTCGCTGAAGGTCATACAGGTCTACGCACCAACCTCGGCACATCCCGATGAGGAGGTGGAGGAAATGTATGAGGATAATTCTAGAGCCATGCATTCCTCCAAAACCCACTACACGGTGTTGATGGGAGATTTCAACGCAAAACTAGGCACAAGAGAAGACGGTGAGCTGAAGTTAGGGAAATTTGGAGTAGGGCAACGGAACCGTAGGGGCCAGCAGCTGGCTGACTTTATGGAGAAAGAGGGACTCTTTATGATGAACTCTTTCTTCCAGAAGCGGCCCCAATGGAAGTGGACCTGGTCGAGCCCCGACGGTTCGACAAAAAAATGAGATTGACTTCATTATGACGACAATACGCCAACTGTTCAGTGATGTCTCAATGATCGCAAGGGTGAAAACCGGCAGCGACACCGAATGGTTAGAGGCACACTGAACCTAAACGTTAAGTTGGAGAGGTCTCGTCTAATGAAGTCAACGCTCCGTCCCCCTCGTGCTCTAATCCAGAATCCCGAAACCTTTCAGCTCGAGTTACGTAACCGCTTTCAGTGCCTAGAAGATTGAATGAGTGGACGATATAAATGACAAGCTCGTGGAAACTGTCCATACGGTCGGAGCTAAGTTCTGCAAGACCCGCCGCAGAAGAACACAAAAACTCTCCGATCACACTCTTAATCTCATGGCTGTTAGACGGGAGATGAGGCTGCAATCGTCAACAGATTTGACAGCATACAGGCAACTGAACATACAGATCTCCAAATGCGTGCGGCGTGACTTACGCAACTTTAATACTGCTCGTATTAAAGAAGCGATCGAGCGGAACCAGGGCTCCAAAGTCTTTGCCAGAGATCTGTCTGCCAGAAAGAGCCAACTGTCAAAGCTGAAGACTGAGTGTGGCAACATCGTTTCCGGGACACCTGAGATTTTGAGTGAGATTGAGAGGTTCTATGGGCAGCTGTACACATCATCGTTGGAGCCACACGCAAGTGTTTGTAACGATCCAAGAGCAAGTCTTACCCGACACTATTCCGATGATATGCGAGTATGGAATTACAGCGGAGCTTCTGAAAGCGGGTGGAACACCGGTACTTAAAGTCCTTCAGAAGCTCTTCAATTCCGTCCTCCATGATGGCACTACTCCGGAGACGTGGAGCAGAAGTGCAGTGGTCTTGTTCGTTCTTTAAGAAAGGCGACAAAGCTCTCTTGAAGAACTACAGACCGATTTCCCTTCTGAGCCGCGTCTACGTGCTGATTTCGAGAGTCATTACGAATCGTCTCGCACGCAGACTCGACGACTTCCAGCCTCCCGTACAAGCCGGTTTCCGAAAAGACTTCAGTACCATAGACCACATACATACCCTGCGGCAGATTGTACAGAAGACCGAAGTGTACAATCTGCCACTTTGCTTGGCGTATTTGGACTATGAGAAAGCCTTTGATTCCGTCGAAATTTGGGCAGTGCTACAGTCCCTTCAGTGGTGCCAAGTTGACTGTCGGTATATCGAAGTGCTGAAGTGTTTGTACAATAGGGCTACGATGGCTATCCGAGTACAGAACCAGAGTTCGAAACCTATCCAACTGCAGAGAGGTGTAAGACAGGGTGACGTTATATCCCCGAAACTCTTCACCGCTGCGTTGGAAGACGTTTTCAAGCTACTGGACTGGAAAGGATACGGTATTAACATCAATGGCGAGTACATCACTCACCTTCGATTTGCCGATGATATAGTCCTTATGGCAGAATCCCTGGAGGACCTTAGCACTATGCTCAATGACTTCTATGGTATCTCCCAACGGATAGGTCTTAAGATGAACATGGACAAAACAAAGATCATGTTTAATGTCCATGTCACACCTATGCCGGTAGTTGTTGGGAGCACTATGCTCGAAGTTGTTGATGAGTACGTTTACCTGGGACAAATAGTCTGACTAGGTAAGTCCAACTTCGACCGAGAGGTCAATCGTCGGATTCAACTCGGCTGGGCAGCGTTCGGGAAATTACGACACATCTTCTCGTCAGGTATACCTCAATCTCTGAAAACTAAAGTGTACAACCAGTGCGTGTTGCCAGTGATGACTTACGGATCAGAGACGTAGTCCTTCACTGCTGGCCGTATGAGGACGCTCAAGGTCGCTCAGCGAGCTATAGAGAGGGCTATGCTCGGAGTTTCTCTGCGTGATAGACTCAGAAATGAGGATAGCCGCATTAAAACCAGAGTGACCGACATAGCCCAACGGATTAGTAAGCTGAAGTGGCAATGGGCCGGCCATATAGCTCGAAGAACTGATAACCGATGGGGAAGAAAGGTTCTCGAGTGGCAGCCTCGTACCGGTAGGCGTAGTGTAGGGCGACCCCCCCACTAGATGGAGTGACGACCTGGTAAGACATGCAGGAAGTCGATGGATGCAGGTGGCTCAGGACCGTGCTTTGTGGCATTACTTGGGGGAGGCCTATGTTCGGCAGTGGACTTGTGAAGGGCTGTAATGATGATGATGATGAGGTAAACAGTCAGACACAGTTACAGCTGTTCAATCCTATATTGTATGATACGTAAATATGTGGACTCATTCTGTAAGTGGTGGTGGGGAAATATCTAATAGCATAAAATAGCAGCGTAATCCTGCTGTATTTTGTATGGTGAATGACAATAGTGTGAGGTTGTTTTTACTGGCAGGCAAGCATAACAACACAACTGCATTAAGACTCTTAATGAAGAGGCCCTCCGTCACAAGTGAAACAGTGATGTCTGCTTTTATCTGTGCAGTTATTAAAATTGAATTAATACTTTTTGGAATCAAATGGAACAAAAAAAAATCTAAATCCCACATGGAACAAGTATTTGTATAGTCTACAATTAATTGCTTCATATCTGAAAGTTTGTCCTTATGCAATTTACATAATACGTAAACTATATCCCCCTATAAACCAATCTATGTTCAACAGTGTAATAAATTAATAAAAATTACTAAAAAGATACTCATCAGCTTCAATCTGTAAATTGCCTAGAGAATAATAAAATTTGTGAAGAAGATTTTGTCATATATAGCTAGTGTTGCCAGGTGTTCCGATTTGTTTGACCACTCAAGCATGTGAAAGCAGAAATTCAAATTATAACCAACTTTAATATGACTTGCAATGAATTTTACAACTATGTTATAAAAAACAAGGCCATTCTAAAGGTGGCAAAGTCCAATAAAAATATAATTTAAACAAAAAATTAATAATTTACATTTATGTAAATTATTTATTTTTTATTAAAATTACTTACTTTATTTTTCTGAAGTGCATCAATTGAACTTAAATTACGATTTTTTTTAAATTTCTACTAGTCCAGCAAGACTGATTACTTGTTATGTAAGATTATATACATATTTAATTTGGGTAATATAACACTATACTTGCACTAGTAGTTTAAAATGCAATAAATTAAACCCTGATTTAAAAAACTTTGTTTTCTGTTCCTCTCAATCTGCAACTCTAAATCCCGATTTTTTTGATCTCATGTGCCGATTTAAAACAAATCAGACCTGGCAACATTATATATAGCAGTGGTGTTAGAGATTTATGTTTCACATTATTAGTGTCATAAGAGTATATGGGAAATTTCAGGACCATAGTTTTGGTACTGTGATTGGCATTGGCACACGGCAAGTGTGACATTTATGGCAAATCCTTGATATTATAAACAGACCCATTTTAACAGTGCACAATTCATGATTTATTTAATAAGAATAATTTCAGATTTATTATTATTGCTAAATTTGTCAGATGCATTAGCAATCAAAGAAATGATATACCCCAATCTCATTAGATACACTTGAGATGCTTCTGACCTATACAAGTATTTAGTCTAGTATATATTTTCATGGTGATTATACTGCCTCCTATGAAATCCACAAGAGGATCACTTGTTTTATAGATATATTAGACAATAAACAAAAACTAAACTCTGATTTTTCATTCCGTAGAATTCTGACAGCTATCATTTTTTGACATGTCAGAGATTACAAACCTTTTTGGCCGGGCACATTTTTCAATTTCAATACGTGTCTGAACATCTGAGTCTATACATACATTTTATTTGTTAGTAAATGTATCCATTTTATTAAGTGCGGTACTCTACATGGTTTTACGGCGAGTGATAATTACGTCCCTTTTCATTACAAACAGTAAAAAATGCACAAGTAAAAATAACATATTTTTATTAAAATCTTTAGTCATCATTAATACTTATATCACTATCTTCATCATCGTCATCATCGCTGACATGAATTATTAAAGAGTCTGCGACTGTGTCAATGAAATCGTCGAGAGTGCACATCTTATCTTCTTCTTTGATTGTATGGCTGATACATTCTTGCCATTTATCAGGAGTAATACTACTTATACTTTCCAGTAATAGTTTTTTAACTTCCGCCATTTTAAAACTTCTGTTGTGTCTTGCGACATGCCCCTTCACTTGAGCCCACACCAATTCAATAGGGTTGAGCTCACAATGATATGGGGGCAGTCTAAGCACAGTAATGCCTTGTGCTGTGGCCATCTCGTCTACAATACACTGTTGATATTTGTATTTCTCCTGACCCACAATTTCCAATAAATTAACTTTTAGCATTTTTTCTTCAAAATTTAAATTTTTTGAAGTCAACCACGCTTGGATATCGCCTTTTCTCCATGCACTCGTTGGTACTTTTTCGACCTTCCTCGAATGATAGGGAGCATTATCCAACACTACTACCGAGTTTGGTTTTAATTTTGGAAGTATTTTTGTGAACCACTCCTCAAATACTTCCCCAGTCATCTCCTTGTGGTAATCTGCCAAGCCTTTTTTTGCCTCAAAAACTAATAAACCATCTTCCAAAAATCCTTCTTCGCTCCCTATATGGCTAACTATAAGTCGCCCCCCCTTTGCCTGTTGGTGCCTTAAGCCCTGTTGTCAAGCCATCGAGGAAAGCTTGTCGTGAAGATTGAATGTTGGTATCACACCACACTTTATTGACGGTATGTCCTGAAAATAAAAATATATTTAATATTTCACTTATACATGAGGACAGTTATATATGCATATAAATTGAAAAATATTACCTGTAAACATGGATTTCTTTATTTATTTATTCATTTTGGTAACAAAAATTTATTAACAAAGTTAATTTAAGTATTACATAAGTACAGAATTCGATTTCCGACTAATACTTTGAAGAAAAGATAGGTTATAAAAAAGTTAATTACCACATAATTCAATACTTGCCTTCGTTTACCCACGTTTCATCCTGGTAATATATAAGCCTGCCTTCTCTTCTATATTGTTTAATTTGGTGCAAGTATTTTTGACGCCATAGTACTATCTCCTTGCGATCTGTTAGCGCACTTCGACGTTTGCGACTTGTGTATTTAAAATTTAAATGCTTCAATACTTTTCTTAATGTTGATTTCGACATAACAGGCATGTCTGGATCACCAGTTATCTCTTGGTGAATCTGAAATAAGCATTTACATTACAGTTAAAATGTAGACAGGCAACACAGGTTAAAGTATAGTTTTAAAACAATGGGGGATGTCAGCAACGAGGTGTTAAAGAATTAGCAATAACTTTACCTTTTCAATAGTCGGAATCTCGTTCCTGTAGAAAAACGCGTGAACCTTTCGTCGAGTTGCGGCGAAAGTGAATTCGTCAAATTTTTGTATGAAAGATAGTTGAGGTCCACTCTTTTTCGGCTTTTGAAATTCTTTTGTGTCTTTATATTCTTTGGTAATTTTATAGACACTTGACAGACCCACGCCAGTCATCTCAGAAGTCTTTTTAGCACATTCCGTTGCACTCCAATCAGTTGTTTGCGGCCAATTTTCTATATTATATTTGTAAATATTTAGAATTATGGTCTTTTCGTTGGGCGTAAAAGCACCACGAGGACGCTTCTTTCTGGGAGAAAGAAAGTCTAAGCCTTGTGCTCTGTCAGATGGGGCTGCTTCCCGGGAAGGGCCAGGTTGTGGCTCCATAACGTTTATAAAAATCAACAAACGATCACAAAACGAAAGGTCAACAAGAAAAAACTTAACAGAATAACAGAAACTTAACAAATATAACAAGATAATAACAACAAATAGCAGCAAACACCGAGAACACATGCGCATTCGAGCATTCAAAGAAGTCGAATGAAAATCAATCAATGTGACAGACGCGACGTGACAGCTAACATTTTTTTAAAAGGTTTTTTAAACCTGGAATTAGTAGACAGTGATGCCAGCTAAAGAATAAAATATTAAGTAATTAAAGTTAATTAGATATATTGTTCGTGATATTGAAATATTTGTTATTTTTGTATTAGGTGACTTGTATAAGTAAATATTTAGATTTACCTTTTTGTAGGTGAAACATAAAAAATACGTAGCATTTTATTATTTATTGCCCTCAAATGGTTCAAATTTGTCTCTTTTTCGGTGGAGAACTTTTTTTAGTAGCAACACTTACGAAATGTCAGAATTCTACGGAATGAAAAATCAGAGTTTAGGTCCGAAACATGAAGTAAAATTTTGAAATTATATTACCTGTCACAGTCATAGATATAGTTCCATCATTGTTTTGTTTAGTGACTATGTTATTGTGATTGTTCAATATTGAATCTTCATTAGTCACTATAACATATCTGTCAGCACTTTCTTTGACAACCTTTAACTCTTGTGTCTGAAGACATGGTTTTAATAATTCTTCATCTAATAACTCAACATACATTTGGTTTTGTTGTGAATCATGTTCACTTTCTTGCAATTTGACTGTACTTTTAGGTATTTGAGCTTCTAAGTCCTCATTCTGTATGATACAATCTATAATAAAGCAATTTTAATAAATTTTCGCAGTCGTTTCAAAAAAATACGAATACATAAATTCTCACCATTTGTCTGTTCAGAATTCAAATGTTGTTTATTTTGAAGTATTTTAGTATCTGTATCATCTTTACTGGTAAAAGCTTGGTTAGGTTTTACTTGTTGACAATTATCTAGACTCAAATGTTCTATAAGATGGACTAAAGTGGACCATTTATCATCACAAATGGGGCAAACTAAATTTGACAAGACATTCGCTAAATGTTCTGTAAGTTTATGCTTAGAATTAAAAGTTTCTTTACAGCATAAAGGACAACGTAACATTACGTCTCCCATTGTTATAGTCATTCATTTACTGACTCCGAGAAAGATATGAACAATTATGGAATATAAAAACAGATGACTTCAGTTAGGAAAAATATTTTGTAAACAAAACAAATCATTTTCTATGCATCTCTACCAAATGCTACATTCAGTTTGTATCTAATTTCTCAACACAATCCATTTTTGAAGAACTTCACACCAATTTAAGCAAAGCAGAAGCAACAAGCAAAGTACAATACAGATTACAGATGTTGTAGTCTTTGATATTTGATATAGGGATCCGCAAAAAGTATCGATACTTGATTAGTATCGATACTTTTACACATACAGAGCTCGTTCATTCGTATTCGTATATAACATCAATAAGTTAATTAAGTATAATTTGTGTTTAAATTAGCGATGGGCAATTATTACAAAACTGATTGAATAAGTCGATTGTCCAGTTTAGCCGATACAATTCAATAACAATCAATGTTAGTCGGGCGACAATGGCAGACACGGTTGCCGTGTCAATTTTAACTACCAATTTTTACATACATAAATTTTTTCGTTACAGCTCATTAGAGCCACCCGGCACCCAACCCTCACCGCCTCGCCTAGAGCGGTTCGTATTCTTCGTATGGATTTGTATGGGCCTACGCTCACTACATCAACTCCGTACTATCACCGGATCGCCTCACTCGCAAGGTGTTCACGAGTCGAGTGGACTGCGAGTGGACCACTCGATGACAGCTCGCTGTTGGCATGCTTGCCTCGCGTGAAGCGCGAGCTGGCAACGCGCGGTTCACGCGAGTGCGATGCCGTGCTTTCCACCAAACCTTCATTTCGAGCCTTTCTTTCGAATGTATCGGACGTATTGTTGTTTATTTTTAAATTGAACAAAGAAAAACTTATAGAAGAAGTTCGGAAGTATAATTTATTGTATGATTTAAGGGTCACTCGTTGATCACGCGAGGTCCACTCGTTGACGACGTGAGGTCCACTCGATGACCACGCGAGGTTCACTGGTGACAACGCGGCATCCACCCGTGGTCCACCTGTCGACTACGAGTGGACGCCTGGCGACGAGACGGTGAGGGTCGGGTGCCAGGTGGCTCTAATGAGCTGTGACCTTTAAGGTCACACAGTCTGTGCGCCACTACTTACGTTACAACTACAGTTATTAGGTATGCGATTGGTGCCAATAGAAAATATAAAAATATACGTTTTTGCATTAAATAAAATTTGTTTGGCGAGAATTGAAATGTCCTTTATGACACAAAAATATAAACAGAGCACTTTAAAATAAAATAAGAGGTATAATCTTAACGAAACAGCCTTATATTAGGTCAAAACTTTTATTTAAATTTTAGTTCATCCAGCTTTTTTGGCGCCAGTCTGTTACGTTTTTGGATAGCTAACCTACCTGCTTTAGAAAAAACGCGCTTGGATACATAACGGAGGATTCCAGCGTGCGTAGAATTAGTTGTTTGTTGATTGTTATTCGAATAATCACGGTGAGGAACTACTAAATCGACAATTTTTCGATTCAGCCGACTGTTTTTTTTTGCAACAATTAAATTATTTATATTAATAATTTTATATATAATATTAAATTACTAATAACATACATACCTACGTCATAATATTGTAATAGAAATTAAATGTGATAGTATTTTATGAAGATTTTCTATACACAAACCAAAAATATAACGTGTTTATACTACTGTATTAGTACTATATATAATGCTACCTAATAAGTTTAGTAATATTAGTTGTCCCAACACATGCGCTAGCGTCGTATTAGTCTGTGCCTGACGCAGAGTTGAATGGAAAACAATGATATAAATAAATTGTAACAAATTGACACAGATTCGTTCCGCCAATTCGAGTTGGGTAACTAGAGTTCAATTCGAGTTACGTGAATTTCAAGTCTAGTTAACTCGAGTCGAGTTTCTACCGAGTTGGCAAATCTCTACTTTTCTGCCACCAGGGCGGCGCCGCTTTGCATGAGGTGTAATATTTGACAGACCTGGACCTAGAAAAAAGGGCGGACGCTGTCTCTTAAAACAATTACTGACGCACCCATAGTAAGTCAGCTCGTTAATACAAACAAGCCGGCGCACACACGCATGCACACCATAGTAAGTCTACCGCCCGTTACGCTCCAAACCACGCCCGCGTAGTTACTCACAAATAGTTACGCGGCCGCCATTGTGTTGCGTCAATAGTTTCCTAGCCAGACTCTGTCCGCCCTTTTTTCTAGGTTCATGTTGACAGATTTTATAGCGGGAAATTAAGTTACAGATTATTGTTTCTTTCTGAAATATTAGTTAGACTAGTTAGACTTTATTTTTTCTACTTTTAAGAAAATCCGTAGATTGATTTATTCGTTGCTAGTTGCACACACACACACACAGCACACACACACACTATATATATATATATATATATATATATATATATATATATATATATATATATATATAAATCGTTTAAAAAAGCTCTTAAAATAACATTTCTTTTATCAATTTCTTATTTACATTTCTATTTAAATACAAGACGTTATTCATCCATGCTACAATCATATTACGACTATCATTTTCAATACGAACTAGTTTTTTACTAAAGCATTTTAAGGTTTTGGGGGCTAACTGGATGTATGTCGTAGTTTGTGATTTGAGTTCTGGAACTGTCGATTGACCTTATCGTGAAAGCTGGACTTGCACATTTGATTATCTGACAGACAATTTTCCAGAAGATAGATACCGAATTTTGTAGCAGAGTTGGCAGTTCATTAACCAAATTGGTAATATATTTAAGATTGTCTACATTTAAGCGACTGTAGCCTAATAGTAGGGCGCAGACCGCGAACTCAAAAAAATCGTGGGTTCGAATCCGCCATTCGACTACTGGCGTGAACCACTCGTAACACAAGCAATTTAAGCTTACCACGAGTGATTAAGGGGAATATTAGTAATGTTTATAGCATTGTTAATACTCTTTAAAAAATATTAGAGTTAAAGTCTCATTGGTTACGGACCCTTAACCGACGAGCATGCGTGTCAAATGGAAGTCTGTAGAATCTGCCTATCCTTTTGAATAACAGGCATGAGAGTATGTAAAAAACTTCCTGAACCAAAGAAACTAGCAGCATACAAAATTACTGTTGCTCGTGTATTCACGAATGTCGATGACACTGCTGTAGTTTTTGTCTGAAGCATCATAGAATGACATTCGTAATGATACAGAATCTGACCTTACCAAAATCGCAATCTGGTTTCAATCCAATTTTCTAACGATTAATGCACTTAAAACTTCTTATATTTGTTTTACTATTAAAAACCGGGCTCAACCGAGAAGTAACTTTATTACAAAGATTCACACTTGCAACATTGACGAAGTTCAAAATAGTAATGTTCTGTCATTACGAAAGTTTCTTAAACCAAGTACTAAGGGATCATTATAGATCAATGTTTAACTTTGCATAAACATTTCGTTATAATAACATGTAGATTTAGAAAATTAACCTGGATTTTTAAAACGCTTAGACATATTACTTCAGATACGCTCATTAACAAAATTTATGTGGCATTAACTCAATTGTTAATAACTTACTGCCTTCCGATATGGGGTGGAGCAATAAAAACAAAATTGTTGCAATTAGAAAGAGCTCAATGTGCCTTATTAAAAAGCCAATGTACCTATATGCCTTATTTTCCAACACAAAGTCTGTATTTAAAACTTGATTTAGTGAGTATAACAAAATTATATATTTTACACACAATATTAAAAAGGCATAAAGGTTTGATTTTTGACTCAAATATTTTGAACAAAAGAAGAAAAGACATTTTACTACAATTGCCATTAAAGTGACCATTATAGTTACTAATAACAAAAATGTTACAATCCTGCGACAAAGACACAGGTATACTTAGTAATATGGTTCCCTTGAGTACTTCGCCTTGTAGTGGCGGTCTAAGAATATCTATTACCCATATCATTACGTGGGTGTCGTAAGAGGCGACAGAAAGAAAAAAATAAAAAGATGAGTAGCAGCATGTTCCTTATGACGACCAAAAACAAAAAAACTGTGGTTGCCTCGCAACTATGACAAAAATCCCCCATATGAGCCAAGTATGGTAAGTAAGTATAGTATGTATACACACGAGTAGTAGAAATACCAAGGACTTAAAAGTTACAGCTTATATACGTTCCACTGCTGGGCACAGGCCTCTCCTCATTTCTGAGAGGGTTTTTAGGACAAGGAAGTGTCCGCTGCGCTGCCCCAATGCGTGTTGGCGAACTTCACAAATTCAAATGTTTTTATGTTATATCTCACACATGCGGGTTTCCTCACGATGTTTTCCTTCACCGCCAAGTACACGGTAAGAAAGAGCCGTGGTAGCTCAGATGGTTAGCGCTCGCTCTAAATTTCACAGTACGCGAGCAAACCGGGTTCGATCCCCGCCGGCCCCAATGAAATTGTTAATTGCAATTTTAAGTGCTGATTTACCAAGGACTGCAAGTTAAAAAAAGCGCTGCCTTACGAAGGCACAGAAAAACTTATAATATGTTATTACAAAGGATGAAAAAAATTCATAGACACACGCTCACATACATCTATTTTTGAATAATTTAAAACTTTTCTTTAGTTTTTGTATGTATATGTAATCTCATGTTTCTAGTACGTTTTGTATGGCTATGGAAGACCGGGAGTCCCCGACACAAGTGCCTAAAGGTACTTAAATGATGCTGATTTATGCAAATTGTTAAATCTCAAATAAAACCAAATCAAATAAAGATTATTATTATTATTTAAAAATACGTATCAAATATATGTTAAATTTAGAAAGTATATATTTTAAATGGATATTTTGATGTAGTATACGAAAAACATATTTTGGTTATAAAATACTTCGAGGTGTAAATAAGTTATCCTTTTCTTAGCTAGTTGCTTATGTCCTTATTTACTGCACTCTGCAAAGCGGTTCCACAATTTTATCGAATATTTAATCGGTTTTCACGAGTGCTTTGGATGACTGTTGAGGGACGCAAGCAAACTATAGTCATCGCGTTATAGCGTGGTACGGGTGACAGCTTACGGTTTAGCGTGTTTAGAGATGGAAGAATGTTAAATCGATTTAAAAAATAAAGCAACTAACGATATAGAAAGCAAAACAAAAATTATCGATTACAGATATAATTATTCATATTTGTTCTTATAATTATCGATCGAAGTACAGACTTAGGAGGTTACTAAAAAGCAGGACATTTGCCGACCCGATCAAGAGTGCCAATTCACTCTTCAAAAGTGATGCGATTTTGTGAATTATGTGTCTGGGCGTGTAAACTATTAGAGAAAACGATGAAACAAGTGCTTCGATATTGATATAAACTTCAAGTTATTTTGATCTTTTGGGCGCTTTATGAACTTGAGTGACTATCATCATCAACTATTCTCTGGGTGAGCTATCGTTAAAATCCCCAAATACTTCACAATGTGGCGCATCAGCTTATTGTGAAGAAAAAATCTATAAAAATCAATGTCTCGAAAGAAATTATAGGCTCAGAAGGGCTAGAACCCAGAAACTTAAAGCCAGTTCAATAAATAAAATAAATAGCTACATATCGCGTACATATCTATTTATCTATGGTTTTACTTTTATTTATTCGCCATTTTGTCGTGGCAATTTGTTTTCTTTGTTTATCCGATATTTGGCATTTTGAACTAGTCTCATTTCCTTTTTTAATTTATTGCATTTGCATAATATTGTTGTACTATAGCAACAAGTCTTAACTGTATTAGAGATAACGGAGTTTGGGTAAAATATATAATATAACATTTTACGCTGTTTGTGTATAGGGTTTTCGCGGGTAAATTCAACTGATATAAAATGTTAGGGAAAAGAATGCATCATAACAGTAAAGGACGGTTAGCTAGCAAAGGCCATGATACCGGCAAGCCGTCGAGTCCATGTGTTTCACCGTATAGCAAGCCTGCGAAAATACCAGGAGTAATCTCGGTCGGTAAAACTAAGGTCGAAGTTTGTTCTATTCCATACATCAGACTTCAGGATAATGCAGTAATCCTACCTCGATTGACTGCAATATCCACTAGATCTGCCGACGAGCCGATTGGAATGGATGAACTTGATGCATTACAGTTAGAATTAGAATCATTATTGTGCAACACTGCATTACGTATAAGATATTTTCAAGGTGAAATCGAAAGCATTGACACAAATGAATCGAAAAGGGAGAAAAAAGGTAAAGCTGCTGGAAAACAATTACAATATCCTGTTAAAAGAAAATTTCAAGATGATAAATTAGTTAAAACCAAAGATTATACAAAATTATCAAATCAACCTAAACTACCAAAATTCAAAAATTTTCCTAATGCTTCCTCTGGAGTCTCACACAATAACTTTTCTAATGACAACACAATCAGTTCAGATAATTCAATGAAGCTTGAACTATCACAGTTTTCCTTACCAAAGAATAATATTCCATATAAATTCTGGAATTCGGTTGATCCCTATTGTGCACCTGTTACATTAGATGACATAAAATTTTTAGAATCCTTACTTGCTCAAAGTAGCAACACTACCTTGCCACCCATCCCACCACTTGGAAGGCACTATTCTGAAGTATGGGCTGATGAACATTTAACAGAAGATCAAAATGCAGGCAATCCTAATAAGCTCAAATCATCTGGTATGTCACCAGAGGCAACCAGTATACGAAAAAAATTTGAAAAAAGTAATGAGAACATGATTACAGGTCCTTTAACTCAGAGATTAGTATCTGCTTTGATGGAGGAAAATGTCATGGCCTATGAGATACCTGATATTAAAGTTAAGCAACCATCAAATGTTAAAAGTAGTTATAAAAATTCGCTTACCTTAGAGAAGTGCTTAAGAAAAGAGTTGGTTGAACAAGGCATATTAGATCCTGAAGACTTACCTCCATTAACTAATCCAGCAGATGATGAAATTTTAGCAGAGATAAAAAAATGTCAAACTGAATTAACCGCTGTAAGAAAAGATAACTGCCGTAATCTTAAAAACCTGATTGGATTGTGTAAACAAGAAATGATCAGATTGAATTTAAAAAAGCAACTTGATCAAGTGGATATGGAGTGTATTGACATATATAAGAAGATGGTAGCAGCTAAACAAAAGAAACGCCCAATTACTAAGAAAGAAAAAGAAGATGCATGGAGGGCCATAAATGAACAAATAAGACTTAACAAAGAGATCAATGCTTTGCCAATAACAGGACCAAATACAAGTTAAAAAATTAATACTACTATATGTAATAAAATTAATCAAAAATATGTTTAGCTTAAAAATGATAATAAACAATGCTAATTAATTCATCTGTAATTTTATTTTTATAATACATTGACATGATATGACGCCATGTAGCAGTGACATATGAGAATCCACAACCTTAAATCATCTGGTGGATATTGTAAGACAGAAGATGGCAGATGCACTTTTGTGATAACTACTTAAAGATTTAACAAAAAACTGGGTTCGTCAATTTAGTGTGATAACTGGTAAATATCCTACTATGAGACAATCAGTAGGATTAATATGATTCTTCTTTTATTAAATTGGTCAAACTTAAATTAAATCATTTACTAATTCCAATTTTAAATTTTTTTTAGTATGCCACTAAAAAAGGGTAAAAAAAATGTTTAAACAAAATTTAAAAACCATCTTCAAAAACTAAAAAGAATAAAATATTTGCACATTTATATTAAGGTATACAAAATTAGAGAGATAAAATATTTAATTTCTTTTTAAGTATCCCTTAACTCTTCTGGTGCCTCTTTTAACAAATTTGGGAGATTGTTATATAGGAACTGCTAAATAACTGTGGTTTGATTCCCCATCAATTTGATTGAGTCTATTATTTTTCTCTTTTCCTCTTCTCCGGCTTGAGACCGGCTGCACCAAATGCACAGGCAGTTTGCAAACTCTCTTACTGAGAAATTAGATTTCAAGATTACGTTATTGCCGACAAATGCTGGCAAATATTGAAGACTTGCAGTTTTATAAAAAAATTTTTTAGAGGGATGAATCGATTAAATATTACAATTTTAAACATTTTTTTATTACATTTTAAACTGGTGCTGTGTCCAGTCTTCACTGTGAAGATTGTGGAGATTTAGATTACTCTGTCGAGAGTCGATTCATCCCTCTAAAAAATTTAATTATAAAACTGCAAGTCTTCAATATTTGCCAGCATTTGTCGGCAATAACGCAATCTTGAAATCTAATTTCTCAGTAAGAGAGTTTGCTGCAAACTGCCTGTGCATTTGGTGCAGCCGGTCTCAAGCCGGAGAAAAGAGGAGGGTTGGTAAGAAGAGACAAATACAAACATAAAAATGAGTCAACGTCGAACCTTGGGCGGTGGTTAATTAACCCAATCCCGAGACTCACTTAAAAAGTTTCTACTGGTCTTGGAGCAACAATTCAGTGGCGTTAGGGGCTAAATCCGTGGGTGTCCTAAGTCCAAACACACTAATGTGCGCGGTTGAGCGTCGTACGCGGGTATGAAGGAGTCTAGAGGGATAAGCCGATCATTATGGGGTATTTTGTTATAGAATAAGGGTGACTAACGAGCACACAGTCCACCTGATGGTATGTGGATGCTGTGGCCCATAATCAAAACGCAGATGCGTTTTCACCCCTGAGGACTAAGATGGAATGCTTCGTTTCCAGTGAAAAAGGGTCTCCGGATCTCTACACTCACCATGCGAAAAAGCAGTATTAAGCTGCTATTTTACGCTGGTATTGTGAGAGCGTGGTTCTTTCCCGGTCGAGCCGACCCATTCGTGCTACAACCATAATATAGCTGCAGCGTGGCTCTACCACGTATAAAACCACGTATATAGTGGCGAGAGAGGCAACTCGCCCTCTTTGGTCCGGATTTCAAGCTAAACAGATTTCAGA